>CM033745.1:46801055-47401055 GCA_019671005.1 Hibiscus mutabilis
TGAAAAAGGCAAGGTGGATACTACACTTTTCTTTAAAAGAAATGGCAATGACATCTTAGTAGTTCAAATTAGTGTTGATGATATAATCTTTGGTTCTACTAATGAGTTTTATTGCCAAGAATTTTCTAAGTTGATGCAAGGTGAGTTTGAGATGAGCATGATGGGGGAGCTTTCATTTTTCTTGGGGCTCCAAATCAAGCAAATGAAGGATGACATCTTCATCAATCAAGCTAAGTACATCAATGATATGCTCAAGAAGCTCATCTTGGAGAATGTAAAGCCTCAAAACACTCCTATGAGCTCATCAATTAATCTTGACAAAGATGAACGAGGTAAGTGTGTTGATTCCAAGCTTTATCATTCTATGGTTGGATCATTGATTTACCTTATCGAAATTAGACCCGGTATCATGTTTAGTGTTTGCTTGTGTGCTAGGTTTTAAGCTAGTCATAGAGAATCACACCTTATAGCCACTAAGAGAATCTTTAGATACCTTAGAGATACACCTTGTTTAGGTCTTTGGTATCCTAGAGACTCATCCTTCAACCTCCATGCTTATCCGGATACAGATTATGGGGGATGTAAGATAAATAGGAAAAGTACCTCTGGAACATGCCAATTCCTAGATAGTATACTCATATCTTGGTTCTCTAAGAAACAAAATAGCGTAGCCTTATCTACCACCTAAGCGAAGTATATATCCTTAGGGAGTTGCTGTGCTAAAGTCCTTTGGATGAGGCAACAACTCTTAGACTATGGTGTTGAAGTAGATACTATACCCCTTAAGAGTGACAATACTAGTGCCATATGTCTCACTAAGAATGCCATCCAACATTCTAGAACCAAGCACATAAAGATAAAACATCATTTCATTAGGGATCATGTCTTAAAGAATGATGTTGTTCTAGAGTATGTTGATACCTCAAACCAACTAGCGAATATCTTTACAAAACCATTAGATAAAGAGTGTCTTTGGACTCCTAGGAGAGAATTAGGTCTAACTAGCCTATCTTGACCTTTTAGAGCCCTTAAGTGCCAAAACTTGCTTGAATTTGAATGATATTCATGCTTATGTGTTTTTACTTCTTGTTGCATCTATGCTTGTTGCTAGGGGGAGTATGCATCTGTTCTTGTCCATATATCTTGCTCATATATCATTCATATGCATTTAGGCTCGCTCAAAGTTGGATTTTTGGACTTATTCTTGTCCAAAAATGTATTTTCTGGCAAAGGGTATCGATACGACAATAAGCGTATCGATACGGGGTCTTATATGGACAACGATACAGTCAACATTGTATCGATACGGTCACGCGTATCGATACTGTTTGAAAATCGTACTGATACAGTGGATCGATATGCCTAGTCAACGTATCGATACGATATACGCAGATTCTTTAAATCAAACTTTTAAGAGAATATCTCTTTTAATTAAATTCAAATATTTTTTTTCTCTCAAAACCCTAACCAAAACCCCTATAAACTCCCCTCTAATCTCATTGTTTTATCACACCAAACTAAAAATTCTTTGAGCGTTTTTCATCAAAACATCAAGGCTAAAGCTTTTCTAGAAAATTGGTGCATTCTTCGTCCTTCATTCATCATATTCCACCACTCAAGGTATAAAACCATTTTTCTTTTCTTTTTAATTTTTGTTTAATTTTAATTGCCGTTTTTAATTATTTTTTGTATACATAGTATATTTATAGTATGGGTTTTGAAGTTTTTGCAAAAAATCTTTAAAATCTAAAAATTTTGGATCGAATATAAAATTATACTGTATATTTTTTTACATTGTTTTTCAAATTTTTTTCCCAAAAATTATTTTTATAGTTATATATATTTTTTCAAACCTAAAATACAGTGTTTTTCATAATACCTTGAATTATGAGAATATTTATTGGATTAAATGTGATGATAATTGAATACACTATTTTTAATTTTTTTATGTTTTTCAGGTTTATAATGGGGTTGAAAAAATACCAAGAAAAGAGGTACCATCAAGTTCATCAAATCCCAATACCGAAAATGAGGGTATTACTAAACCAAACCTTGGCTATATCATTCAAAATAGTTTTCTAACACCTAAGGCTTTGGCTCATTACAAACAATATCAAGCCTTTATCATTCGGGATGAGTGAGTTGTTTCAATCCCTTTTTAAAACTCGGAACGTTTTAAATTCAAATACTTTGGGTTGTTGCAACAATGGAAATTCTTACCTTTTTTACACCTACACCCGTCTTTATATCAAAATCTTGTTTTGATTTTTTATGCCAATGCCTGTTGCATTCATGATTCCGAAAGAAACAAAGTTATAGTCACTGAGTCTTATTTGATGGGAAAGAAATTTCAAATTTATCAAGAAATTTTATGCAATGTTTTTGGTTTTGAAAATATTGGGATTCATGATGAACACTCCTTCAGACATGGTCAACTTGGCTCCGTAACCGTTTTAGATGCCCATGATCGTATATTCATCTTATCATCTCTTGGTGGCTTCGTCCTTCCAGTGGCAAATTCTCAACCATCTACCAAGTTGATGCCTTTTGGCTTCAATGTTTTCGTGAGGGTAAGCACCCAAACATTTTTCAAATTATGTTTGACGACTTGGTATATCTTGTCCAACACTGCCACACCGATCAATTCAAGTCTTTCTAATATGGCACAACCTTGAGTCATCTTTTTTATTCCTTGGAGATCGATTGTTCAAATGATGGTAAACCGATCGATGAACACTCTATTACTCATGCCAAATTCCAATTCATCAACAACGAGTGGGTTCGTGTGGCTAATCCTCACCCTCAAGAAGCTTCTCATCCTTCTCCGGTGGCTCCACAAGGTCCTATTGCTTAGCCATCCAATGATGCTATGATGACCTTTCTCACCGAGCAATTCACTTCGATGCGCACTCATATGGATGGTGGTTTTGCCGCTATTGATACTCGTTTCATAGCCTTGGAAGAACGAGTTGGGGTTATTGAGAACTGAGTCATCTTGATTGATCACCATGTCGCTACCATTGAGCAACAACAAGCCTCCATGGATGTCTCTCTCGCTTCATTTCATGGAGCTTGGCTCAATTCTCGCGTTCCTCTGCCCCAAAACGATGATGAGGATGAAGAGGACATGGATGATGATGATGGCAATGATGACGGGGATGAGTAGTTTTTGAACATCTCATTCATATCATCTCATTTAGGCTTTCTTTTATTATGCACCTATGTTTTATGTTTAAGAACCCTATGCTTTGCTTTATGTTTTAGGTTATGAGTTTAGATATTAAGTTTGAATTTCCTTTGATCTTATGCTTGCTTTGGATTATATTTGAACTTTAATGCTATTATGTTGCTTTATTTATGCTTTGATTTGTGCTTTAATTGCCTATATCTTGTTTATATCCCTTAATTATGCATTGATTTTGATCTAACAAAAAAGGGAGAAGAAAGTGTAAAAAACGCCAAAATTTTTAAGTCTTTATATCTTTTGAAAAACCTATCTTAAATTAAGGGGGAGAAACTTTTCAAGAATTTTCAAATACTTAGAAATTTAACTTTGGTTTTGTTATATCAAAAAGGGTGAGATTGTAAAACTTATATTGATTTTGATATAACAAATTTGTATAAGGACCTATTTGTAAATGAAAATAAAATTTTAAGTATTTTAAAGTCTCACAAACTAACAGGATATTTGAATCAAAACTGATTTTAAGTCAAAACAATCAAACCAAATAAGTTTTCTCTAATTTTTTCAAGCCAAATTTGTCATTTACGCTAAGTCGTATCGATACGCTCTAGCCGTTTCGATACGACTTTACGTTACTGGAATTTTTATTACCTAAAGTGTACCGATATAGTTCATACTATATCGATAAGGTTTTAATCCAAATATATTTTAAGGCATAGCGTACCGATACGGTTTGGTTTGATTCAAAATATCTTTGCATTTAATAAATATAACCGTTGGTGTCAATTATGGGGAATCAGCCATTTTCAAATGGTCGTTGGATATAGGCGTATTGATACACTTTTTGTTAAAACTTCACCCAGGATTTCAGTGAGCAAAATATGTACCGATACGCCCCTATTTTTACACTATAACCGTACCAATACGCCTTCCCGCTTATCTATACGCCCCTTCTATTTTGTACACGTCTCTTTCCTCTTATAGACAGGTATCGATACGGTGACGAGGGTACCGATACGCTGGGCAGTTGAAGAACATTAATTGTGCCAGAAATGCTGCCCAACGGCTAGATTATTGATCTCAACCACCCAAAAGGCTAGAATTCAATGCAAGGGTATAAAAGCAAGCCTCCAAAGCACCATCAACAACCATTGAACCTATTTGCAACATCCAAGCAATTATCCAAACCATTGTTCTTTATAGAGTCAAATCCTTGTATCCAACATGTTTGTAATCTTCATTGTAAATCTTTATTTCAAGTTTTGGGTGTGTTTGATTGTAAATCGGGCAATATTCAGTCTTGTGAGAGATATCTTTTATTTGCCAAAAACTTCTTTGTAAAGAGAGTCTTTTGGTTTAATCTTTGGGTAGAAAGATTAACCGATTGTAAAGGTTACCTCCTAAGCCTAGAAAAGGGGAAGAACATCTAGTGGAGATTGTTGAAAATCCTTAGTGGGAGCTAAGATGTGGAGCTTGTTAGAAACTTGAACCACTATAACTCCACTTTTAAAAAGCCAATTCACCCCTCTTGGCCAAATTACATTCTTTTGATCCACTCAACATGTTTCCTATACTATGAACAATAAGCACAATTTCGTTAGTTTCAATGTCGATAATTTTGCAACCATTTAAATCAAAGATCACATTGAAACCTTTATCACAAAGTTGGCTTATACTCAATAGATTATGTTTAAGACTGTTGACATATAAAACTTTATCAATAAGGATAGAAGAGTGATTACAATGGAACCAATTCCTTCCATGTGGCCTTTGGAGTTGTCACTGAAAGTCACTATTCCTCCACTCTTTGGTTTTAGCTCCAAGAACCGACTCTTGTCACCGGTCATATATCTTGAGCATCTACTATCAAGGTACTATGAGTTTGTACATGAAGCTTTGGCCTTGTAGCAATGCCCCCTACAAACAAAGATTAAGTCTTGATTTTTGGTACCCAAATCATTTTGGGTCCATGAGTATTAGCTCCCAAAATCTTGGTTCCCTTGGGAATCCAAGAAGTAATAGCACTAGTATTATTAGAAGTGATTAGTTCCTTAGGAACCCAAACACTCATAATACTCTTACCCTTAGAGTACCTTTGGAAGCTTCTTTTCTTGCAGCCACCAAAGTTCCTTTTCACATAGTTGGGTTTTGAAGATTGTCCTTTTTGAAAACTAGTTTTCCCAACTTTGTTCAAGGAAGCTTTGAGATCACCAACTTCCCTTTGGTGATCATCGTGAACATTGGAGAGAAGGTTGTTCAAATCATGATTTTTCTTTTCAAAATCATTTTGCTTTTGTTGTAAATCAAGAACATTCTTCTGAAGTTTCAAGTTGGTTTTAGATAAGGAATCGTTTTGGTTTTTCAAATCGAAAATCATTTTCTTGTTTTTCAAAATCGATTCCTTGTCTTTCTCTACCAACTCATCATATACCTCTTTCAACTCATCATAATATTCTTGATGCTCATAAAAAGTAAAATCAAAGTTAAATGAGTTAGAGGTTACCTTAGGATCCTCTTCAAGTGCCATGAGACAAAGATTGGCTACTTCTTGTTCCTCTTCCTCGGATGATTCCTCATCACTCCAAGTAGCAACATAAGCCTTGACCTTCTTCTTCTTCCTGAAGCTCTTCTTTTTGAGTTGGGGACAATCGGTCTTGATGTGCCCTGACTTCTTACACTCATAGCAAATTATTTGATCCTTCTCTTTTTCTTTGTTCTTGTTCTTGAAATTCCCTCTTCGATGAAACTTTCTTCCCTGGTTGGATTTCATGAACCGAGTGAAACTTTTGGCTAATATGGCCATATATTCCTCTTCATTTTCACTTAAATCATTTTCCTCTTATGAAGCCTAGAGAGCAATTCCTACTTTCTTCTTTTACACCTCTTTCTTTTTCCATCATCTTCTCTTCTCTCTTGTTTTCTTCTTCTTTTCCTTTCTCCATAATCTCATGAGTAAGGAGAGAACCCATGAGTACATCGAGCTTCAAGGTTTTGTGATCCTTGGCTTCTATGATAGCGGTTCTCTTTCTATCCCATGATTCAGAAAGAGAATAGATGAGCTTTTGGACGAGCTTGTCTTCCAGGATGACTTCTCCAAATTCTTTGAGCCTGTTGACTATGACGGAGAAGCGATCGAACATCTTGGTGATGCCCTCATCTGGTACCATCTTGAAATTCTCATAGCTCAAGTTGAGGGGTCCAATCTTGGTCTCTTTTACATCGTTTGTGCCTTCATAGGTAGTTTCGAGCTTGTCCCATATCTCTTTTGCACTTGTGCAAGAAGACATCTTTGAGTACTCATCCGGTCCAAGCACACAAAAAAGCATGTGCATAGCTTTGTTGTTAACTTGTAATTTCCTCTGAACTTCATTGGTCATCTCTAGCTTGGACTTGGGGATCAACCAACCACCTTCTCTATTCATCTATATGCTTGGTCCATCTTCCACTACATCCCATAGGAGGTAGTCGTTGAATTTGATGAAGAGCCTCAGACGATTTTTCCAACAGGGATAGTTATCTCCATTGAAATAAGGTGATTTGGTGATGGATTAAAACTTATAGAGGTTGTTGCCAAAAGTGGAGGTCATGGCTTGACTTCTAGTTGACTGAATCACCTTTGGATCATCTCAAGGGGATGTTAATCCTTCAAATGAGCTAGGCTCTGATACCAATTGTTAGGATGATCAATCAAATATAGAAATGGCCAAGGGGGGGAGAATTGGAAAATGAAAAAGTTTGCAAGCAAATTGGAAAATGAAAATAATTGGGACACAAGAGTTATAGTGGTTCAACCTTCTAACAAGGTATACATCCCCTACCTTAGCTTCCTACTAAGGATTTTCCAAATTCTCTATTGAATTTCTTCCCCTTTTCTAGGCTAATGAGGCAACCTTGTACACAATCAAAGCTTTCTTCCCAAAGCTTTGATCAAACACTCTCTTTTACGAGAAATCGAATAGAAAACTGAAAATCCTCTCAAAGGTAGTTTGTTTGCCAAATTACAAGTTCACTCAACCCAAAATCTTGAATCCAAATATTACAATTAAGAACACTCAAGTGAGTTACAACAATTTGACTCTAAAAGCTCTTAGATGGTTGGATTTGTGCTTGAATGCTTAAGACTTGTTGAATTGTTGTTGTTGTAGCTTTAGAGGCTTGAATATATACCCACTCATTGATTTCTAACCGCTTGGGTAGCTGAGATCATAGTTATAGCCGTTGGAGACCATTTTCCTACAATAAATGTTGTCTACCAACCCTCGGTATTGGTACTCAGGCTTCGATATCGGTACCTACTATAAGAAGAAAGATTCATTGTACAAAGGGGTATCGGTACGCGGGAAGGTGTATCGGTACGAGAAGTTCATTTTATAAAGGCATACCGGTACAATCCATACGGTACCGGTATAAGTTTTGCTTACTGGAATTTAAGAAAGAAGTAAGTAAAAAATGTTTCGGTACACCTAAGGGCGTATCGGTATGGTATAACCATTTTTCAAATTTATGGTTCCAATAAATTGACAAGACGACGATCAATAATTTATTACAAAAGATTTTGTAAATTTGAATACCCCGTATCGGTATGAGTAAAGTCGTACCGATACTAAAAGCTTATTTGGTTCCCAAGTATGAATGGCGTAACGATATGAATATACGCGTATCGGTACCCAGTAGCCATTTAGCATAAAATGTTTTTCCAGTAGCTAAAAATCGTATCGATACGGCTATGAGCGTATCGGTACTCTTGGACCAAATTGGCTATTTGAGTATGAAAACACTTAGAAAATATTTGCCATTAGTGGTGTACCGATCCATGCGTGGTCGCAGAGGACTTTTGATAATCTTGCATCGAATTGGGGGAAATGATTCGATGTGATGACTCGACGCTAGAGCCACCATCTTTTGAAAGGGCACATATTTTGGTGGAGACGTCTCAGTTTGAGCGAATTGATGAGATGGTAGAGCTCCAAGTGTCGAAGGTATCGTTTCGAGTTCATGTGGCTGAGTTTGAGCCTATTTTGGAACAACAACTGTATTCAAATTATGAGAGAGACTACTGGTCTGAGGGTTCTAGTGAAGATAGTGAGTCGACTAAGAGCGAGGATAAGGAGCGATAGAAGGGTATGCGAATTGTAGAAAACATTACAACTAATCAAACAAGCTAGTTAGAGGGTAAAGGATGTCGATAAATTAGGCCGGTTGGATAGCCAGTTGTGGTCTGATTTTGGGTTTATAAAAGAGCATGAGGCCGAGGTAACAGAGAGATCAGGGTAATGGATGACTGATGAGGAGATGGGAATGGTTCCGCGATTGAAGTCAGGTAACCACGTAGAAAATAGGTGGGGTGATTTAAATGAATTGGATTTTGTTGACTATCATATAACGTTTGTAACCGCGCTGTTAGAGGCTGACACAATTACGCCAATTAATGATAGATTAGAAGTTCCTGTTGAGCCTCTAAATGTGTTGTCATACCCTAGTAAGGTTATCGAGAATCAGTGGTCAAATATGATTTTGGATTCATTATCGACTGTGAATCATAAAAATTCTCAAACACTAAAGAGAATGGGTGAGAAACGAGGGAATTCTTAGAATAAAGCAAAAAGGGTGAGTGGTGATCCTAGTGGTGAGGATATCTCATTAACAAGGGAATAGGCTATCTTAAGGGAGGCACAAGCGACGGTTGAGCTTGGAAATTTTTTGGGGGCTTCGACTATTGGGGAAAAGGAGGCTATCATAAAGGATATTTTGAGTCTGGTTGATAAAGGATATCAAGACGAGTAAGAGTCGGGTTATGAAAGTGTTTTTTTTGGAATGTTAGGGGTTTGGGTTCGTTGAAGAAGAAGAAAACAATTAGTAAGTTATTGCGACAACAAAATTATGAGAAGACGCTTACTCAAGAGACTAAATTAGGGTAATTTCTGAGGCGATGGTTCGTAAGGAGGAATATTGATGGTGTGGGAGGTGTCAAGGTTTCAATTAGATTCTTCTCCAGTTGATTCAAATTTTGTGGTAATTATAGGGTCATGAGCTACGAATGCATAAAGGTGTGGTGGCATGGTGTGTGTTTGTTGGTGTGGGGAGGGTGAGGACGAGATGGAGCACATCTTGTATTCTTGTCGAGTGATGGAAGAAATTGGGTGCTATTTTTTTAGTGGTGGGACGTTTGTGTTGTTTGACCTTAGACGGTGTACGAGTTTATGTTGTAGACATATTCGGGAGACTTTCATGGGGTTCTTCGGCAATCGTGGATTACTGGTGTACATTCGTTCTTTGGTCGATGTGGTTTGCATGCAATAAATGGCTTTTCAATAAGAAAAGGTTGGAAATAGATGAAATTTTGCTTCTCGTTAAACTTCGATCATTATATTGGTCCAAATCAGCAGCGGGGAGCTCGTTTATTGCTGAAGCTGTGTGGTGGGTCTATCCAAGGAATTGCCTTCCAAGTGTTGATAGTCGTATGGTTTGCCGATGTGTTTTTTTTGGCTTCCACCTCTGGAGGGAACCATTAAGTTTAATGCGGATGGATAGGTGAGGGGAGAATTGGGTCTTGCTGGATATGGGGGTGTGCTTTGTGATGGGGAGGATCATGTGTTAGCTATGTTTTCGGGTCTTCTAGGAGTTATGGATTCTAATGAGGTGGAGGTTTAAGCTATTACGTATGCCCTTGATATGTTGGTTAATAATTCTTTATGGGCTGTGACGACTTCTATAATTATCGAATCCGACTCTATGGTGACGGTATCATGGGTGCTTCATCTCGAAAGGAGGCCTTGGCATTTATGGAGTTGCTTTCAGCAAATATATGCTGCTTGTCATATGTTACCATGTGTTTGTTTTCATAATGTTTTATGGGAGGCAAATAGTATAGCTGATGTGCTTGCGAAGGGGGTATCGATAGGAGGTCATGGTTTTTTGTGATTTGAGTATGGGGTGGTGTTGGTTTGATGGTTGCACTTGGTGCTTGCTGGTGGGTGCTTGGGTGTTGGGTGCTGATGCGTTTTGTTTTGTGTAGGGGTGGTGTTGGTTTGATGGTTGAGCTTGGCGATTGATGCTTGCTAGTGAATGCTTGGGTGTTGGGTGATTTGAGTAGGAGGTCATGTAACATCTCAAATTCTAGTAACTTAAAAAAATACATTGAACTCTTGTTGGTATATTAAATTTGAGCTGGAGAATTAATGACTATTGAGTAAAAATAAAAAAATATATACGGTTACAAATTTATTAAGGACCAAACCGAAACTCTAACAAATTCCATGTTGTGCATGTAAAATTAAAACTCAAGAAAGGACTGGTTAGGTGTCTATGTTACTTAGCTTCCATGTGTCATTGAGGGAGAACCAGTTCGGTTAGTAGAGCGGAAGAAAATGATGGACATCATCTTCTTCATTTTTGTGTTAGACCGAAACTATAAAGAAAGAAAACATCCATGGAGAATTCATGCTAGTTAATTGTGGGTTGCTTGGAATTGGTTGATGTGGTGCTTGTGTAATACTTTTACCACCCAAGGAAGTAAGTTTCCTTATTGTTGTATCATTATTGTAAAGTTTGTAATTGTACTTGAAGCTTTAAGTTTGATTGTCTTGCATGATAGAAATTGTTGCTTGAATTGGGAAGATTAGTTGGTAGAATGTTAACATTGGAATGGAAATGTTGTAGGTCAAAGTATGAATTGGTATCTGGGGTGATGTTAATGTCAATGGTAAAATTTATAGGTGAACTCGTGTGCTGGTAATTCCATATTAAACTGATGAGAAGTTATTCAAGAGATAGTTGAATTTTGTAATGTGGACTTGCTCGATGTTAACATGATTTGTAACTGTCGAAGTTATTGGTAATTTAGGGACTGATTAGGACTTGTTTTGGTGTAAATTGGTGGGTCTAATACATTATAAGAATGTAATAACTTGTGTTACTACAAGAGAAATGGTTAATTTGATCTTTAATAGTGGTTAAAAATAGATTTGCAAGCTTTAGAATCTGCCCTGTTTTAGACAGTACACTAAGGGACTATTTTGAGGGAATTTTAATGTAATAAGTGATGTTTTGAGCTCATTTAAATTGATATGGGACTTTTATTAATATACCACTACATTGTTGTCATACTAGACAATAAGGGAATCGACCAAGGAGAGGAAAGACAAAAGGGAGTTGTGATTCACGAACAATACTAATTTAGCATATTTGTGAGTGTAAATTGTATTTATTTAAAGATAGAGTTCTTTAAAGAATTAAAGAATGACATTTAAGGCCTAGGTGCCTATAACTGCCTTTGTTTACTTGAAGTTTTGATAAGGTAAGTGCACCAAGGTATGTTGGTGAAGTAATAACCAGAATCAAGCATGATTGCGATGTGGATAACTTAGAATTGCCATAGATAGCATAATGTATCAATGATTGGTTTCTTGTGAATTTAAGTATACAATTAATGAAATGGAAACTCTACCTAAGCCTTGATTAGTATTGGTCCTAGCTTGTTTGGCATGCTAAATGTTCCTGAGCTTAGCTCGATACGGAGTACGGTCCCTTGAAGGTACTATGGTACCCTTGTATATCCTGGATTAATATGAATTTCAATGGTTAAATCTACCATTGCTTGTTGATTGTTTCGATAAGAAGTTTGATTCTAGGCTAGTAACTAATCAAGGCTATTGATAACAAAAAATGGTAGCTTGAAATCTTATGGTTAGAAGTTTACATAAAATGCATGATTGTCTACGTTTATGCCTTGCAATGAATGGCTAGTTTTCTTCATGAAACTAGATTGAGATTCGAATGCTATGAAGGATGAAACTTGACTTGACTCTATTTTGTCAATGATTAGTGAGCATGCTATAAATGATTTCACTTAGGTTGATTGATTTAGCCTTGATAGAAACAAGATATGCTATAATCATTCGCATATTGAATTGGCTTATAAATTACATTACACTCATACTATGTAGTTGAATGCCAAGGCTAAAATCCTAATAGTTCACGTTATTCTTTACATGAAAGATTGATACTTGATCAAGCTTGGGAAGCTGCACAAGGTCACAAGAATATAATTGAGAGTATGTTTTGTAATTAAGTTATAGACTCCTAGAAGGTGGCACTAGCATGTATTACGAAATCATGATATTTTGAGTACCTAGAATGTTTGTAAATAGCTTCTAAAATCGTAGTATATGTGGTGGTTGGTTTTGATATTTTGTTGATTATGGGTGATCATGGGAGTAGCTTATTGACGTATATTTAGTTTGGCATAATTACAAAGTATGGGTAATATGATAATAGTAACCTTGATGGGTATGCTTGATGGTTTATGTGATTGGTTAAGATGTTTGATTGTTAGTTATCTTCTTGAAGAAAATATAGAGCTAAATTAGGCCACATTAAAGTAGTCTAAAGTGAAACTATTATAAAATTGGTTTGTTGAGGTTACGTTTGCTTGAAGTTTCTAATCTTATTCGTTTAAATCCTAGTATAACTATATGTATTAGGAAAATTCTTGATAGATTATATCTATGATTCGAATTATGGATAACCTTAGTGTCAAAATGGTCCCTTATGCTTGAATGGTTGATCTTATGTTGTTTCTTCTAGTAGTTCGAATACTAGTTTGGGTATCAAGTTAGTTTGCCTTCTTCTTTAGCTGGTTAATACCTTCTAGGCTAGGTGTGAGGGTTTTACAGGTCAGGGTTGAGCTGATGCGTTGGTGTTGATGCGTGGAATTTGTGGCTGTTGCTGGCAAGAGCTTATGAATTTTAGTGATTGCGTGAGTTTGTTGTTGGTGGGTTTCTTTGTGGTGCTTTATGTTTTTGTTGGTCTTTGTTTCGATTGTTTTGTTTTGCTCGTTTGAGTTTCTCGATTTGTTTCCTTTCGCCATTACTATTGTATTGTACTATTTCCTCCACTTAGGTTTAGGGAGGTTTTTAACAAGGCATGCGATAGTATTTTGTATGATTTTCTTCTAATATGAAATAATACTTTATCAAAAAATCCTTGACCTAAAAGTATGAAATGAAATGCATTAGGCATACTTTGCCTAGTGAGGTAGTCACAAATAAACACTATATCAATGAAATGCATTCCAATGCATATCTTGACAATAACAGTGCAAGAGATCAATAGAAACAATGCAATGAACATGTTCAATAGCAATAAATCCATATTTCAACAATAACCCTTGGATCGATTCGGGATAGTGGATACGCAAATTCCTACGCCTCCCCAAATCAATGAATGGTCTAGTTCCTCCGCCTCGCCAATATGACCAATATAACAATACATCCCTCCACCTCACCAATTCAATATAGGCCATAGCCCAAGGACCATAGTCCACCCATACACTAAGCTCATGAATTCTATGGCACGCCAATTGTATCGAAAATCCTTTCAAATCCAAAGTCCAGTGACAATATCAATAGTTCATGTTCAATGTGAATAGTTATGTTCAATGTTCTTATCAATAAACAATGTCCCGGTGTCCATGTTCAATAACAATATCAATAACAATGGTAATGTCCAATGATCTTAATGGCAATAAAAATGGTCGACGCTTCATTTGCAATGTTTCGATAACAATAATGATGTTGACATCAATGACCAATGACAATGGCTATATCAATGGCTATATCAGTGCTCTATATCAATATCCTATACTTTCATGATTCAATGATGATGGCGATGATAATGGCAATAACAATACTCAATGACAACAACGTTATCTATGTCCGAAGTTCAATAACGATGATGATGACATTGACAATGCTCAATACTCAATGCGATAACTTACCAATACTTACCATAATATCCGATACGTGATTCGATGCAATAATCCTTAGTGATGAGGTTAGCAATGACAATTTTAATAATAATAAAATTGGGAAAGGAACCTAGCCCAATCTCGAGACTCCAACTGCACTCACCTTGATAATCCAATGCTTTTACGGCTCTCAGATGACAAACCATTTGTTCCTAGTCTTCGGTGAGGTCGATGGATGCTCCTTGTCGATTTCTTGAACTAGGAAATCAATAGGATTGTATTAGAATCATCAATATGATATCGTAAACAATATAACGATATCAAGATCAATATCTAAACACTAAAAGCCATTAGTTACAAGATTTCCATGGATAGTCAAAACCCTAACTTTGTGATTGAGCTTGATTTATCCATGGATTTCCTTGATTATTTAAGGATTATATCTTACTTGATCGATAGCAATGATTCGATAACAATAAATTGAAGAAAAGACAAGCTTAAAATCAAGCTCCAATGGAGGTGCTTGCTTAGGTGAAGAGGGTGATAGAGAGAGGTGCTTGCTTCTTATTTCTCGAGTAAGTTTCAATCCCTTAAACTATTTGTCGCAACCCCTTTTAGGTGGCTTCGATGTTATTTGGAAAACTTAAGAAAACATGGATTCACCACCAATCTCTTTAGAAAAAAGTGTGATTGGATAACTTTTAAAACAAGGGTTATTTTAATAAAACATTTTATTTATTAAAACAACAATTTTGGTCCACGGAAAATAAGAGAAAATAGGTTTGAGGGTCGGTTACGTGTGGGGAAGGGTTAGACCCCCACAACGCCCAATAATTGGTACCTAATTGATTTCAAAAAAGTATTTTCAAAATTAGAATTTGCAAGTTCACAAGATTTTGCTTTATTTGTCTGCTAAGTGAATATAAATCTATTTCAACGGCCTTATTGCCCGGGAAATGAACTTTAATCACCGCCAACACTCCTGGCGCCAACCTGTCATTCTCGCTTGATAAGACACCACATTAATTAAGTTTTCACTTTTCAAACAAACCAACAAAGAAATTTAAGTGTGTTAGAGTTTTTATTAAAACATAATTAGTGATTTAACCCTAGAAAAAAATGTCTACGCTCATTTTAACTATTAAGATTTAAATGTACTTAAGTGTATTTTATTTTAAGATATGAAGGAAGTCTTATTTCACATACGTCTCTATACTAAGTTTAAAAGATCATATTCCTAAGGTTTTACATACATACACATGTACATATAAAGACAAAAAGGAACTAGGTTACTTAAATTAAATTAATAATCTAAATAATTGCTAAAATAAAATAAAGGATAATTAGTTTATTTTAAAGAAAAATCTGTATTGGGGACTAAATTGAAAGAAAAAAAAATGTGAAGGTTAATTCGAAAACAATTGTAAATCTGGTGCTAACTTGAGAAAAAAAAGGATGAAATTGAAAGGGTTGAGAATAATAGTGTCGCGGTACAAGAATCGGGAAAGAAGGGCGTGGGTTATAGCCGGGTATGGGTCGGGTCATCGGGTTGGTTTATAACGCCTTTATCAGAAACGAAATCATTTTTTGCTTCCCCCCAAAATGAATCAAATTCGGTTCCTCCAAATTCTCTGAACACATTCAACCGTGTTCTTCATTTGTTGAAGAACACGACCAGGATCTGCTTGCCGGTGGGGAAATCTTCCAAAAAAAACCCTAATTTCCAAATTCTAGTGACCCCTAAATCGTATTTTTTCACCGGAGTTACGTTGGAATCACATCACACCAGCGTTTTAAAAAAAAACGAAGGTAAAAACAATCCATTTTCTTTATTTAAAAATGAAACTGAACATAGAAAGAAAGAATTACCAGAAAAATCTGCTTTTATTCCCCTTGAAATGCTTAAATACACTTGCTGAATTGCTACAACTTTTGGATTTTTGAATGCTATTTGTATATTTCGTATAAATTGTGTATGTTTCGAATGATTCTTGTTTGTTAATTCGTATGAAACTGCCCTTTTTACATGAATTTTACAATCCTATTTATAGTATAAGAAATGCTTGAATTCTAAGCACAAATCCCTATTTTTTTTCTTCTAAATGCATGATCTTTGCTATGGCACCATTTTAGGGATCGTTTATTCCCTTTTTTCTTCTATTATGATCTCGTTTTCTAGCTAATGCTTCATTTTAGAGATTTATCGCTCTTGTTTCTTTGTTTGCATGTCTCTAATGACTTAAACGACGCCGACGAGGAGCAATCAAAGCGAGTGGAGCACCGAAGAAGACAAAAATGCTCGGTGGTAACTGAAAAGTCGAGCGCGTGACTACCACGCGCGAGTGATGATCCGCACACTCTGTTGCTGAGCACCCTGGGCTGTTGGATTGCTTTCTAATCTATGGTCCATATGACAAACCGTTTGCGTTCCTCCAGTTGGATCCCGTGTATAAACCGTGTGCAATCCATACCGTTGGATCTGCTCGATCCAAAGGTCCTTCAGCTACGCAGGAAACAAAAGAGGGTTAGGACCTTTAGGATTCAATTGTAACTGGGCCGATCAGGCCTTATATTTTAGAAACAATGAGCATGCAATTTTAAATGGGCTCTTTAGTTTTGTAAATGGACTCTATATATTATTTTGCTGGTGGACCTTCTAATACAAATAGGCTGTGTATTTTTATATTTTGGGTTTTACTAACCATTTACACTAACAATTATACTAACATATAGCAAATACACTAATTATATTAACAACATTATATTTACTAACTATAATACACTAATTTTATTAACAACATTATATGACACCTACATAATACCTATACTAATTACTACATTAATATTTATTATACTAACATATAGCAAATACACTAATTATGAAAACAATAACACTTATAACAAAGGTGAAAAAATTAGTGACAACAACTGCCCCTCTTTGGTTATTCCGGTGAAACAAGAATAGAGCAAAGGGACATTGATTTTCACCGATTTCCAAACCTGTCGATGCCAGAACAAACTAGTAGGCTCCACTCTCCTCTACTTGAACGGATAAGCACGTCCTATTCTTCTTAAGCATGAATAGATAGGCGGGTTCTATTCTTCTCGTGCTTGAATAGATAAGCATCTTCCATTCTCTAAATGCCCGAACGGATAGGCGGATTCTATTCTCCTCGTGCTCGAATAGATCAGCAGGTTCTATTCTGCAAATGCACGAATGGATAGGTGGGTTCTATTCTTCTCACACTTGAATAGATAAGCGAATTTCATTCTCTAAATGCCCGAATGGATAGGCGGGTTCTATTCTCCTCATGCTCGAATAGATAAGCAAATTGAAAAATGTTCCATCCTCCTTATTCTTGGATGGATAAGCGGGTTCTATTCTCCTTATGCTCGAATAGATAAGCAAGTTACATTCTCCTGATGCCCCAACGAATAGGCATGTTCTGTTCTCCTCATGCTTGAATAGATAAGCAGATTCCATTCTCCTGATGCCCGAACGGATAGACGGGTTCCTTTGTAGAAAAACTTTCATGCCTGTAAAAATCTGACATATGATGCAATTATGATGATCATGCCCCTAAGGATGTCTAAAACATAAATGCATGTCTCTTTTACTTTTTATAATCCTTTTATCAGAATTAATTTTCTTGAATCATATCATCTCAAATATTTTCTCAACTCTAGCAACAGATGGTAAGTGCCTATTCTAGTCCATCCCATTAGAAGAAGCAGTATGACTTCCTTTTATTTCTCTACGCTGAAAGGCTTTGCACCATGTTATTAGGATCACGATGAGCAAGTAAGTTTGCACCAACCCTTCTTTCAACACTAGTTGACTTCACCATTTTCTTGTTACTAAAATTCCATTGATCATTCCTTGGAAAGAAATCTTCACTATTGCCTACTCTTAACTTCGGGAATTGTAGGATCCGTCCTTTAATTTGGGTAAAATTGGAGTTCAACGAAGCACCACCATGTTGTACTAAGGTTTTAACTCCATAGCTACAGATATGTAATAAAAATTAGACAATACATTCATCTTTTCTTGTGACTTCTGCCTTGATTTTCAACCAGGCAAACTCTTTGTAAAGTGTTTGAAGCTTTTGCATAGCGTTTCTAAGATACCAAAGAGTGAAACTTCGTGGGGATATATGGGGGATGCTTTGTCTTACCATCATTAATGCATGAGAAATCATCTGAATATTGCAACTGTATGCTTCGATGATTGACAAAATAATCATAGATAGTCATCTCCATTGTCTATGCTTCACCATTCTCATTCTTAGTACTTCTTTGCTTCATAGGGAACATATGATATTTTACACATTTGCTCGTTCAATCCAATTATCTTGTATCCCTTGTTGGAAGGGCTGACTTTATTCTCATATTCTACAACTCTCTTTTCGCCTTTATCTGACTATCATTGTAGTTGATACATCAATGTTCAATGACAAACCTCCTTGAATCCTATTGTTCTCTCGATGTTTGTAAAATTATTCTTATTATCATGGATTATGATGTCATCAATATTCGGTGACAGACCTTCTTGAGTGGTCTAGAATGAAAGCACCCCATGTCCTTAGTTATTTCCTCCAATGTCTGTAAATTTGTTCTCATTGTTGTATAAGACAAACTATCTAATGTAAGCATCTCTGTTTTGCAACATGCTGCCTTAGGGTAATGTCAAAACATCTCCTGAGAGTTCTCTAATTCTTGCCTCCGCAGAGATCTTCGAATTGCTTACATGGAAATCTTTGCAGCAAAACCTATTTCCACCTTGAACCTCTTCATATGTTTCCTGCTCTTTATGCCCTAAGCTCTAAACTTAACCATGGAATACCTCATTGTTTCAATACCCTTTAAAACAAATTTCAAAGTAATGCCCAAAAATCTTTTGTATGTTTTAAGTGATATCAAATTTATTGCTTATACGAAAAAAGAGATGGTGTAAGCAAAGAAAGGAAGGCTAAGAAACACAACTTCATCAATATTGTGAAAAACAGAAAGGAGATTACAAGTGTTCAAATATCAATGACCAAAACTCCTCATGTCAAAACACCGTGAGATGTCCTGAATGTTACCCATGCTGAGCAGACTTCGACAATGGTGACAATGCGAGAAAGTATATAACTCATATGTGTTATGTTCCTGAAAGAATTTTCCTGGTTATCAACTACCTAAGTCGTCTTTTGTGGGTTTTCAACTTAGGTCCTCCTTTGGTTTCAAAACGCCCTTTACGGGTTTTCATTTTGAACCCCCTTTTCTTTTTTTCTTTCTATTTCTCTTTCTATTTTTCTTTTTCTTCTTTTTTTCCTTCTTTTTTTCCTTCTTCTTCAGACATAATACCTTTTGACTGAATCTGAGTTTATCGAACTCTAAAGTTCATCTCCATCCATTTCAGACAAAATTAATGCCCCACTTGAGAAAACCTTTGTTAAAATGTAAGGTCCCTCCCAATTTGGTGCCCATTTTCCTCGGGAATTACTTTGAATTGGTAGCTTTTTACTCAACACTAAGTCACATTCTTTAAATTCTCTAGGGTGAATTTTCTTCTCGTGAGCCCTTGTCATCCTTTTTTGGTACATTTTCCCATGACACAATGCTTTCAATCTTTTCTCTTCAATTAAGTTCAGCTGGTCATATCTTGCTTGAACGCATTCTGCTTCTTCCAACTTTTCTTCCATTAAGACACGGAGCAATGGTATTTCAACTTCAATTGGTAATACAACTTCTATTTCGTACACCAATGAAAATGGTGTTGCCCCAGTAGAGACAAAAGGTAGCTTCTCATGCTAGTCCTTATAAGTATCAACCATTTTTGCAACTATCTTCTTAATGTTTTTATTTGCAACCTCCACTGCCCCATTCATCTTCGGGCGATATACCACTGAATTATGGTGCTTAATATTAAATTGTTCACAAACTCCGGTTATCACCTTGTTATTCAGATTAGAAGCATCATCGGTAATGATGCTTTCTGGTAGGCCATATCGGCAAATGATTTCCTTCTTTAAGAATTTGCAAACCGTAGACCTGGTAACGTTTGCATACGAGGCTGCTTCTACTCATTTTGTGAAATAGTCAATGGCTACCAAGATAAAATGATGCCCATTTGATGCCTTGTGGTGAATCTGACCAATGACATCAATGCCCCACATAGAGAAAAGCCAGGGTGCTGACATAACATGAAGAGGTTGAGGTGGTGTATGAACCTTGTTAGAGTAGATCTGGCATTTATGGCATTTGCGAGAGTATTTGATGCAATCACCATCCATGGTAGACCAGTAATATCCAAGACACATGGTTCTTCTAGCCATGGTGAAGCCACTAGGATAGGTTCCACAAACTCCTTCGAGAACTTCTTCCATAATTAGTTGAGCTTCCTTTGCACCCACATATCTTAGAAGCACTTGATCATGACTTCTTTTGTATAAAATTTCTCCATCAAGGACATACCCTGATGCCATTTTTCTTGATTATTTTCTTCTCATTCTCTGTAGCTTGCGGTGGGTACTGCTAAAATTTTATATATTGCAAGATGTCATGGTACCATGGCAAACCATTTATTTCTTCTTCCATATCATAACAATGGGCTGGGGAGTCTAGCATATGTAGCCTGATGGGCATCATCTTAGAATCTTTACTTGCTTTAAAGATGGCCGCTAAAGTAGCTAAAGCATCAGCCATTTGGTTATCTTCTCTAGGGAGATATTTCAAAGTGATCTCATCAAATTCTTTGGTAAACTCAAGGACCAACTTGTGGTATTCTACCAACTTTGCATCTTTTGTCTCCCATTCATCACGTATCTGATAAATGACCAATGCAGAGTCTCCAAAAACTCTTACAGTATGGATTTTCCTTTGTATAGCCTCTCTTAGACCCATTATAAAGGCCTCGCATTCTCACATGTTATTAGTGCAGAAGAATCTTAATCGACTAGTAAAAGGGTAATATTCTCCTTCTAGCGAAACCAAAACTACCCTTATACCTCGTCCTAATGCATTTACTGCACCATCGAAGTTCATAACCCAAGATTCTATTGGAGCCTCATCATCTTCTATGATACACAACTAATCTTCATTAGGGAAATTAAAATTCAACGCTTCATAATCATCACAAGTGCGACTTACCAAAAAGTCAGCTATGGCACTTCCTTTTATTACTTTTTGGCTCACATACTGGATATCAAACTCTGATAGTAACATCTGCCAACGTGTTAATCTTCCTGATAAGGTTGGAGCTTCCATCATGAACTTTAAAGGATCAAATTTTGAGATTAGCCATGTGGTGTAATACAACATATATTGCCTGAGTCTTTTAGCTGCCCATACCAAAGCACAATATAGCTTTTCAATTGTGGAATATTTAGTTTCACAATCAGTGAACTTCTTGCTCAGGTAATATATCGCCCTTTCATTTCTTTCAATATCATCATGTTGCCATAATATGCAGCCCATAGAATTTTCATGCACCATTAAATAAAGGATTAAGGGCCTCTCCGAAACAGGTGGTACTAATACGGGAGGGTTGGTTAACTGTTGTTTGATCTTTTCTAAAGCCGCCTAGAATTCTTCATTCCATGTCCTTGGGTTATTCCTTTTGAGTAGTCTAAAAATTGGATCACACTTATCAGTTAATTGGGAGATAAAATGGGCGATGTAGTTTAACATCCCTAGGAAACCCCGAACCTCCTGTGTTTGAGGTGGTGGAAGCTTTTGTATGGCCTCAATTTTTTCTGAATCAATCTCAATTCCTCTCCTACTTACCACAAAGCCCAATAATTTTCCTGATGTGACCCCAAATGTGCATTTGTTTGGTTTAAGCTTTAGCTAAAACTTCCTCAGCCTTTAAAAGAGTTTCTTTAAATTCACCAAATGCTCCTCTTCAGATCAGGATTTGGCGATCATATTATCTACGTAAACTTCTATTTCCCGATGCATCATGTCATGGAAAAGAGTGACCATGGATATTTGGTAAGTTGCCCTCGCATTCTTTAGACCAAAGGGAATTACTTTATAACAAAAGGTTCCCCAAAGTGTTATAAAGGTGGTCTTTTCCATATCTTATGGGCACATTTTAATCTAGTTATACCCGGAAAACCCATCCATGAAAAAAAAGGGCATGTCTAGCTGTGTTATTCACTAACGTGTCTATGTGTGGTAACAGGAAATTGTCTTTGGGGCTTGCTCTATTGAGATCCCTATAGTCAATGCACATGCATACTTTTCCATCCTTCTTGGGAACTCGGACAATGTTGGCCACCCATTCTAGATACTTAGCTACCTCTAAAAATCCTGCATCAAACTACTTCTTTACCTCATCCCTGATTTTTAGGAGCATATTTGCTTTCATCCTCCTAAGCTTCTGCTTTACAGGCTCGCATCCTAATTTTATTGGAAACTGTTGTATGACGATGTTAGTGTCGAGACCCGATATGTCTTGATATGACCAGGCGAAGATATCCTTGAATTCTTTCAAAAGCTCGATCAAGCTTTCGAGTATGGGTTGTAATGGTGGTGCCAATCTTCACCTCTCGTTTCTCTTCTTCAGTACCGAGATTCAATATTTCTAACTCTTCCTTGTATGAGAGAATCTATTTTTCCTCTCCTTCTACCATCTTGAAAAATTCTCTGGGCAAGTCATATTGTTCTTCATTATCAACATCATCAACTTCTTCTAAGAATAAAGGTAATTCAAAGTCAACTTCAGCATTAGACTGAGAGTCATTTAAGTCATTGATATCTGAAGACCTACAAAGAAAATGGACAGAGATATATACAGAGAAAGGAGATGAATGAATGTTTTTAGTTTTAACTTTAAGTTTATTTATGGGAAAAGTTTGCCACACAAGATTTGTTGGAAGAAAGAGAATGCATTTTTATTGAAATTTAAATTATAAAGTTTGACATAGACCCTTTACATAAGATCCCTAATTGCCTTCGGGTCTAAAGGCAAAAGGGTGGGTTTTGAGGATTACTATGAAACTGTCTTAAAGACTACAAGAATATCTTCAGCAGTCTAGTTGTCAAGTTTAGAGCATGGGCAAATCCTGGACAGGTATTTGTTCTCTTCTTCCTCGTTTGCCACAGCGTTGATGCTCAACTTTTCAAACGCTTCACAAAAATTATTCTTTTCTTTCTATTCCTCATTAATCGGGGAACTTGGATCCAGCAGGCCCCTGAATCTAAAGTTATGGCCCAGGGGTGGAAATGCCATCGGTTCCCACTTAATTTCTTCTCCTTTCAGCCTTGCTTGTCTTCTTTCCTGGCATTTCCTTATTTCTGCCCTCCTTTGCCAATTGTTGGGCTTGAAACCCAAGCCAAACCGATCCTTCTTTGTTGGGATTACCACGGGATACAACCTCCCTTGTTGTCTCTCCCCAAATCCTTTTCCAACTTCACCTCTTTTCCTAAAGTTTGTTTAACTTGCATCTTTGCATAGCTAGATAATTCTGGTTCAGGCACCTTACTCCCTTTAGTGACAAAGGTTGCATTGACTAGCTCTAGTGTCCTAAAGTGACACTCGAGCGCACCCTCATCAATCTCGATAAAGGGAGCATCAGTAATTACCAATGCAATGATTTCTTCCTCTACACCTACAATTATCAATTGGCCGTCCATCACGAATTTCAACTTCTGATGTAAGGTAGAAGGGACCGCTCCTGTTGTATGAATCCATGGGCACCCAAGCAAGCAACTATAACTGGGCCTAATGTCCATGACTACCAACTCAACATCAAAGGTTGATGGTACGATCTGCAAAGGCACTTTAATTTTACCCAACACATCTTTTTGAGTTCCATCGAACGCTCTTATTGTATTTTGATAGGCTCTCATATGAGAGCTGTCTATAGGCAGCTTCTTTAGCGTTGCTAATGGTAGAACATTCAGGGCCGACCATTTATCAATGAGAACGCCCAGTAGCATATATCCTTTGCATCTTGTGGTGATGTGTAGAGCCTTACACGACCTTCTTCCTTCTTCAGGTATTTCTTCATCATTGAACGAAATAAAGTTGTTGACAGCAATGTTACCGACTAACATATCCATATTGTCGGTTGTGATCTCGTTCAATAGAAACGTTTGGTTCAAAATCTTGAACAAGGTCTCACGATGGCCCTCAGAACTTAACAGCAGAGATAACATGGAGATTCGAGTCGCGAGCTTATGGAGTTGCTCTACATCACTGTACTCGTTGTGTTCTAGAATCTTCAAAAAATCTTGAGCCTCTGACTCATGGTATACTGTTGGCTTTTTTTTGAAGAAATCTCTATCATCTTTTTTCTCTGACTCTTCAATGGCAGCTTTCCTTTGTGTTGCATCTCTATCTTCTAGTATTGACTGGGAATAGAGCCTTCCACTCCTCGTAAAACGGCTCACTTCATTGACTGGTTTGTCTTTTGTTTTCTCTTCAATAGATGATCCTTCTGGGGCCGCTACTGTGCAAGCATAATTCCATCGGACCTGCTTGTTGTCCTTGTATAGAAACGAGGTTGGTGCCTTAATTATAAGTTGCGGGATTACACCCCTTGCGGGCTCACTAACTCTTGCTTTATCCTTAATAACTAAAGGCTTCATTTCAGAATAATCTCTTCTAGAGGATGACTCCTCTGATGTGCAAATGTCCAACATGCACTCCTTATTTTCTTTCTCAAGAAACTCTAGTTCTTTTTCATCCATCTTGTTTTCGACCAACTGCTTGAACTCTAAGCAACGTTCAATATCGTGTCCTTTCTCCTTGTGATACTAACAATACAATCCATCTTCAATTTCGAGATCCTGGGCTTCTCCTTCTAGTATCCCAACTGCCACCATTTGAGCTCATACCTACCTCATGGGTGCTCTGACCTCAGCAACATGTTTCTTAATCCTCTTGTTTTCCTCCATGATTGCCTTAACTCCTGCTTTCTGGTGATTTGGCAGAGGATTTCCCTTGTCTTCTGACGTATCAAACGACAACATTCTAGGCTTTCTTAAATCATCTACCACTCTCTTGAATGCGGTGCAATTCTCAATGGTGTGCCCCCTAACTCCTGCATGATATTCGCAATATGCCTTCTCATCGTACCATGCTGGATATGGTGGTGAGAAAGGAGGAACATGTCTTGGCAGCACCATTTGGGATTTAACTAATTCAGCAAACAATTCAGCATACATCACTAGAATTGGAAGGAAATAGGGTTTTGAGTTCCCTTTATATCTTCGTTCTTCCTTCAGTGGGTTTGTAACTGCTGGAGCTGCAGTCGAGACATTGGGCTTGTTAAAGACCACACCCTTTGAATAATTGGGATTATAAACATTAGTGGCATTAACTTCACTTTCCCTCTTTTTATAAGGTTTCTTTGTTTCTCCGTTATCCAACTTTCCATTTTTCATAGCTGCCAGAATCAGCTCTCTATTCACTAACATATCTGTAAAGCTTTTAGTTGCATGATTGAGCATGTGATCATAAAATGAACCTTTTAATGTTTCCACGAACATTGGGGTAACTTCATTCTCTAGTAATGGTGGTTGAACTTGAGAAGCTATACCCCTCCATCTCTACGCATATTGGCAGAAACTCTCATGGTGTTTTTGTTCCATCCATTGCAGGACCAATCGGGTTGGAACCATGTCTGAGACATGCTTGTATTGCTCACTAAAAGCTCTAGATAAATCCTTCCATGATCTGATGTTAACCTGGCTTAGCTGTGTATACCAGCGTGCAGCTGATCCTACTAGACTATCTTGGAAGCAATGGATGAGCAGCTTCTCATTATCAAGATACATCGACATCTTTATGCAATACATAGTTAGATGTGCTAAAGGGCATGTAGTTCCATTGTATTTCTCAAAATCTAGAATTTTGAATTTCGGAGGTACTACCAAGTCTGTCACTAGGCTCAAGTCTTTGGTATCAACACCACCATGAATACGTCCTTCTTGGAAAGACTTAATCATTCCTTCTAACTTCTCAAAATGGTCTTCCTATTTCTTCTCAGTTCTAGCCTTATCGGCAATCTCATCAAGGTCGGGTACTTCATAGTTGTGAGCTTCTTATGTATTAACCTTAAATTCATTCCGGATGGAGGACTCATCAAAATGGGGAGTCAGCTTAGCCTTTGGTGTTGAAGCTTCCTTTTGTATTCTAGGATGAGTGAAAGTCATTCCCTGGAATCGGGGCAGAGCATTGGTTTCCTCTCCAACTTCTACTGTATCTGGGTCCTTGAATCCCAACATTACCACAATCGAGCTAACTGTCTTCTGGTGAGCTAATTCCATTTGTTGTTTCAGGTCCATTTCCATCTTGTCTAACCTATCATGGGTACTTTTGTGACTTGTTTCCAAGGCCACCACTCTATCTTCCATCGCTTTGGCTTGGGACCGGGTACCAGACTTGTGAGTTATTTTTTCTATTTTGAATTTCTGTCATGTTTTTTATTCAAGTTAGATTCTTATTATGTCATGGATGCATGCACAGGTGTAAACACACAAATGCAAAGTAAAGCAGCAAAACAAAAAAATACAATGCAAATGCATGAATGCAAGCAAAGGGTCATCAATTCTATGAAATACCCGCTCAAGAAACAACTCTTTATTGAATATGAAAAGGTCCTTATTACATCAAATTTCATATTTTCTACAAATACTTTTCTGCACGAACTCTTAATTTCTTGATTTCTTCGATAAGCCACATAAGTCTTGGTCCAACCTCCCCTACTGGTTTGATGTACTAACGAAGAGCTACAGCTTCAGTGGCTAACATCGTCACATGTCGAGCCACATCCTGAACCCAAGTCACGATAGTCCTGTTAAACTCATCCCGCTCTTGGAATCTTCTAGCATTATCTCTAAGTCGGGTGAACCAATAATCATTTCCTCCATCAGCTATATCTTCAACGACCAAGATCTTAGTTCTATATCCATTTCTTCCACTTGCTCTCTCAGAGAGTCATTCTCATTTAGGTTGGCCTAGAGTTCTGTGTAAGTGCGATAGTTCTGAAATTCATGCAGCGAAGGTTTAGGTCATCTACCTTGACTTGCAATTCAGCAACACTAGCTCGGCTTTGCTTTAGCTTCTCACTAGTCTTATCATATGTTGTCTGTAACACAAATAAATGGATCTTGTTGTCGTGGGCCTTCCTTTTCCATGCAGCCACACTTTCTTTCTCTTTTTTGAGAACCCGTTTGTCATTTCCATTTTCAATCGCCAGCTTACCCTTTTCCTTTCTTCAACAAGGGCTCGTCTATACTTCTCAACTTCCCACTTTCCATGCTCTTTCTCCTTTCCTACAACATGCTCGATTTTCTGTTTCCATTGTTCTGAGGTTTTTCTCAGATCGACATTTCGAGCAGTAGTCTGAAACTTGAGGAAATCAAACCTTTGAATTTCAAACTTCCTTTCTAAGTCTTCATACAATTTTATCACTTGCTTCGTCTCCCCTTTATACTTTTCCACGTCAAGGCTTGAATCAAACTTGTCCCGTTGGTTTCGCTCCCGTAGGGCTTCTCAATTCTTCTCTTATGATGTCAGCTTCTATAGGAACTACCTTCAAGTGTTCCTCTAAAGACTTAGTCTGCCCGGGTGTAGGTGCTATGACTTTGTCATTCACTCTTACACGCCTCCAGATATCGTAATCAGGGGTGTACATGCAATGTTTTTCAGACTCTAACTCCATATGATAACAATGATTCCATGCATCACTGATCATATGAACCTTCTGTCTGAACTCTCCTTGGAACTTGAATTCTAATGAGCCAAGACCAGTAATGGATAGGATGAACTGTCGAGACCCAAACTGACGAGATACCAGCAAAGGAGCACATCTAATTCCTCCCCAGAGACCTAGTAGCATCAAAAAGTTGAAATCCCCACACTTGTACAAAAGCTTAGTATGACCCATCCAAGGAACCCTCCATCTGATGTCTTCGTCGCGACGGCCTTTGAAAATTTCAATCCACTTACTTTTGTTAGCAACTGGCCATTCTTTTGCTAGGAACTCGCAGAGAGGAGTGAAATTTGGAGAAAATACATTTGATAAGGCCAATGTTGGGCATTTCCAGAAGTGACTAAGAGCTAGACTTGTAGAAGTGGAGCACACCCTCCAAAACGAAAACCTTCAACTTTTCGATAAGCATTAAGGGAAATGAAGGTTTCAGCAAGTACAGGTGGCACTGGGTTGACTCCTCTCTTTAGCCGTTCAAGGAAATCAAGTAATCCCACATCAATGTTCCCTAAAACTTTTAGAAAAATGACTAAACCATAGATTGCAATGGCTATGAGATCAACTCTCTTCTCTCTATCGGGGTGGATCAAAATTATATTTTTGATGCTTGACCAAGAGAAATTAAAGCTGCCTCCTCTTTTCCGTATCAACCCCTTGACCCAACCATCAATCATACCGGCGAGAGCTTGGAGCCTTGAGTGTGGGTTCTTGTTTTTAGGAGGTTTGGCATAGACCCAGTTCTATTTTATTTTGCGCAGATTGAAAGTATTCTTCAAACGTAGGCATCATATCCTCACTGGTAAAAGTGAAGCAACAGTACTCAGGATTCCAGAATTGGACCAAGGCTTTCAGAAACGACTCCTCCACCTTTGCATAAAGGAGATATACTACATCACTGTAAACTTAATGGAACAACTGCTTAGTCTCATAATCACAATGCTCCCAAATTTCCCGCAGCTCTTCCATGTTATTCTATTTGATACTAATGTGGACATATTCTGAAGACTCTGTCTCATGATCGCTATTAGACTGTCCTCAAATGTTCGCTGGTTAACCTCAGACCGATGTCGCACTTTTTTATTCTCATCTTCACTTTTCTAGATCCTTCCATCCATGATGAGAGCTTTTCAAAGTTGAGCAAATATTTTTAAGAATCAACTCCTTCTGATATGGAATGATGTTGCATGAATGAATATGCAAAACAACAAAACAAGAAGGAAAAGGATTAGAATTAAGAAAACACAAAGAGACCAAAATAATTTCACAAACAATTTTGGGCAGCACATTCCAACACCCCAGGACATGTGTCCACGGATTATTCGCAACAATTTTGACCAGACTCAAAACCTTAGGTTTTCCGCATGGCTCTATTGGGGTAGGCTCTAGATTCTCAAACCTGGTTAGGCTCTAAAAGGTGCCCAGGCTGTCTTTGCTGTCCCCTACTAAGGGTAGCAAGGCCCCTGGTTCTTACCCATTATAGGTTTCAAACGAACCAAGTTCAACTCAGGAGGACTCATTTTCTATGTCTTCTCGAAGGATCGGTATCCTTACGAAGACATGAGGCATATGAGTCCTGAAGGTACTTGCTAGGCTCATACGGAGAATCAATATTCTGACATGGGCAAAGCGTTTTCCCTTCACTTAACAAACGGGACGAAGCTCAGGTATAGAGCTTTTTGCAATAATTTTAAAATGCATAAAATAGAATTACATTCATTAAGTGGACAAATAGATTGAAACCTTTGTGAACTTGCAAATTCCTTTTTCTAAAAAACCATTTTTGAAAACAAATTGTGGCCTCACCCTCTTTTGTAAAAACAGAAATGTCCCCAGCGGAGTCGCCAAGCTGTAGCAACCCCTTTTAGGTGGCTTCGACGTTATTTGGAAAACTTAAGAAAACACGGAGTCATCACCAATATTTTTTAAAAAAAAGTGTGATTGGATCACTTTTAAAACAAGGGTTATTTTAATAAAATGTTTTATTTATTAATACAATAATTTTGGTCCACGAAAAATAAGAGAAAACAGGTTTGGAGTCGATTACGTGTGGGGAAGGGATAGCACCCTCACAACACCCAAAAATTGGTACCTAATTGATTTCAAAAAAGTATTTTCAAAATTGGAATTTTCAAGTTCACAAGATTTCTCTTTATTTGTCCGCTAAGTGAATATAAATCTATTTCAACGGCCTTATCGCCCGGGAAATGAACTTTAATCACCGCCAACACTCATGGTGCTAACCCATTATTCCCACTTGATAAGACACCGCATTAATTAAGTTTTCACTTTTCAAACAACAAACAAAGAAATTTAAGTGTGTTAGAGTTTTTATCTAAACCTAATCAGTGATTTAACCCTAGAAAAAAATGTTTACGTTCATTTTAACTATTAAAATTTAAATGTATTTAAGTGTATTTTATTTTAAGATATGAAGGAAGTCTTATTGCACATACGTCTCTATACTAAGTTTAAAAGATCCTATTCCTAAGGTTTTACATACATACATATGCACATATAAAGACAAAAAGGAACAAGGTTACTTAAATTAAATTAATAATCCAAATAATTGCTAAAATAAAAGAAAAGGGTAATTAGTTTTATTTTAAAGAAAAATTTGTATTGGGGACTAAATTGAAAGAAAAAAAAATGTGAAGGTTAATTCAAAAACAATTGTAAATCTGGTACTAAATTGAGAAGAAAAAAGGACAAAATTGAAAGGATTGAGAACAAGAGTGTCGCGGTACAAGAACCGGGAAAGAATGGCGCGAGTTATAGCCGGGTATGGGTCGGGTCATCGGGTTGGTTTATAAAGCCTTTAGCAGAAACAAAATCATTTTTTCTTCCTCCCCAAAATGAATCAAACTCAGTTCCTCCAAATTCTGTAAACATATTCAACCGTGTTCTTCATTTGTTGAAGAACACGGTCGAGATCTGTCGTGATGGCCACCGTTGCCGGTGGTGAAATTTTCCAAAAAAACCCTAATTTCTAGATTTCGGTGACCTTAAATCATATTTTTTTGCTGGAGTTACGTCAGAATCAAATCACAGCGGTGTTTTAAAAAAAAAAGAGGTAAAAACAATCATTTTCCTTTACTTAAAAATGAAACTAAACATAAAAAGAAAGAATTACCAGAAAAATCTGCTTTTATTCCCCTGGAAATGCTTGAATACACTTGCTAAATTGCTACAACTTCTGGATTTCTGAATGCTATTTGTATATTGCGTATAAATTGTGTATGTTTCGAATGATTCTTGTCTGTTAATTCATATGAATCTGCCCTTTTTACATGAATTTTACACTCCTATTTACAGTACAAGAAATGCTTGAATTCTAAGCACAAATCCCTGATTTTTTTCCACTGAATGCTTGATCTTTGCTATGGCACCATTTTAGGGATCGATTATTCCCTTTTTGCTTCTGTTCTAATCTCGTTTTCCAGCTAATGCTTCGTTTTAGGGATTAACCGTTCTTGTTTCTTTATTTGCATGTCTCTAATGACTTGAACGACGCCGGTGAGGAGCAACCGAAGTGAGTGGAGCACCGAAGAAGACAAAAACGCTCGGTGGTAACTAGAAAGTCAAGCATGTGACTACCACGCGTGAGTGATGATTCGCGTACTCCGTTGCTGAGCACCCTGGGCTGTTGGATTGCTTTCTGATCTACAGTTCAGATGACGAACCGTTTGCCTTCTTCCAGCTTGATCCTGTGTATAAACTGTGTGCAATCCATATCGTTGGATTTGCTCGATCCAATGGTCCTTCAGCTACGTAGGAAACAAAAGGGGGTTAGGGCCTTTAGGATTCAATTGTAACCGGGCCGATCAGGCCTTATATTTTAGAAACAATGGGTATGCAATTTTAAATGGGCTCTTTAAGTTTGTAAATGGACTCTATATATTATTTTGCTGGTGGACCTTTTAATACAAATGGGCTGTGTATTTTTATATTTTTGATTTTACTAACAATTTACACTAACTATAATACATTAATTATATTAACAACATTATATGACACCTACATAGTACCTATACTAATTACTACATTAATATTTTATTATACTAACATATAGCAAATACACTAATTATGAAAACAATAACACTTATAACAAAGGTAAAAAAATCAATGACAACACTATTCATGTGTTTTAAGGAATTAGCTTTCCTTCATGTGAAGGAAAGTCACCAGAATACCCCACGTAGGATTGTTTATAATTGAGGAGGAACAAATCGCAAGGTTGGTCCCTCAACTCTCTATTTCTTATACTTTTATCCCTAAACTTTCAATTCTTACAATTTAGCCACTAAATAGATTTTTAATACTTTAAATAAGGTCCTTAAATGGTAATTTGACTCAATTAGAGTCCAATATCAACACAATTGACCTTGCGGTCATAGTCAATACAACATTTGGACCTTTTCGATGTAAGGTCTCTGATCACCGGAACTACCCCATTTTGACTAGGCCAGATTTTGGGGTGTTACAACCCTAAGCATAATGTTCACCCATAACCTTCCCATTTAGGGAACATCGAGAAGCCACAGACTATGACCCAGTCCTTTGTTAAAGTGGCCTTAGTTGATAGCACTAGAGGTTCGAACCGGAGCTCTCAGTATCATGTTTGCAATTATTTTCAAAATCGACATTCAACAGGTCAATGTCACAAGCAATGTGGAGCTTGTTTCTGTAGTGGCGAGCAAGGCCATTTCATCCGAGATTTTCCTCTCGATGCTACTAAGTCCCCTACTACTCCGGCTAATAATTCATCCCCTGCTCAATATTTTCAAGGCAAGGGATCAACACAAGGATCATCGAGAGCTGTTGGGAGACCTAGCGGCTCAGGAAAATAATCGAACAAGCAAGAATCAAAGGCCCCTACCCAAATGCATCATGTAAGGAGCAGAGAAGAGAAGTATGAACCTGATATTATTGCAGGAACCATTAAGCTGTATTTATATTCTTTATATGCATTAATTGACCATGGTTCTAATCACTCCTGTATAAGCATTGTGTTAGTTAAAAAGCATAAATTGTCCTCTGAACCTATAGTATTGAGAATCTCTATAACTAATCCATTGGGTGATTGTGCCACCGTGAACCTTGTATGTAAGAATTGTCCCTTATTAATGCAAGGGATTCCATTTTCGACCAATTTATTAGCATTACCGATCCATGAGTTCGATGTTATCTTGGTTTAGATTGGCTTAGTGAACATCAAGCTTGGGTAGATTGCAGTAAGAGAAAATTGTACCTTCGAGGTCTTGGCAAAGAAAACATTGTTTTGATGAATTCAAGAAATCCTTCATTGTATGCTTTGACATTGGAAGCCAAGGATGAACCTTGATTGTTGGACATTGACATCGTGTGTGAATTTCTCGATGTATTCCCTAATGAACTTCCGGGTTTACCTCCAACCCATGAAGTGGAATTTGGCATTGAAGTGCAACCTAGAACCGCCCTAGTTTCCATTGCTCCCTATCGAATGACAGCTGTTGAGATAAAAGAATTGAAAGCCCAGATCCAAGATTTGCTTGATAAAGGCTTTATTTGACCGAGTTCTTCGCCTTAGGGAGTTCTAGTCCTCTTTGTAAAGAAGAAAGATGGTTCTATGAGGCTATGCATTAATTACCGACAATTGAGTAAGGTGACCATCAAGAATAAATATCCATTACCGAGGATAGATGACCTATTCTATCAACTTAAGGATGTTTCTCTATTTTCCAAGATTGATTTAAGGTCTGGGTATTATCAGATGAAAGTTAAAGAAAGTGATGTACCTGTAGCGACCTTTTTGAGATTTATGGCGAATCAGTGCTACGGGTTATCCCTAAATCATTATTTGAAAAATGGATTTCTTTTTGAAGATTCTTATTCTTTTGAAAAGCAATGAAAACTTAGAGTCACCACCGGCCACTTGAATAAGGGAGGTCGGACACCATAAAAACCAAAGATTCATTTTTGAAAGGATTCGGGAGTTGGTTACGTGTGGGGAAGGATTAGCACCCCCATCACGCCCAAAATTGGTACCAAAATATTCATTGCTTTTAATCGAAGGAAATAATTGAAATTTCAATTGATTTTAATTTGGCGTACTTAAAAGAAAATTGACCTTGATTGAACGAGCTTTATCAAATTGGTGGGTTCAAATTAATTGGACATCTAATTAATAAGTTTGACGATACATCAGACCATAGATTAAACTGACATCATATAAGCCTGACTGTTGTGTTAATTTATGGTTCGAATCTTGTACGTCACCTTTATGCATGGTGCAAACATTTAAGGTATGATGTTGTGATTTGTCGATTTTTAATTTTACCTTGGGACAGTAAGGATTAATTCAAAAATCTGGTCAACATCCTTTAAGTTACTGTTACGATGCAAATTTCAGAATTAATAAATACATCTTTTTTATGATTTAAAGATTAATTCAAAATAAATGAGTCCTATGCATGACAATTGATATGGATGTCACACAAGGGCTTAAATTAAACACACAAAAGACCCACTAAAGTTCTAACCTAAAAAGGCCCAAATTACAGAAACTTCAATTAATGATCTAATTAATTACTAGGTTAGTCTAATATTAACCCTAAATTAATTAAACCCTAAAAATTAGGAAACCCTAATAAATTATGGATTATTTTGTATCATAATAATTAATTGGATTAATTTTAGACTAGAATCCTAATATGCCAAGGATTCTATCTAAGATGAATCGAATTGATCAAACATGAATTTTAATTTAAATATCCAACTAGGTTCAATATCAATTTTATCCTAAAAAGATAATTAAGAGGTATTCAATTAATTTAATGAATTTAACATTTATCTCAATAAGCTAAGGATAAATTTAAATTCACCAAATTAATTCGATCCTTAATCTAACTAAGGCTCTAAAACCAACTAAACTTAAATTAATTTAATTAATTTAAAGATCGTGCCCCTATGAGACGAGCACGCGATTTAAATTAACTAAATTAATCTTGCCTTGATCGAATCTAAGAGCCTAATGTAACAAGCCCAAAACCACTTAAACTTAAAAAGCCTTAAGCCCAAAAAACATATAAACTTATATACTATATATTCTATACTATATAAAGATATATTATATATTTAGAGTTATATTATATATATTATAAAAACTAAGTGTTATATACAATATAAAAAATCTTATATTATGTATATATTAAAAAACCTTTGTATTATATATACTAAATAAGCCTTATATATGTATTATAGAGAAAGCTATATAATATAATAAACCTTTATATTATATATACTTTATGAAAAGAACTATATATTATATATTTTATAAAAAAACTATTTATTATATTTATACTACATACCATAAAAACTTTAAATTATATAAGAGCCATATGTTACACAAAAAACATATATTATACACTAACTATATACTATGTAAAAACATAAATCACATATATTATGTACATAATATAACCATAAATCAATCATGTTAAACAAAAACAAACCACATCACAATCAATAACATAATTTAAAATTTAGAAAACAAAGCTGAAAATTAACAAAAAAAAAGCAAGATAAAAAGTTAAATATGCATGATAAAAAGATATTTACAAAAAGGGGTTTTAAATACTGGAAATAGGACTAATTTGACGGGAAAAAAACTTGAGGCCGAATTAAGAGAAAAATAGATTTGATTGAGAAGGGATGAGATTGGAAAAGGTTATAAATTTATAGGGACCTGAGATGCGATTTCAAAAGATGAAATGGCCTAAAGGTTAAATAAGACGAGCAGAGGTACTTACGTTGCTATTCAGGAATAAGGAAGGGATACGGAGATCATTTGGGTAGGGCGGAGGGGTTTAAATGTTAATAATCCAATTTTATAATGAGGGCCAGTTATAAAAGTTAAATTAAAAACATTTGATCTCTTTTTTCACTTTTCCGAAAACAAACTATCAAAAACTCTCAAACTTTCTAGGACTGGATGAACACCGCCGTGGTGTTCATTTGGGCCGCCACAAACCCCAAATCCTGACCAACCTCTATCGCATTGTCCGCCGCTTGTCGGCGGCCGGCAAACCCAGAAACCCCAAAAAACAAACCCCTTTCACGATTTAAAACCTTAATCTGGCTTCATTTTTTCCAAAACCAAATTTCTTTCTTTTTGAAAACTAAAAAAATGATTCGTAAACCCTACTCTTTTTCCAAAACCGAAAGCTTTTTGACCCTTTACCCCATCATCGGTTCACACAAAACGATTGAAGAAGTCGAAAGGTTTATTGCTGAAGAAGGGGAAACAACGACGCAAGGGATACATGACCAAAACTGATGGTAAAAGACTAGAACCCCTTTCTTTTTTATGCTTATGCTATTGCAAAAAAAAAAAGAGCTACCTCTGAAAACCAGAGGCTTTTTCTTCTTTCTATTGCTTCTCCGATAATTCCCTTTTTCAACTTAGGGTTATAATTGTTTTGGTTCGGTTTTTATAACCGAGTATTACATGAATTTAGAAAATTAGAAATTACAATAAAAAACTACTACTGGCTAATGTTGTTTTCTGATTTTTGGTGCGGTTCTAAATTGTTGGTAACCTCCCTGACATTCTTTTTGGCTTCTTGTATACATGGCTCGTTTGGAATCGATGAGGGGACCAAAGAGAGCACGAGACGCCGACGTTGAAGTTGAACCAATTCGAATGGTGTGTAGGCACGTGCCAGAGTCGAACAGGCTCGACCTTGATTCTCATGCGCGAGTGGGGAAGGCCAGGAGTCTTCTGCTTCAATCCTGGACTGATCGATTGCTTCTAGATCTGATGGCTCCTAATCGGCTGCACGAGCATTAAGGGATTAGGGTTTTTGATTGTTGGGCCAAAAATGGGCCATGTAATATAGTTATATTTTTGTAAATGGGTTGTAGTTTGTAAATGGACTATTAATATATAGACTTTGGGCTTTTATTTGATTAACATGGTGTATATACATATTTATATATTTTCTGACTGATATATATGGTTTAATTTATATAAAGTGTATAGGATGATTATATTATATATGTGTGTGGGTCTTTAATTAATATAGTTCATAGTTTTTTTGGTTTCTTTTCTAATTTTAGCTTAATAAAAACAAAAATATAATAATAACAATTATGATAGATAATAATAATCGTAATATATAATAATAATAATAATAATAATAGGAAACAAATATGATAATAATAATAATAGGTTCAAATTAAAATAAAAGATAATTACAGATATAATGATAATAATAGGATAATAATAGTACTAATGAACCGAATTAATAATTTTAATGTGGCACATAATATTTTTTCAATTATATTCCATAATAGTACTAATGACAAGTGATATAGTAGTAACATAAAAATCTAAGCCAATTATTACAAAAACAAAAATGGGTCCACCTCAAACAAAATTAGTGATTACAATTGCCCCTTTTTGCTCATTCTTGTGTTAACAAGGATTGAGCAAAAACTAAAATCACTAATTTTGCCTCACTTCCCTGTGAGGTTCAGATCATCATGCACTGAAGGTCTTACTGATGGCTAAAAATAAAGGTCCAACACTGAAGGATTTAAGGACAACCTAGCTCACTGAGCACTAGAGGTCTATTGATGGCTAGAAAATGAAGTCAAACACTGAAGGATTTACTAACGACCTGGCTCACCAAGCACCATAGGTCTTACTGATGGCCGAAAATAAAGTCGAACACTATAGGGTTTACTGACGATCTGGCTCACCAAGCACTATAGTTCTTATTGATGGCTGAAAATGAAGTCAAACACTTAAGGGTTTATTGAGAGTCCGATTTATCATGCACTGGAGGTCTTACTGATTCTTGGAAGAATAAAAGTTGAGCATTGGAGGCTACTGAGGGTCTAGATTATCAGGCACTGGAGGTCTTAATGTAAATTTTGCTAGATGGGTTCTTCTCTATAGGAACTCTTGATTCTTGTTGGATGGGTTCATCATGTTGGAAACTCTTGATTTTTTGTTGTGATCCACCTTTCAAAGAAGTCGCAGATCGAAGTCTTGGCTTGGTTTCACGCAACTACAAATTGAGATCTCGCTGAAATCTACTTCTTCTATTGTGAAGTTGCATATTAAAATCTTAGTAAATCTGTCAAAAAGATAAAATGATGGATGAATAAATTAGCATGCTCCTAACCTAGGGATGTCTAACTATGTATGAATGAATGCTAATTAAAGGCCGCTTGCATGAGTCTTCATCTTCAAGGAAGCTCTTAAGATCATTTGGTTGAGTAAGTCATCTCATACTCGGGTTCAACCTTTATAAATTTTGTATCCCTAGCTCTAAGTGACATTTTAGATCCTCACTTTGGACTACTCCTCCCGAACTCTCTTGAGTTTCATCCTTGGAAGTATCTATTATTGACTTTGATTTATCTTTACGGCCCCAACAAAATTTTAAAATTTTGTTGGTTACACTTGCTCCTCCTCAATAATCAAAATCTTTGTCCGCCCTGACTGAACTTATTTACAAAAGATCTTGTTGCTTTATAGATGAAGATGCACCAATTACTATAAATGCCATCATATTGCCCCTTCAACTTATTTACAAAAGATCTTGCTTCAATGGTCTTGCATTTTGGAATTTATCTTTAAAGCAATGCGAAGAAATCTTTTCAAAAACAAGCTTGTTTATCATACGAGACCAAGATCGTAATACGAAAACATAATATGATGCCCCGGATATCAAGAACAAAAGCGTCTTAGATTCAATCCTCCGAAGATCACTTCAAGCATAGCTTGTGCCTGTAATGGCTTTGAATGTTGTGGCTTTATTTGAAGTTTTAAAGCTTTTACCAGCTTATTCTGTTTATCCTTATAATTACCGTATTGCTTGATCCGTTCAAAAACTACTCTTTTTAGTTCTCATGAGTTCATGTTTCCTCGGCTTGCTTAACTAGTGGAGCGCAAAAAATTATTCTAAAAATAGAGATTTAAGTGCATGTGTATGATCTGTAATTAATCATTATTATATTATTATTGTGCATATGTCTTCAAAGAGACGTCTCTAACTCTAGGGTATTGGACAGGTGGAGCATAGCTCCTTATTAGATTAGTCACCCCTACAGCTCCATCAGTTGCTCCGAGACTTATTCGATTGTTCATTAACTAAATCATTCACCATTCATTTTTTTCATTTTCCATTTTTTTGTTTTTGTATTCATTTATTTTGGGTGCTAGTTACTTCGATTTCAAGCAACTCTACTTGACTAATTCACTTCACCTTTATGATTTTGGAGAGAAATTTTTCATCATTGAACATCATCAAAGGAATAGTAATCTTGCTTTTCACGCTTTACTGACCAGAGTAGGCTGTGTGTGAAATCACACTTCATCACTATCACAACATTCGACTGATCTTTGCATCATAATCAATATCACCTCATGCAATTGATATCCAAATACCCACAAGTGTAAGAAGAGATATATACATATGTATGGTTTTCAATGTCATTGCATGTTAAGCAAAAAACATATTTCCATTGAAAGAAGAACCCTAAGCATGCCCTTACAAAATATCCTTGCTACTTCCAGGCCAAAAGCATGAGGGTGAGTTCCAAACATTAATTTAAAAAAGAAAATTCTAAATGCAAAACAAAACAACGTCTAGCATGGAAACAAAACAAGAATAAGATGCAAAAAACTCTGGAGAACTTGCAAATTGCCTTTCTTTCAAACAGATTCTTCAATGCTTCACCCTCCTTGGAAAACTCGACCTCCTTATTTTCCCTCATGCCTAGGAAAGGGATTGTTTGCCACATCTAGTGAGTCAAATTTTAGAACTCCCATGTTAATCAAGTTTTGAACCACCCTCTTGAATGCTTTGCAATTATCGATGTAGTGCCCGGTAATTCCAGCATGATATTCATATTGGGCCTTAGGGTCATACCACTGAGGGTAGGGAGGTTGCATTGGAGTAAGGTGATAAGGGCAAATCAAGTTAGCTTCGAGGAGATTGGGGTACAACTCACCATAGGTTATGGGTATCGGGGTAAAGGTCTCATCCTTTTGCCCCATTGCCTCTCTTCTATTAGATCATTATAAGTTTGTTGTTGGTAGCTTTAGCGCAATCACAACATTATTTAGGATGTGGGTACTCACATTACTCACTTTATTGTCTTTCTTCTTCGTATAGTTTTGTGAGCTTTCCCCGATCTTGAGTTTGCCACTTTTGAAGGAGGCCTCAATAGATTTTGCATGTGTTTACAAATTCAGCAAAACCCAAGGATATGTTGTTGATTGTCTTCTCATAAAGTGGCCCTTGTAGTGTATCCATAAATATCCGGTGATCTTATTCTCCATAATAGGTGGCTGGACTTGCACCGCGACGTGTCTCCATCTTTGGGCATATTGCTTGACATTCTTGTCATGCCTTTGAGTCAACCCTTGTAGCATTGTCCTATTGGGGACCATGTCCTTCACATGCTTGTATTGTTCGCTAAAGAGTCTAGATAGATTCTTCCATGACTTTATGTTAGCTCAGCTGAGTTGCGCATACCAGCGGGCAGCAGCCTCGGTTAAGCTATCCTGAAAGCAGTGAATAATCAGTTTCTCATTCTTTAAGTGCACCACCATCTTATGGCAATACATGATAAGATGAGCTGAAAGACAAGTAGTCCCATCATATTTTTCAAATTCCGGCACCTTGAACTTATGTGGGATAACCAAATCCGCCGCTAGGCTCAATTCCATAGCATCAACCCCGTAGTCATTGGTTGCTTGCAACAAGCTAACCCTTTCTTCCATTTGAAGGCGTTGTTCCTCGACCTTCTTTTCAAACTCTTTCCTTAATCTTCCCTATATCTCATTGATAAGATTTAAATCTGGAACTTCTATGTCAATGTCATTTTCATGCCCCATGTCGATCGAATTATTAGCAGATGCTTCGGCTTATTAGACAAGCTTTGCAGTCGACCCTTCTATTTGAACCTTCGCATGAGATGAGTTTCCCCCTAGTTCCACTGTACTAGGAGTTCTATCCATCTCTTGGGCCTTCCCGGTATCTCTCGGGACTAACAGTGTGGTAATGCGAGCTATGATCTCATCTTGAGAACGCTCAATCATTTGCTCGATATTATTCAAGTGTTCGTCAATGTCTTTTAGTGATTTCTCAACATTAGCCAATATATCCTCCATAATTCTCGTTCGAGATCATGTACTGTAGAGGTGCGAAATGATTGTGGCTTACTGTCATGACATTTCTCACAATTAATCCGGTTTCGTCACTAACAAATGCAAATGTTTTATATGCGCAAAATGCGTAAAGAAAAGTTAAAATCAAATAATAAAAGTAAAATGCAATGAATGTAAACAAAGTGTTAATCCTCAAACATCATCTTTAAACAACTTTCCATAACGGAGATCAAGTCTCATTATAAGGAGAAAATAAAATGAGTACCACATGAGGCACAAGAAAAAGCATTTGCTCATTTTTAGATCAATCTTGAACTTTGAAATTTCTTAACTCGTTATCATGGACTCTTTCCCCCATCACGAAAGCCTTCAATTTTGAACTGTTCTCGAATCAACACTTCGTATGAAAATGACATGAATACTCGGAAAAAAGTTGAACAAAACAAGTTAAGGGAAATAAAAATGAGTTAGTAATGGATATATAATGGATATAAAGCAAATACAACACTGAAGCAGATTAACAAGAACAAAACCTAACATCATGAATTCTAGTTCGCTATGGTTATCCACATGGCTCTAATCGGGGTAGGCATCTTAAGTTCTCACACATGTGGGTTTGGTTCTAGACAAGGGTACTCGAACCTATCTTATCACCTACTAAGATACCAAGAACCTCAATTCTGGACCATTACAAGCTTGCAAATTGGATTCGGTTTGAGGGAAAGCAAGACCTAGTGACGTGGAGGGCTGCTCACGTGTCAAAGGCATGGATTTCGAAAGTGAATTACCGACCCGTGGAGGGCTACTCACGTGGGTATGTGGCGTTTCACTCCCACTTAAGGGAATAGAGCTTAATGAACAAGGTGCAACACATGTCGGTGATTCCTTAGAAATTAAATAAAAAATCAATTCGAAGACCACCAATTATCAAAGCCCGTGTAATCATAGTTATATTTTCAAGAAAGAATCGACCTCCTTAAAATCAAATTAAATTTGCAACATTTTTCATCATTAAAAGCAACAAATATTTTCTTGTCGTAACTCTCTTATGTTTTGTAAAAACAAAATTTTCCCAGCATAGTCGCAAAGCTGTAGCGACCTTTTTGAGATTTATGGAGAATCACTGCTACAGGTTTTCCCTAAATCATTCTTTGAAAAAGGGATTTATTTCTGAAGATTCTTATTCTTTTGAAAAACAATGAAAACTTGGAGTTGCCACCAGCCACTTGAATAAGGTAGGCCAAACACCACAAAAATCAGAGATTCATTTTTGAAAGGGTCCGAGAGTTGGTTATGTGTGGGGAAGGATTAGCACCCCCATCACACCCAGAAATCGGTACCAAAATATTTGTTGCTTTTAATTGAAGGAAATAATTAAAATTTGAATTAAATTTAATTTGGCGTACTTAAATGAAAATTCACCTTGATTGAACGAGCTTTCTCAAATAGGTGGGTTCAAATTAATTGGACATCAAATTAATAAGTTTGACGATACATCAGACCATAGATTAAACCGACATCATATAAGCATGACTGCCGTGTTAATTTATGGTTTAAATCTCGTATGTCACCTTTATGCATGGTCCATGCATTTAAGGTATGATGTTGTGATTTGTCGATTTTTAATTCTACCTTGGGACGATAAGGATTAATTCAAATATCCGGTCAACATCCTTTAACCTCGGACTGTTACGACACAAATATCGGAATTAATAAATACCTTTTCTATGATTTAAAGATTAATTAAAAATAAATGAGTCCTATGCATGACAATTGATATGGATGTCACACAATGGCTTAAATTAAACAGACAGAAGTCCCACTAAAGTTCTAACCTAAAAAGGCCCAAATTATGGAAAGTTCAATTAATTATCTAATTATTTACTAGATTAGTTTAATATTAACCCTAAATTAATTAAACCCTAAAAACAACCATAATAAATTATGGATTATTTTGTATCATGATAATTAATTGGATTAATTTTAGACTAGAATCCTAATATGCCAAGGATTCTATCTAAGATGAATCGAATTGATCAAACATGATTTTTAATTTAAATATCCATCTAGGTTCAATATCAATTTTATCCTAAAAAGATAATTAATTAAGAGGTTTTCAATTAATTTAATGAATTTAACATTTATCCCAATAAGCTAAGGGTAAATTTAAATTCACTAAATCAATTCGAACCTTAATCTAACTATGGCTCTAAAACCAACAAAACCTAAATTAATTTAATTAATTTAAAGATCGTGCATCTATGAGACGAGCACACGATTTAAATTAACTAAACTAATTTAGGTTTAGCTGGTTTTAGAGCCTAATCTAACAAGCCCAAAACCACTTAAACTTAAAAAGCCCTAAGCCCAAAAAAACATATAAACTTATATACTATATAATCTATACTATATAAAGATATATTATATATTTAGAGTTATATTATATATATTATAAAAACTAAGTGTTATATACAATATAAAAAAAACTTATATTATGTATATCTTAAAAAAACCCTCTATATTATATACACTAAATAAGCCTTATATACGTATTATAGAGAAAGCTATATAATATAATAAACCTTTATATTATATATTTATACTTTATGAAAAGAACTATATATTATATATTTTATAAAAAAAACTATATATTATATTTATACTATATACGATAAAAACTTTAAATTATATAAGAGCCATATGTTACACAAAAAACATATATTATACATAAATCACATATATTATGTACATAATATAACCATAAATCAAACCATGTTAAACAAAAACAAACCACATCACAATTAATAACATAATTTAACATTAAGAAAACAAAGCTGAAAATTAACAAAAAAAGAAGCAAGATCAAAAGTTAAATATGCATGATAAAAAGATATTTACAAAAACGTGTTTTAAATACTGGAATTAGGACTAATTTGACGGGGAAAAAACTTGAGGCCGAATTAAGAGAAAAACAAATTTGATTGAGCAGGGAATGCGAGTGAAAAAGGTTACGAATTTATAGGGACCTGGGATGCGATTTCAAAAGACGAAATGGCTTGAAGGGTAAATGAGAAGAGCAGAGGGACTTATGATGCTATTTAGGAATGCAGAAGGGTTGTGGAGATGATTTGGGTAGGGCGGAGGGGTTTAAACATTAATAACCCAATTTTAAAATGAGGGCCGGCTATAAAAGTCATATTAAAAATTATTCGATCTCTTTTTTTCACTTTTCCGAAACCAAACTCGCAAAAACACTCAAACCTTCTAGGGACTAGATGAACACTGTCGTGGTGTTCATCCGGGCTGCCACAAACCTCAGATCTCAGCCAACCTCTTCCGGCAAACCTAGAATTCCCTAAAAAAAACCTCTTTCACGATTTAAAACCTTAATCTGCCTTCATTTTTTTCAAAACCAAATCTCTTTCTTTTTGAAAACAAAAAAAAACGATTCGTAAACCCCTCTCTTTTTTGAAAAACGAAAGCTTTTTGACCCTTTACCCCATCATCGGCTCACCCAAAACGACTGAAGAAGTTGAAAGGTTTATTGCCGACAAAGGGGAAACAATGGCGCAAGGGAAACGAGACCAACACTTAAGGTAGAAGATTGGAACCCCTTTCTTTTTTATGCTTATTCTATTGCAAAAAAAAAAAGAAGAGCTACCTCTAAAAACTGGAGGCTTTTTTTGCTTTCTATTACTTCTCCGATAATTCCCCTTTTCAACTTAGGGTTACAATTATTTTGGTTCAGTTTTTATAACCGAGTATTACATGAATTTAGAAAATTAGAAATTACAATCGAAAACTCCTATTGGTTGTTGTTGTTTTTTGATTTTTGGTGCGGTTCTGAATTGTTGGTAACCTCCCTGACATTCTTTTTGGCTCCTTGTATGCATGGCTCATTTGGAATCGATGAGGGGACTAGAGAGAGCACGGGACATCGACGTGGAAGTTGAACCGATTCAAATGGCGCGTAGGCGCGTGCCAGAGTTGAACAGGCTCAGACGTGATTCTCACGTGCGAGTGGGGAAGGCCAGGAGTCTTCTACTTCAATCATGGACCGCTCGATTGCTTCCAGATCTGATGGCTCCTAATCGGCTGCACAAGTATTAAGGGATTGGGGTTTCTGATTGTTGGGCCAAAAATGAGCCATGTAATATAGTTATATTTTTTTAAATGGGTTGTAGTTTGTAAATGGACTATTAATATATAAATTTTGGGCTTTTATTTAATTAACATACTGTATATACATATTTATATTTTTTGGGTTGATATATATGGTTTAATTTATATAAAGTGTATAGGATGATTATATTATATATGTTTTTGGGTCTTTCATTAATATAGTTCATAGTTTTTTTTTGTTTCTTTTCTGATTTTAACTTAATAAAAAACTATAATAATAACAATTATGATATATAATATATAATAATAATAGGAATCAAAGATGATAATAATAATCTGTTCAAATTAAAATAAAAGATAATTATATATATAATTATAATAATAGGATAATAATGGTACTAATGAACCAAATTAATAATTTTAATGTGGCATATAATATTTTTTCCAATTATATTCCATAATAATACTAATGACAAGTGATATAGTAGTAACATAAAAATATAAGCCAATTATTGCAAAAACAAAAATGGGTCCACCCTGGACAAAATTAGTGATTACAGTACCTAAAACTACTTTCGCACGAGATACGGTTACTACGAAGTCTTGGTAATGCCCTTTGGGTTACCAATGCATAAACAACTGTTGTGGATTTAATGAATCAGGTTTTCAGGCCATATCTTGACAAGTTTGTGGTGGTATTCACTGATGACATCCTGATCTATTCTAAGAATGCTGCAAAACATCGAGATCATCTCCGCATCGTGCGTTAAACTCTTCAAGAGAAATCATTGTATTGTAGCTCCTCAAGCTATTAATGCTCATTTCTGACTTTAAAAGCATTGTTGCCTCTTTGCTGAGCTTCGAGTTCAGTCTACTATTGTAAGATAATCCCTAAAGTCCAATCTATTGTTTCTAAGTTGCAAGATAATCCTGACTTTAGAATTAGTTCTGAAGGAATCTTATGTTTTCGTGATCGGGTTTGTGTGCCTAATGATGAATCTCTTCGCACTAATATTCTTAAAGAAGCTCATTCGATTTCTTTTTATGTTCACCCGGGTTCTGTAAAGATGTACAAGGACCTTCATGAACTTTATTGGTGGTCGGGCATGAAACGAGCCATAACTGATTTTGTGTCCAAGTGCCTTACGTGCTAGCGCGTTAAGGTTGAGCACTGTGTTCTTACCGTGCTATTGCAACCCATTGATCTACCGTAATAGAAGTGGGAAAAGATCACTATGGACTTTGTTAGTGGTCTGCCCCTAACTCCTGCTAAGCATGATGCTATTTGGGTCATTGTGGATCGTTTCACCAAGTCAGCATATTTCCTACTGGTTAGAGTGGACTTTGGTCTTCCCAAATTAGCTAACTTGTATATGAAGGAAGTTGTTTGACTCCACGGAGTACCGAAGTCTATCATCTCCGATCGAGATCCCTATTTTGCTTTTGATTTTGGAGAACGTTGCAAGGAGCTCTAGGCACCAGAGTTAATCTTAGTACTACTTTCCACCCTCAATCTGACAGCCAATCAAAAAGGGTAATTCAAGTAATCATCAAAAAATCCTTCTCATTGAATCATTAAAAATGTGTACCGTTATTGAACCCTTTTGTGCAGATTCTAGAAGACATGTTGTGTGCATACATTATTGATTTTGGTGGATCTTGGGAGAAATCCCTACCTCTTATTGAGTTTTCCTACAACAACAACTACCAAACTTCCATTAAGATGGCGCCTTACGAAGCGCTGTATGGAAGACGTAGTAGATCTCCATTATATTGGTGTGAATTCGATGGAGGCAAAATGTTGGGCCTTGACCTACTTCGGGAAACTAAAGAACGAGTTACCATCATTCATGATTGCTTAAAAGTTGTCTTTGATCGAAAAAAGGCATATGCCGATCTAAGGTGAAGGGATACACAATATGAAGTTGGTGAGAAAGCTTTCTTCAAAGTTTCATCGTGGAAGAAAGTTATGAGGTTTGGAAAAAAGGGAAAGCTAAGTCCTCGGTTCATTGGACCCTTAGAAGTCACTGAGAAAGTTGGCCCTATAGCTTATTGATTATCATTGCCCTCAAAATTGAGTAAAATACATGATGTATTCCATGTATCAATGCTTCATAAATATCGCTCTGACCCTTCGCACATCATCGAGCCAGAATCTGTAGAGATTTAATCTAACTTTTCCTATGAAGAGAAAGTGGTTCAGATTCTTACAAAAGAAGTTAAAAGGCTTCACAACAAATCTGTTTCGTTAGTCAAAGTGCTCTAGAGGAGCCACACCGTTGAGGAAGCAACATAGGAATCAAAAGAGACAATGAAGATGCAATACCCTCATCTCTTCAGTTCAGGTAAAATTCAAGGACGAATTTTTCTTAAATGGGAGAGTTGTAATACCCCAAAAATTGGTCTAGTCAGAATTGGGTTCCAGTGATCAGAAACCCTACACTGGAAAGGTCCAATATTGTGTTAACCTTGATCGCGGGGTCGATTATATCGGTATTTGACTCTAATTGAGGCAATTTATTGATTAGGAACCTTATAAAGTTTATCGAAATATTGTGTTGCCTTGTTTTCAATTTATTGATTTATTAGAATGATTCAAGTATTTAAGTGTTTTTCATCTGTTGTTGGACCTTGTTGTTTTGATCTTTACTTGAGGACAAGTAAAAACTCAAGTTTGGGGTGTGATAGCTCTTTAAAGAGCATGTATTTTCCTTTGATTTATAGGTTCAACTGTCCCCACATTAGCATCTATTGCATCCATTTATACATTTTCATGTCTATTTCCGCATTTTCTATAACTTAGTTGCAATGGCACGTGTTTTGTATATTTCTACCTATTTTTGCCTCGTTGTCGTTGCAGGAATTAATCCATCCTTGTGGGATCGATATACAAACATGATTTCCCTTTTTTCTACTCTTTCATCGATAGGGTAGCTTGAACTAATAGTGTGAAATTTTCACACCAATTAGGAACAAAAATGTAAGAAGTAATCGAGAAGGAAGTTAAAGACAAACCAAAATCAATTCGATAATGGTCTCACCTCCATTCCTTCAAAGGTTTGCAAACACAAAGAATGATGAAAAAGAAAGAGAAACACTTTAGATATTCTTTGAAGTCGAGGGCTCCTCCAAGCCATCTAAAAAAATCCAATTGAGATCCAGGAATTAATCCATCCAACGCTGAGCCTCTGATAATCCTTTCTAGAATCTCCCGTGGAAAAAAAAGTGTCTAAATAAATCAAAGACAAACCTCTCGACGAACATCTTCTAGCTTTTGCTGATATGAAATGACAGGGAGTTACGTCTAGCCAAAGATGTCAAACAAAGGTGCTACATGGGAGACAACCCATAATTTCATCTTTTATCTTTTTCATTATTCTTTTTTTTGAATTATTACATTTTTTTCTTTTTAGGTACAATGAGTAGCATTCATGGAAAAAGATGCAGCTGTACCTCATGTTCTTCAAGAAAAACAAAAGCAATCCACGATTTAGACGCGCCTACGTTTACTTTCTCATTCACACCATGAACCATCACATACCGGATAAGGGAGCATTCTTTTTCCTAAAACATTTATTGCTTTATTTTTTGCATATTGATTTTAACATTGGGGGAAATGTTCACTTTATGTGTGGGGGTGGATGTTTTTTGTAGGAATCTTGCTTAGTTTGCCGAAGTTCATATGAAGAAAATATGTGAATGTTATGCTTATTGATGAGTTAGAAAATTCCTTTCACATTGAAATTTTTTCTTAGAATCAACATATTGAATTTTTAAGATTTGGGGTCACAAAGTAAGAATGAGATTTGAGCCTAATAAGAACTTTAGCCTTGCAAATCATTTATTGGTTAATTGATTCGATAGTCGGATGAATAAAATTGGACACAACATAAGCCACTTTTGTGAGATTTGAGCCTAATAAGGATACATCTTTTATGTTTCATATTTTTCTTTCATTGAGTGATTGTCAAGAATGAGTAGTTTCTTTTATAACTTGCAATGCTATACGTGTTGAGACCACATAGGATCGAATTACTTTACATGATAAAGGCACTTAGGTATGAACCTTGAGCCAAAAAGCCTAACTTGGTAAATATGACCATTAGAGAACCACTTTTGAGCCTAAACCTATTGTTTGGAAATTAACAATATTATAAGCCATATCTTTTTTATTTCCTCAATTTGAACCCGAATAAAGAAGAATTACACACTACATAGAGAAAATTCAAGCAAGCAAAAAAGAAGAAAAGGGAGAATATCTTAAAAAACTAGGAAAAGAAAAAATATCTTGTTTGCTCAAAAAGAAATATAAAAGAAAAGATAAAAGTGTGAAAAAGATTGAATTCTCGTTCTCCAAAAATATCATGTGTATAAGCCTTGAGCAAAATAAAAGTGTGAGTTATTCGATTCAAAAAGCCCAAAAGCCTTTCTCATCATACCTTGTCCCTAGCCCCGTTACAACCAAATTCAAAGACCTTTTGATCATGTAATTCGACCCAAATTAGTGGTGGAGATGTGATATATTTGCAAGCCTATGGTAAGTTTCTTTTACATCTTTGACTTGAGTATTATTGTACCTCAAACACCTTGAGCAAAATTGAGTGAATCCTTTGTGAGTTTAAATTTATTCTATCTTTGACTTCATTATAATTAATTAGGGGATTATTGATTAGGGACCTTAAACATCAAAACAACAAGGTCCAACAACAGATCAAAGGCATTCTAGATACTTGAATCATTATATTCAATTAATAAATCATATGCATCAACAAGAGAGATCAAAGGCATTCTAGATACTTGAATCATTATATTCAATTAATAATTCATATGCATGAACAAGATAGATAAATGCATAACCAACTCCACGTCAATAGATTAGCTAGCAATTTAAGAATTAACATCATCCCTAACATCTTAGATTCATTCCTACTATCAACATTTATTTAGCACCACACATAATAACATGTATATCTTTGTCATATTTTTCTTCTTTTTCTCTTTTTATGTAGCGAGGGATATCGAGAAATGAATGCACCCTAGACCTTGAGAAGTAAGATATTGTGCAACGAACCCCCAAGAAGTACTTCATTGTAACCACACACTCCCATGCAACGAAATGGGGGTGCCTTTGAACTCCTAGGCGTATATATCCAAACTTAAAGGTTGCACTGTCCTCAATGCAAAAGAAAACAGAATGGATTGATAGAATGCAATGGTAGAATGTAATGACAAAATAAAATAATAGAATGTAGTTACAATGATGAATGCAATGCAATTACAACAACATGTTGTTACAATGACAATGCAAATGCAATGACACTACATGAAATGCATGCCTACAAAAACTAAAAATAAACTAACTCAATTATCAGGCTCATGGGAGGGGGAGCGTCTCTTCTTCTTCTTGCTCATCTTCTCTTCTTTTCTCTTCTCCTTGGACTTGGAGCACTTTCTTTTCTTTTCTTGTATAGGCAAAAGAGTCTCTCCAGCATCTTGTTCAGCTTCTTCATCTTTTTCTGGCTCCTCTACCTCGTCGACATCATCGGGCGTATCCTCAAATAGTATGAACTGGGGTGGTGCCTTGTATAGCACCAATGCAAGAGGGTTTGCCTCTTGTTCATCTTCTGTGGGTAATTGTCTCTAATTTAGGTCCTTATGGGGTTGCATCCACTCTTTTGGATGCAATCGAATCTTTCTCTACAACTTTCTTTATAGCAGACTTCTCAGCAGTAAAACTATCATCTTCATCAATGTCCTTAACAAGGACTTTATCATTCTCAGCAGCAGTGGGTATGTCAGCAACATTCGAGGGACGTTCAAACAATCCCTAATGATCTTACTCAATGCCTCTTCTCGTGGTGGGTCACTAGCTTCGCTAACATTGTCAGGGGAAATAACTGTCTTTGCTAATACATCTTTGCTGGCAGCATCGAAGGAGAAATCATAATCTCAGATGATGGGACGAAAAATAGGAAATTTTGGCAGATCAACTAGAGTGAGTCAACTCATGGCAACAAGTGCAGACTTATTCCATCTCTACACATAGGCATAGAATAAGTTCTATGTCAGATCCATGGTTTGCACAGTGGTCGCAACAACTCTATTTTACTCATCACTACATCGAATGTGTTCACTATTTTCAAAACTTTTCACCAGACATCATCACTTATTGAGACATTTTCTGGTGCAGTGTCCACTTTTGCTTTACCTTTGTCTGGCCTCTTTGCATTAGCCAGTCTTGGTGTTGGAACTTCAGAAGCATGAACCATCCTTTCGATGGCAACCTTGTTGACGGGCCCCTTATTGGTAGTCTTCTCTTTATTTTTTTGGGGTTTCACCCCCTTCAATGCATAGAGCTGCATGATCAGAGATAGAAAAGCCAATATACCAACCTTCTTCTCAGCAAAGCTCTTAATCTCCTTATGTATGATTGTCCCTAAATTAATTTTCCTACCCTTAATGATAAAATGTATTAGACACATTCTATCAAGAGAAACAGTCGTGCTATGGGTGGAGGGAAACAACCTGTAGTTGATGAACTGAAACCATATCTTAACAGCTAAAGTTAGAAACTTCCTTAGCATGGTAAAATTTCTAGCACTGGCCCTGACCTTAGTGCACTTGCTACGCATAAATCATCAACTAAAGATCAAGCTTTTCATCAGTCATCTCATCCACGAACAGTGCATGTTCATCCACATTCAAAGTAATATTTAATAGCTTGTTAATAGAAGAAGCACTCCAATGAATAGAGTGTTCTCTCACAAAACAAGTTTCAAAGTAGGCTCATACAGATTCACATAGAATTCTCTTACCAAGGGAACATTGTAGCTGCCAAGATGAGTGTAGAATCTACCCCATTTGTGAAGTGTGATGGTGTTATGGATGAATTTCCTAGGTTCTTCATTAGCGAAAAGTTTGATTCCTTGCTTGGGGTGGATGCTTCTGTTTTGGATGTCCTCTATAATGCATTCACCCGCAATCCTTGTTTGAAAAACCTCATGCTCAGGAATCTCTTCTAGAGCATCAGGGTCTTTCGATTGAGGGTTTGATTCATAGCTTGGAATATCTTGAACAAGGGTTTCCCTCGAGATTTTTCGGTCTACTCTCGTCTTGGCCATGAAGTATTAGAAGAAAGAAGATGAAAAAGAAATATTTTTGTAGAGAAAAATTGAACTTTAAAGCTTCAAAAAATCAGAGAAAGCAGAAGATGAAGTGAGAAATTAATGAAAATCCAAGCTGCTTAATAAAGAATAAGGAGAGAGGGAAAATGAAGAGGCATAATTGTTACCGTATGATGCAATGAGTTTCAATGACTTGACCTTGGCGCAAAAACCATGCTCATTCATTGTGTTTCCCGCGTACGTGATGAAAGGCTGTAATTGTTAGGGGTAAATTGGTATAATTGAATTACCTGATTTGCCCCCAAAATTTTTCATGCATATCTTGTGAGTCCTTCCACCGTACAAGTTTTTAGAGAAGAGACAAAACTCGGAGATATTATTCTGCAAAAAGGGAAATAAAGGAAATTAAAAGAAAAATAAAGAAAATAAAATCTAAATCTAAGAAAGCATTTAAAGATAATTTCAAAAAAATTTGAACAATTTAATGGTCTCAATATTTCCAGGAAAAAAATCACCACAGTAAAGTTTTAGTCTTTAGCTGTTGACTTTGAATGGAATTCCCCCTTTTGTATCTTTGATTGACAACACCGTGTGGAAATGCTTCCATAACTTCAAAAGGTCTAGACCATCATGATCTCAATTTTTGTGGGTGTAATATCAATCTAGAGTTGAATAGAAAAACCAATTGCCATGCTTCAAATTGTAGATGCAAAATAATCTTGTTGTTCCTGCGCTTAGTCTTGTCCTTGTAAATAGAGGCATTTTCATAGGTGTTGTGTCAAATTTCCTCTAATTCAGTAATGTCTAGCAATCGCTTCTTTCTTGCTGCCTCATAATCAAGATTGATTTGCTTAAGAGCTCACAATGCCTTGTGCTTAAGCTATACTTGCAAATGACAAGATTTTCCAAAAACAAGTTGATATGGCAACATTCAGAATGGCATTTTTATGCAGTACATATAGCCCACAATGCATCATCAAAACGAGAGGACTAATCTTTTCTAGTAGTGTTTACCCTTTTTCCAAGACATTTTTAATTGCTCAATTAGATACCTCTTCTTGTCCATTGGATTGAGGATGATATGATGTGGCCAATCTACGATTTACTCCATAGCATTTAAACGTATAAACCACCTGGTTGTAGTGGAAATGTTTACCCTGATCGTTGATCAATGCTTTTGGTATTCCAAAGTAAGTATATGTTTGTGAAAAAACTTCAAGACTGTCTTTGCATCATCTTTAGGCATTGCAACATCTTCTATCCACTTTGACACATAGTCAACCGCAACCAAAATTTATAAATTTCCAAAAGAATTAGGACAATGACCCATAAAATCCAATCCTCAAACATCAAATAACTGGATTTCCATTATTAACTGTTGTGGCATCTCATTTCTCCTAAATATGGATCTGGTGCGTTGACATTTGTCACAACATTGAGCAAACTCGCGAGCATCTTTGAACAATGATGACCAATATAATCTGAATTTTAGGACTTTTGCAGTCGTTCTCGTTCCAACAAAATGCCCTCTATAAGGAGCATTGTGATAATGTTGTAGAATAGATTTCATCTCTTCCTTAGGGACACAACGTCAAATTATATTGTAATTACAAACCTTGAACAAGTAAGGTTCATTCCAATAATACTTCGTAGCATCTCTAAGGAATCTAGCATTTTTGTCCCCACTAACACCAACATGAGTCTTTTTGCAAACCAAGGAATTTATTATATCAGTGTACCACGGTGTAGCATTCACAATGAAAAGCTTTTCATCAAGAAATGCATCAACAATTTGCAAGTTATTGTTGTCTTCAGTGCCAGCTTCCAACCTCGAAAGGTGATCGGCAACTTGATTTTATGACCCCTTGCGGTCTTTAATTTCAATGTCGAACTCTTGCAGCAATAAGATCCAATATATTAGTCTAGGTTTCATATCTTTCCTCGCAAAAAGGTATCTCAAAGTAGACTGATTAGTAAAAATTGTAATTTTTGCACCCACAAGATAAGAACGAAACTTATCAAAAGCAAAAATTACTGCTAATAACTCTTTCTCAGTAGTAGTAAAATTGATCTGAGCTTCAGTCAGAGTCTTACTAGGCATAGTATATCGCATGAAATACCTTATCCTTGCGTTGTCCCAAAATTGCGCCCACAGCAAAATCATTGGCATCGTAGATAAGTTTAAACGGTTGCTCCCAGTTGGATGCAACAACGATCGATGCATTCACAAGCCGTGTTACCATTTTATTGAATGCACCAGACATGTATCATCAAAAATGAATTTTTTACCTTGCAGCAACAATAGGCATAGAGGTTTGGTGATCTTTTAGAAGTCCCGAATGAATCTCCTATAAGACCCAACATGGCCTAAAAACTGTGGATACCTTTCACATTTGTTGGTGGTTGCAATTTTTTAATTACATCTATTTTGGCTCTATCAACCTCAATTCCAGCCTTCAAAATTTTATGGCCTAACACAATCCCTTTGGTTGCAATACTTTACGGACTACAGTGATAACAGGAAGAGGAAAATGATACTTCGTTGTGGCTGCATTGAGACGCTTGTAGTCCATACAAATACGCCAACCAGTAAGAATGATGCCACTTTTCTTAGGGACACAATGGACTGGACTCACCCATGCACTATCAGAAATTGCATAGATAATACTGACGTCTAACCATTTAATAATTTCCTTCTTGACTACTTTCTTCATCTTTTCATTCATCTTCGTTGCGGCTCAATGGGCTATTTATTCTCATCATCCAGCTTAATTTTTTGCATGCATAAAGATGGACTAATGCCCTTGATATCAACAATTGTCCAGGCAATAGCACGCCTGTGTCGCTTAAGAATATTTCTCAACTTGGCTTCTTGGATTGTATCTAGAGTTGTTGAGACAATGACTGGGAGTGTTTCTGCATCTCCAAGGAATACATATTTAAGATTATCTAGCAATGGTTTTGAGTTCCAAAGTAGGAGCTTCTTCAATAGACGGTTTAAAAGTAGGAATTAACCGGTGAACAAGATCCAAAGACTCAACTTTCCATTTATTATGAACTGCCGTAGTAAAAACTTCCATAATGTGGCCACAATTTGGGAGATCTTCTTCTACCGTTGTCAGTTCATTATCTTCAATAACAAGTATACCACAATGATGTAGGTCTTCTAAAGTAATATGTTCAAGAATGTTGATATGATGACATTCTTCAGTCTTCCTTCCTATATCAGCATTGAACATCCCAAAAGTAACTCGGTCATTAATTATCAACCCGCATTGTAAATTCTCCTTTCGATACATTGATGACCGGTTTCCTAGTAGCTAAAAATGGGCGACCAAGAATATAGGTACATATTTGTAGCCTCACAGTCTAGTATAATAAAATCAGTTGAGAAAACAAAGTTGTCCACACGAACAAGCGCATCTTTGATTTGACCATTCGGATGAGTCAAACATCTACTAGCCAATTGTAAAGTGACTGCAGTGGGCTTCATTTCTCCAATGCCTAACTTTTGAAAAGTAGATAATGGCATTAAATTGATACTAACACCTAAATCAAAAAGAACTTTACTAAAGTATTGTTTACCAATAGAGTATGTATGATGAAGCTACCTGGATCCTTCATCTTTCTTGGTAGAGGTGTAGATATTAACACACTGAACTCCTCAGGGAGCACAATGATTTCCATTGCATTGAGGTTCTAATTCTTGGACAAGATATCCTTCATGAACTTTGCTAGTTCGGAATCTGTGTGAGAGCATCAATAAAAGGAATTTGAACTCTAAGTTGTTGCAAAGTATCATGAAAGAATTGAAATTGAATGTCCGACTCAGTATTCTAAAATATTTGAGGAAAAGGTAGAGATTGACTATTTGACTATTGTGTCGACATTGGGCATTGTGTCAACAACTTTATTTGTAAAACATATGAGACCGGAGTAATAGCATGAGGTATATTACTCATCTTGCCATTATTCTCTACATCCTTTACAGTATGATCAGGTATGGAGGACTCTTCTCGTTTGTCAGTAGACATGGTAACTGGTTACGTTGAGTCAGTAGTCTGTTTGCCACTGCAAAGAGTACAGCTTTGCAATGCTCCTTACCCTTATTCATCAGACTATCAATGTTGCTAGGTAGCGTGCCTGGCTATCTAGAATTCATGTCAGTCACTAATTGGCCTAATTGAGCTTCTAGAGTGTGTATCAATGAAGAGTGACCTTTCACTATAGCTTCAATACGAGACAAATGATCACGCATCATCTCTTCAAGAAGAGAAAATGGTTCAGAGATACTTGATGCATCATAATGACTCATCTTAGATTGAGTTTGAGTTGGTGCTCTATATTGTGATTGCATGTGAAACTGTGATTGTTGAGATTGTGAAACAATATGTTATGGTTGCGTCCGATTCTATTATGGTTTTAAATGAGTCTACAATGTGAACTGTTGTTGTGGGTAACTAAAGTTTCCTTGACACACATTAGAGTTTCCTTGAAAAGAATTATTTCCAGAGCGAAATACTTCTTGATGTAGTGTAGAATTAGAGTTGCCCCAAAAGTGTTTATCAACTATGTTGTAGGTTGTACCCATGTTGTTGTCTCACATGTTGCTAACAAAACTCCCATTTTCCTCATGTTGTGGGTAATCCTTATGAGCAACTTCACTTGTCCCCCTTCATATTCTTGATTTTGTTCTTTAGAGTGGAAATTTGAGCCTTTAGAGAAGATAGATCATCAAGCCCAAACACTTTCAGTGCATCTTTGCATGATGCAGCCCTTTAAATAGGATGTTACGGATCATTATGAGCTAAACACTCCAGTACACCAACATCGGCACTGTAGGTACAATCAAGTAATGGACCATTAGACGACCCATCGACAAGACGTCATGTGGCTGCATTAAACCCGTTATACAAAATTTCAATCTGAGTTTCATGTTAAATGTTGTGGTTTGGACATTGTCGTAACAAATATTTATATCTTTCCCATGTAGTGTGAAGAGTCTCGTCATCTAACTAATAGTAGGTTGTAATGTCATTCCTCGTGCACGAATTCATTGTCGGTGGATTAAAACGCAAAACAAATTGCATTGCAAGATCATTCCATGATGTAATAGAGCCAGTAGGTAATCCTCATAACCATGTGCGCCCTACAATGAATAGGGAAACAATTGAATCTGTAAGGCATCATCAGGAATGCCTTGCTGGCTAAATGAAGCACAAATTAAAAGAAAAGATTGACGATGTTCTCGAGCATCTTCATGTAGTAACCCTGCATACTGCCGATTAGAGTTGAGTATTTGGAACATAACCGGCTTCAACTCAAAGTTCCCAACCTGAATAGGAGGTCTAACAATTCTTGATTGCAACTCAACCAACTAGGGAACAACAACCTCACATATAGTTCTGTTCTAGGCTGGTGGGTGCAGTGGTGGGTTTTCTTGAGCATGAGGAATTCACTCGTTGTTTGGATTTCTTTCAATTCCAATATTTTCACGAATCCTTCTTCTAAAAGTTCTCTCAACTTCTGGATCTAGTACGAAGAGTGGTGTAGTAGCATTTCTAGTCATACAACACCTACACAAGGTAATGAAAAGAAAAGGAAAAACAAAAGTAAAACTATTAGAAACAAGTACACTATCGATGCAAGAATAGAAACAAGAAAATCTTGTTTGAATATCAATCCCACGAGGATGGTGTATTACACTTATATTTATGTAACTACAATATAGTTTCGTAAGAGAGGTAGTTGTGGGAAAACTAAGCAAGACTCCTACCAAAAACATCCACACATAAACTAAACATTGTCCCCAATGTTAAAATTAGTATGCATAAAATAAAGCAATAAAAGTTTTAAGGAAAAAATGCTCCCTTATTCGGCATGTGATGGTTCATGGTGTGGACGAGAAAGTAAGCATAGGCATGTCTAAATCGTGGATTGCTTTTGATTTTCCTGAAGAGCATGAGGTGCAACTGCATCTTTTTCCATGAGTGCTACTCCTTGTACCTAAAAAGAAAAAAACTTAAGAATTCAAAAGAAATAATAATGAAAAAGATAAAAATAAAATTATGGGTTGCCTCTCATGTAGCACCTTTGTTTAACATCTTTTGGTAGACGTGACTCCATGTTATTTCATATCATCGAAAGCTAGAAGGTGTTCGTCGGGAGGTTTGTCTTTGATTGATTTATACACTTTTTTTTCCACGGTAAATTCCAAAAAGGTTTATCGAGAGGCTCAACATTGGTTGGATTGATTATTGGATCCAAGTTGGTTTTTTTCTTTAGATGGCTTGGAGGTGCCCTCGACTTCAGAGAATATCTCAAAAATTTCTCTTTCTTGTTCATCATTCTTTGTGTTTGCAAACCTTTGAGGTAATAGAGGTAAGACCATTATCGAATTGATTTTTGGTTTGTCTTCAACTTCCTTCTCAATTACTTCTTGCATTTTTGTTCCTTATCGGTGTAAAGACTATTAGTGCAAGCTACACTATCGATGCAAGAATAGAAATAAGGAAATCATATTTGAATATCGATCCCACAAGGATGTTGTATTACGCTTATACTTATGTAACTACAATACAGTGTTGTAAGAGTGGTAGTTGTGGGTGCAAGGGTGGTTGCAATAACATGATAAAAGATGAATAAATGATCAATTGTGGTACCAATAACAGAATGTAATAAAAGATAGAGAAAATGAGAATAAAGCCTGGATCTTCTTAGTTCAGCTTGGCAGACAGATCAAGAACACTTCAAGGGAAAATATGGTTTAATCAACAATGAGGTGGCCAGCTTGAGTATTAGCTTCCATTTAACCTTCAACCATTGACTCGGGGATGTAGATCAGCTTCAACCTTCGTTATAAGTCGAGACTATATCCCTTCAAACAAGTGGACCAACAGATGTTACATCCAACCAACTTTCATTATAAAACTCATTAATCTGACTTGTCACTACATCCGTCGATGTTAGTGGCTAGTTTAACACTCTCATACAAAACATAAATCATATCAAATAATTAAAGCTTAAGAAAAAGCTAACACAAATATATATTAAACTAAATAAATAGTTTAAACAAGTTCATAAAGCTCAATAAAATTAAATCATCGTCAAGATGAACACAAAATACAAAGTAAATCTCAAAAAACATCAAAATAGAGAAGAGTTTGAGAAGATAACATTATATTTCCTCGATTCAGCACTTGACACCTTATTTCCTTGGATAGATCTGCCTCACTTCACCTTGGATATCTAGAAACAAGCTTAAGCTGCCATGGATGGAGAGGAGAATGCTCGGAGGTAGAAGATGATATGAAAAAATAGGAATAGAGTGATCCTCCCTCTCTTCCAAAATAGTCCTTTATAGGTCACCCAAGAAAAACACTTGTCCTGTAGGTTATTTGTGTTCCTAGAGCCGTACAAAATTTGTTATAACAAATTGGACAGCTGGTAGGTTCGTCCTTATCCTTAAACAGACTGTACAACTTGCATATGTAGTGTCGAACTGGCTATAGTGGTGGATAGTTCCTTTACAGGGACATTAGTAATGCAGCAACAATGACGCAAAAATAGACAGAAATATACAAAACACGAGCCACTGGAATGAATTTAGAAAAAATGCAGAAATGGACGTGAAAATGAGTAAGTGGATGCAATGGATACTAATGTGGGGACAATTAAACCTATAAATCAAAGGAAAATACATGCTCTTTAAAGAGCTATCAGTTCATTTCTTTGGGAAATGAGTGTTCTAAAAATTGAATCATATGTTGAGGCTTTGTTGAACTTCCTTCTTTCCTTTCATTTTCCTTCGATTCAGAGGGGGTTCGACCCTGCAAGTTCTTACCACATCTCAAATTAATAGAACTCACATTTTCTTTAGGATTTACAATGGTTTGTGGGGGTAACTTACCTTGAGATTCTCATTGGCTAAGAGACGAGGTAATTTGACTTACCTGAGTTTCGAGGTTTTTAATACTTGACCTTGTCTCTTTTTGAAATTCTTCCAAGTTGTGGGCAACCTTGTACACAATATCTTCCAAATGAGGTTTTGTCGATGATGATGGTTGTAGATTGGGGAAAGTACCTTTTTGATCCAGTTATGGCATGTTGTCATAAATCAAATTAGGATGATTTATCCACTCCAGATTGTAAGTGTTTGATTATGAATCATACGTTCTTTAACTATAAAATCCTCCAAGTGCGGTGGCATCATTAGTAGTGTCCTTTTGGAGTGTGGGACACATGCCGGTAGGATGTTTGCTACTTGCGCAAATGCCATAAGCTTTGAGTTGATGTGTATTACCTACAGACATTTGTTAAACAAGAGAGGTAAATATAGAAAGTTGATTTTAAATATTGGAAATACTTACCTCAGTAACCCTCCTAGAAGTGTTGTCTTGAATCGAGCCATATTGTTGAGAATTGACTGCCATGAGATTGATCGGTTCTTTAACTTCTCAATGAGTTTTGTTTAATATGGATCCCCCACTTGCTGCATCTAACATTTGTCTCCTATATGTAGCAAACCTTCATAAAAGTAATGGATGAGAAATTGATTGTGGACAGCTAGCACAAAGTTGCTTGAATCTTTCCTAGTAGTCATACAACGGCTCTAAGTTTCTTTATTAAATTCCACATATTTCTCTTCTAATATTGGCAACTCATGAAGAGGGAAAGTACTTCTCAAGATAGAGTCTCATCGTGTTTGTCCATGTCTCAACTAATCTGAATGTTATGTAGAATAACTAATCCTTTGCGATGTCGCCCAAGGAGAATGGGAATGCTCGCAGCTTTGTTTGATCAATTGTGACTCCTTGATGTTTCATGCTCAAGCATATTATATGGAATTCTTTCAAATGCTTATGAGGGTTCTCATTCTCAAGTCCTCGAAATATTGGAAGAATATGGATCAAACTTGACTTGAGTTTCAAAGGAACGACTAGATCTTGGTAGTCAATGCAAAAGGGGTTGTTATGCGATATTCGGTAGGGCTAACTCAGATAGAGTTTTCTCAGTCATTGTGTCATCTTATCGGTTTTAGGATTGAACACAAAAATTTTATATGCATAAAAAGAACGAGGCATAAAAGAAATAAAAAATAAAGAAAAAATAAATTTAACCTTCTTGATAACACTCTCCGGCAACGACGCTAATTTTTTATAGCAGTTGTCGAAGCCGTCAAAAATAAATACATGCTCAAATTAACTTGTAGTAGTGATAAACAGGGTCTAATCCACATGCAATAGTAAGATATTAAGTTCAATAGAAATAAATGAACAAGTAAAGTAAAATGGGGGATTTGTGTTATGATTGACTAAAAAACTAATGAAAGAAAACAATTAAAAATAAAGAGGAATTCAATATGAAGATGAATTCTAGTCAAAGGTTGATCTCGGTGTATTAATTCAATACTTAGTTCACCGATCTTCCCAAAAGATAAACATGCATTAATCTTAAATAGTTTGGTTATAGGTTACCAAAGAAAAGAACATGTATAACCTAATATCTCTTAATTAGTAGATAATCAGTAAGAATTGCATGAATGATTACTACCTTTATTATCAAGAATAAAACACTTAGAGAATTGTACATAAGAATTAAATCATATCAAATAGCTTTATTGTATTAAGATACACAATGCACATAAACTATCAAAGCACTCACCCCTTAATTTATCAAGAATATGAATTTATACCTTTAAAACCCATTGTCTAGGTTACTTACCACTTGTATCAAAAACCAGCCATGATTACGAATAAGAGGACTTTTGATTGGTTGTAGTACTTACCAATGAATAAATCGATGAACTACATGCAAGCTTATAAACTGATAAATATGTATTGAATAAACACAAAAGATATAAAAATATAAAAGATAAATGAACAAGATGAAGATGAAAAGTAAGAAAATCTCACCACATACTTGAATTAATAACCTCAACAAACCTTAACCAAAAAGATGAAGTTTAGCAACTCATGAAGGGGTATACGATAATGACGAGGAAAATAGGAATTATTAGGATGAATGATTTCTCTTCTCTTCATGACCCTATTTATAATAGAGGTCATTTACACCGACTAGGAGAAGGAATTACAATAATATTTAATTTAAAACTCCATCCTACTCCAAATATAATATAAAAGTGAAAGTTCAACTTGAAGTATGATTCTCTTCTTGTGTTAAGTGCTCTTTAGAATCCAAATCAAACTAAAACTTCTCTTCTAAGCATGTATTATCCTTTAGCTGTTAAAATCCCTACAAAAATCAAATACTTATTAAAACATAGATTTGTAGTTGGATTAGAACACTAAAATATATGTATCTATATATGAAAAATATTCAAATATTAGACTTATGAATAGGGATAAATGTTTGGCTTGCCATTAGTTGGGAGTTAAACATTGAGTTCTTTAGAGCTATTTGTTATGCTTCGATATTTCCTCGGTGGAAATTAAATAGATGATCGTGAATCTTGTAAAGGATTTGTGAGTGCACAGTTTGGATGGGATTTCACTGAGTAATAATATATTTCTTGGTAGGTATCGTTTGTTATTTTCGGCAAAGACGAAATCCATATGGAAAGTTAACTTGGATTGATCGTAAATTGGGTTGTACGACATTACGGTGTTTACATGCTGCCTTTTGACATAAGATTCGAGGTTTGTGATGGAACCTTGTCCCTTGGTGGGATTCCATGCGATGAGAGATCTGAGTGGTGGTACGTATGACATGTTTTCTAGACACATTATTATTTGGAGTGTGAGACTCTTGCGTGAACCGAGTTAGTGAGATCTACATTAGTTGCCATTTTGACGTGAAGAACATCGAGATATAAGGTTAGTCTTGAGACAGGTAGAGACGTATTTTGCTCTCAGAATTCTTGCACCGGGCACGCAATTATTTTGATAAAGGATGCCATCAAAGTTAGTGTCTCCTTCATAGAGTTTCCACGAGAGGAATCATTTCATTTTGGTCGCAACGACTGTTTAACCTCATACTCTTTTAGATCATTTAGAGTTGTGGAAAGATTTTCTTGTGCAACAACCCTTTGGTGACGTAATTGTGTGACGCTTTTGACGAAGTACCATTGGGTTTTTCTTGTCATTTGTAATGTATCGAACGATGATGAACTTATTCTAGATGAAAAATTAGTTGAGATTATAGTTGTACCATTAGAAGACAAGGATTACTTTTGATAAATGTTGGGATCAGAGTAGCGCAGTGGGAAATAGTTGAGGGCGCCGAAGAGTTATAAAGGTTTTAGTATCTTTCTTGATTTATGGGTAGAAATTTTAAGGATGAAATTTTCTTTAAGGATGGGAGAGTTATAAAGACCTAATATTTGGGTTTGTAATTCGGGTCTCGAACTCGGGTTTTGGGCTTTTTAAGTTTTGCTTCAAATAAATGGTTTACCCATTTTGTTGGGGTATTTAAATAAGAGAAAAAAATGGTTGAAAAGAAGATGGATAAGAAGATGATATGATGGAGAGAGAGAGAAAATAGAAAGGTAGGGAGTAAAAAAGGAGATAGCTTGAAATCTTGATCTACCAGTGTCCAAGCCTCCATTCGTGACACCACCAGTACCGTTGGAAAGAGCTCACCGAGATGAGTTGGTTGATGGTCACCATGTCGTCATCACCACCATCATTCACCAGGTTGAGGGAAGAAAAGTTTGGAGAAGCTAAATCGTTAGGTTTCAGTGGTCACCGTCCAGAGACGTTGCTGCCATCGGAATCACTAGCTCAAGGATAGTCGACCAGGGAATTTTGGTCGCCGCCTACCATTGAAGGTCAACACACGTGCCCCCATGCGCCGTTGCCAAGCATGGGCGTGCGTATCAGTACGTGGGTGCGCGCTACTACGGTGCATTGTGCCATATTGGAACCCATTTTTTGTCGGCTGCACATACACCCACCCATATAAGATAACGGCTCACAGGTGCGTCGTTCTACATTGCAGCGCATCGTATAGGATTGGTTGGATAGTTGACCAGCCATTGACCGTGTTAATTGTTGATTGAGATGTTAACTTTTTTCAGGGGACCTACTCGGGGTTTCTTGACGTTCTGAGTTTGTTGGAGTAGTTATTTTCACTAAATTCGAACCTAGTAAGCTTTTTATGTGTTTGACCTTGTGGATTAGTTAGTGAATGAGGTTAATTAATATTTTGGTATTCATATTTTTATGAGGATTGTTTGGGCTCAAATACCTAATCAAGTGGAGCGTTTAGATAGCTCGAGTAAGGATTTATCAATAAACGCTTGAGGTTAGTACACCTCGAACTCATATTGCTTTATGGGCATCATAAATATGATTGCTTTGCGTGTTAGTGTCTGCAAAATAGGTAGATGATTAACAAGCATGAGTAAAGACCAATATTATGAGACTTGATAATTACGAGATGCACGATGCTGTTTACAGATATGATTTTGACTCGTATAGACTTTGGATATTGTGTAGGGTAGTTCAAACATTCTTATATCTATGTAATGACGGTTTGAATTGTGTGTTGTGGTGATTGGGTGCTAGAGTATGGATATTGATGTATTCAATGGAAATTGTGCATAAGGGATAAATAATAGTAATATTTGAATAAATAATCATGAAGTCGTTAATTAATATTAATTGATTGAATGCGTTAGTAAACAAACCCTAATGACTTTCATAAGCTTTAGGGACTGTATCAGTACGAATCTGTGTGTAGGGTACCAATACAAGCTTCAGTTGTACTAGTACGCGATTGGGGACCGTATCGGTATGGGTCAACCCGTACCAGTACTTGTAGAAATTAAGGATTTCTAGTAATTAGTATTGGTACATGTGTGAGTACCGATACCCAAGAGTACCGTACATGTACTTGTGTTCGAGTACCGGTACCTATGGAATAGAATAATCTATAATGCTAATAAAAAAGATGAAAATCAACGTGGGATATTAATGTAGATAATTAATGTGAATTATTAACGTACTCTTCCATAATGTATTAACAAGTTGGTAAACTTAAATGATGGCTTGATAACTAATAGAAACCATAGAGATTGGTAATCATGTAAATGTTGTATGTTCTATGGTAATCGTGTCCGTGCTATGTATTGTTTGGACACTTGATTGGTTGAGTCATCTTTGATTGTTGGGATCCTGATACTAAGTGAGAGAAAGAGTGTGTTGCAACACCATGGACAGAGATTGTCGAATGTACGTTCCTCAAATTGTGTGGCATTGGGTCTCATTCAAAGATGCTCGATGAAAAATTCTGAGCATGAGTGTACGTTCCTGAAGCTTTCTGGCACCGAGTCTCACCCAAAAAGTCTATGTTCCCGAAGCTATATGGCATCGTGCCTCACTCCTAGTGTACGTTCCCGAAGCTGTGTGGCACCGGGCCTCACTCTAAGATTGTTGTTATGACTGTGTGTTTTTGCTCGGATGATCTGGTGAGATCCCGAGTATGGTTGGGTCATGTGTGCCATGTATGATGTTTTTCATGATGAGAGCATGTGTTTAGACGACTAGTGGTAGCATCATGTATTGATTTATCTCTCTTTTTTCTCGTACTAGCTTGCATGCTTATGTTTATGATTATCATGAAGTGTAGTATAGTAGTGTGTAGCACTGAGCTTTGTAAGCTCAACTCTCTGAATCGTTGTTTCTGTGCGTGGGTTGATCGTCGGATCGTGGGATCGAGGAGCACTATCAGTAAGAGTTTCCAGCATGTGATGATTTCTGGAGTACGATACTTGTGTTTAGTGGGCTATGTATTCATAGGACCTTACATAGTGGAGTCTGTAGTTCTTATTTTTGAAGTTGTATTAATCAAGTCAATTTTTTAAATGTTTTAAATTAAAGTGGAGCTTATTTGTAACGATTTAAATTGTTTATCTATGTTTTCAACTATTGGATTTAATGTTTTTGGTAAATACCTTGTTTGGGCTAAACCGAGTTGAGAATTTTTATGGAAACGGTTTGGGCTTAAGGCCCAAATATGGCATCCGGGTTTAGGGTGTTAAAGGAAGAGATAATGATGTTCATCCTAAGAGATCCAACTTCAAACCGCTTTGTCTGCAAGGTGTATGTGTGTTGTCAAAAGGTTAAAAATATCTCTTGTTTGCTAAATATTTAGTGCTGAGATTTAATAGTCTAAAATATTTACCTTGTCAATTAGATAAATTTCAGTGTTAAAATAACATGATTTTTAGTTTAATGGTATAATCGATATTAAACTTAAAATTTTATGATATTTCGTATAGTTTACCGTTTTATTTAAATCAACTCGTTTTAAAATTTTGATAATGGCCTGGAATATGAGCATACAGAGGCTTCTTACCGAGGGAACACAACAAATACTTTTTTAACAGTACTATACTTTAGTGTAACTATTTAAATTTAAAAGATACAAGTAATAAATTCATAATGTTTACTTTTAGAAACCAACCTAAAAAAAACATAAACATAAGAGCTAATTGTGGATTTTTAACCTATTAAAAACTATATCTTTAAGCTAAATACATATTTTTATTGATTAATATATTATATTTAACATGAATCTGATTAATGGCTCCGGTAGAAGAAATGATGATGTTTATCTTGAGAAGATTTGAGTTCGAGCATATGTAGCTGCAAAGTGTGTCTTGTCAAATGATTAAAAATATTAACATATGCTATCATGTAATTACATCAGGGTCAACCTTGGGCTTTTGGTGTCCCAAGGTGAATCTAAAACATGAGACCTAAATGAAAGATTTAAATTGTGATTGCGATCGTATTTATGGTCATGTTATGTTTGTCGTGGTTGCAGGTATTACAAATTCTATTTCGATCACTGTGAGTATCCTGGTTGTGAAAAATTTTAATAACATATGCTATTGTAGAGATAACAGTCACAAGTATTGCAGTTTCAGTTGGTGCCACTACCGCCATATAATAGTCATTGTTGTACTTTGCATACTGCTATTTAAATCTATATCCCTAATGGCAAATAGTGAAAAAATAAATAAGTTTTAAGAGTAGATCCATAATAAGTATTGAAAAATTGGGTTCCTAATAAAAAGTATTAAAAAAATAAATTTTTAAAGTATGCCCATAAATTTTAAGAATATCCTCATAATAACAAATATTGGGTTCATGCCTCTCTCTCAAATTTTTTGTTTGATCTTTATTAGTTCAAATACTTGTCAAATTAAATAAATTTTAAATTTTTAAATTAAATATTTATCGAGTCATTATTAACTATATAACTTTACACCTCTTAATATTTAATATTATTAGACAATGATGAAATTAAATGTTATTTATTTAATAAGTTATTTAAAAATATTTAAATTTTAAAAAATATAAATTATATTTTTAAAAAATTAAAATATAATTTATTATTATTTCAACTTAATTTTTTTTTAACTTTTAACTGAACGTAGAGCTAACCCTAGACAGACACTTGGGAATAGCTTTGGGAATAGCTTCCATATGAAAGGTAGTGTTTGGCAAAAAAAAAAAAAAAAGTAGTGGAACCAAACTTGAAAAGATTGACAAGATACTTGGATCTTGCTCCTTTATTAGAATTAAATTTAACAAGTATTTTTTCTCCTTCGAATCCAACATAATAATTACTTGTATCAAGATATGCAAGCAGTACTTGTTCACTAAACTATACATGAGCTCAGCTTCCACGAAATCTATGTAATTTATTTTAGTGTAATTAGGGTCGAGCAAAATTTGATTCGAAAAAATTGATTTTCTTGATATTATTCATTTCGTAATTTCATAAATTCAATTTAATTTGAAAAAAAATAAATAAAATTTAAGTTATAAACCGAGACTTTGAATAACTCGAAACTTTTAATAATTAGTGATTAATTTTTTAAGTTTAAATCGAGTCATTTGATTTTACTTGATATATGTATATCATATATAAAAAAATAACTATGATGAAATATATATGTATATCGTATATGATTATATAAAGTCATTCAAATTTGAACTAATTAGTATTTGTTGATGTCGTTTTTGGGCGACACCATACCAAGAAATTGAGCAAGCTATTGAGAGAGAGCCTGACGACGAGCAATGGCGGTTCACCTGAGCATTGAAAAGGCAGAGAGCTGCTGAAGGCTAGTTGGGTGTCTTGGATGACTTGCCAAGTGGACCATGAGAAAGGAGGGGAAGATTCTGTGTAGAAAGGTCGCTTTTGTCCCATATGGAGAAAATGCTCACCTTTTATACCTCTCTGACACCCTTGCCATGTCGTGGGTCATTGGTGGTACTTTTGTGGGTGAGGCCAGGCCTAACCTTATAATGGCTTATTAGTGTGATACGAGAACCATAGGCTCGAGTCTAGATTTCGACCTAACGATTCCAACATGCCCAATAGCAAGAAGTAAAGCTAAACAACTGAAATTGAAGTTAAACACGTTTGAGCAAAGTTTCGTTTCAGAAGATTTGAAGGAAAATGATCGTGTTAAAGACGCTTCGAATGGAGTGTTAGATGTTCATTGGATTCACTTCGGAGTTTTAGAAGATTGATCCAAGAATGAGGCAGACTTGATTATTCATGCAAATCCAACTCAGAAAAAAGGCCTTGATGTTAGTACAAGTCAAATATGGGCCAGAGGAGCTGAAAAGATGCCAAAATAACCCAAAACTGGAGTCCAAACCCACCAGCCAAAGCCCAAAACGAAAATTTAATTTTGAGAACATTCTACATAGATTCATACATCTATTCAGACTCTATTTATCTCTTTTAATTAGGAATAATTATATTATCTTTTTTAAGATTATATTATCTATTTTAATTGAGATAATATTCTTATCTCTTTTAATTAAGATAATATTCTATTTTATCAATTATTAATTATCTAGTTAGTCTTTTAGATTAAATTAAACTCTTTTTACTTTCTCATTAGGGTTTTACTAGCCTATAAATAGGCTCATTCACTTTGTGCAATTCATCCAATTTAGAGATCAATACAATTATTTCTTTTAAAGTTCTCTTGTGAGTTCTTTTTTTCTGTTCAAGATTTTTATCTTGTTCTTGTTTTGGAGTGAGAATGTCCAATTGCGCAGTAGCGGGTATTTGGCGTTCTTCTCCATCGTCTAGGTTGCTAAGGGCAGGATCCTTAGAGGGTTAGGCGTTACCAATTCCAGACGCACGTTTGTCTAAGGCATGATCTTAGAAGGAGATCTTTATTAAAGGGATATTTGATCCAAGCTTCCGCTATTCCCTATCATTTGATATTAGTTTCCAGGTGTTCTCGGTTTATGGTATTATTACCTTTTGATTCTTATATTTCAAAACTCCGTAATTTTGTTTAAACGCTGGAAATTTTATTTTCCTAAGTAATTTTTTTGCGTTGTCAATTCTCTTAAAAAAGAAAAAAGAAAAAAAACAACACATTCTTTAATATTTTTCCAGCAAAGTTTTCTTGGAGTTTCTTTCTTTCTTTAAGATCTTTCAATCAACTTTAAACCGAGAACGAACAACTTTTTTTCCCAAACAGCGTGGAGTCAATTTTCTAGGTTTTTCTTTGTTTAAAGCTTTTATTTGATTCTAGGTTTAAGATTCCGTTGCCGTATACTTTCTTTCATTCTATTACGCATGCTAACTCATTTTCTTTCTTGTGTTAGCGCACTAAAAAGGTTGTTGCAGGTCCTTGTTCGCATAACCTCCATCTCAATTGCAATGTATTTTATTGGCCTCCTAGAGTTGCCCTGGGGTTTTTACTCAACCACTATACACATTGCAGTTGACAATTTGGATTAACTCTGCCGCTTTGAAGCGCCAACAAGGTTTAAATTCTTGTTTTTTTAAGAGAGAATTTGAGAGAATAAGGGTAAGGAAAAATAGTTTGCTTTTGTTGAGTTGTTTTCTCAAGAACAACAATGGTTCGACAAACTAGAAATTCCAACAAAACTGATGACGAGACTGATGAGTCTACACAAATTACTCTTGAAAGTCTGTCGCAGAAACTTGATGAATTATTTCGAAGGCTCGGGGATTAATCTACAAATGCATCTGAAAGATTTCGATTACTTGATAGTAAGATCACCTAAATCATTAAGAATGTGCCTGACACTTTTACTGATATCCTTGTAGGTGTTCGATCTTTAACCAAAAAATGATCTTAACGAACCCAACTTTTTCGAAACAAATAACCATACCTTTACTGCCCACAACCCAACCTATGAAGATTTTACCCAATATCAACCTGAAAAGACAAATCAGCCAAACCAAAAACCAGAGGCATCCCTACTTTTAGTGCTTCAGACAACCCAGATGTACATAGATTGGGAGGCAAAGGTTGACCAGATCTTGTCCTACTCTAACTATGATGAGGTCAATAAAGTACAACTCGTCACTATGAAGTTCAATGACTTTACCTTAAACTGGTGAAGATTGTGTGAGATGGAACGAACACAACGTGGAAATCGACCTATAGCCACTTGAGATGATCTAAAGTGACTTATGCATGATCAATTTGTACCGCTTCACTACTATTCAGAATGCCAGCCCATACTTCATCAACTCACACAAGGTGGTAGAATGGTCCATGCATATTACAATGAGAGGAAAGCCATCAAACTTCAAGCACAAATTGATGAAAGTGAAGGGACTATGGTGGCTTGATTCATCTATGGGCTGAACCGGGAGATACGAGATCAAGTGGAGATGCAAAGACCAAATCTATTGAAAGATGCTCTGCACCATGCAACAACGGTTGAACGAATAATGAAAGAGCGTACTCTCTCTCGAAACACTTTAACTTGGCGAGGTTCAAGTTCCACTTTCTCTCCTTGCAACACTTACCCATTATGAGGAAGACCTATTGGGCCTAGACAAGATGACCGTTCAAGGCCTTCTGAATATAAGCTCACATCTCAACCTAAAGGTACCTCTCCAACTCCCAAAAATCATTTACATAGTTCTTCTTCCTCTAATCCACAAACACAGAAAAGAACCAAAGATACATTTTTCTTCAAGTGTAAAGAAATGGGACATATTTTCACACAATGCCCAAATAGACAAGCCTTGATTACACGAGAGGAGGATGAATATTCTTCAGATCCTGATGAAGTAGTACCCACAAAAGACACGCATCTTTTGGACAAAATTGCAAGTCCAAACCTGGAATCCGATGCATATGAGTTTTCAGACCACTACACATTCATTGTACGACGAATCTTGAGTGCACAAACTCATAATGATGACTCAGAACAGCGAGAAAACATCTTTCATACAAGATGTATCATTCAAGGTAAAATTTGCTATGTTATTATCGATGGAGGGAGTTGTGCAAATGTTGTGAGGTAAAAGTGGCTTAATGAAGGTTCTGAGGTAAAAGTGGTGAGACAATTTTTAATACAGTTTAAAATTGGGAACTACTTTGACGAAATTTGGTGCGATGTAGTCCCAATGCATGCAGGACATTTGTTATTAGGTCGTCCGTGGCAATTTGATAGAGATGTGACACATTCTGGATGCCTAAACCAGTATTCCCTCATTCATAAAGGGAAACGATTTATTTTAACTCCCATTTCCCCTTAAGATGTACATACAGACCAATTAAAGATGATTCGATTCTACGAGATCGGTAAGGGAAGAGAGAAAACAAATACACAAAAGACTGAGGAAAGACCATGAGTGAGAAAAAGCCAAAAAATGGTCCACTGGTGAGTGCATCCGATAGTGAGAAAAAAAGAGAGCAAAATCCTTAGTGTGTTTATGCAAAGATAAAAGATGTGAGGAGAGCATACTTTTCTTCAAAGCTGTGCATTATTCTTCGCTTTCGTGAGGCTTTTTTATCTCTATCTAACCTTAACCAAGATTTGCGTAGTGTGTTTGTTTCACTTTTACAGGAATTTGGAGATGTTTTCCCAGAGGAAATACCTAAACGGTTACCACCCTTACGAGGTATAGAACATCAAATAGACTTTACTCCAGGAGTATCCATTCTGAATAGACCCACATATCGTTGCCACCCAGAGGAAACAAAGGAGTTGCAAAGACAAATAGACGATCTCTTGGACAAAGGGCACATTCGAGAGAGTCTTAGCCCGTGTGTCGTGCTTGTGCTACTCGTCCCAATAAAAGATGGTAAATGGAGAATGTGTGTAGATTGTAGAGTAGTTAATAAGGTAACTGTTAAATATAGGCATCCAATACCTAGACTAGATGATATGCTTGATGAGTTGTATGGTGCATGCATTTTGACTAAATTTAACCTTAGAAGTGGTTATCATCAAATTAGGGTGCATAAAGGTGATGAATGGAAAACAACTTTCAAAACTAAACATGGACATTATGAATGGTTGGTAATGTCGTTTGGATTAACTAATGCACCTAGTACTTTTATGTGCTTAATGAACCATATTTTGAGACCTTTTTAGGGAAATTTGTTGTTGTTTACTTCAATGATATTCTAATCTATAGCACTTCACCTAATGATCATGTTTTACATGTTAGATCCATTTTAGATGTTCTTTGAAAGGAAAAACTTTTTGCTAATATCGACAAGTTTACTTTTTGCATTGATAAACTTATATTCTTGGGCTTTGTTATTAGTACACAAGGTATCCATGTTGATGGACATAAGGTAAGAGCCATTAAGGAGTGGCCTACTCCTAAAACGGTAACTGAGGTGAGATCTTTCCATGGAGTTGCTAGTTTTTATAGAAATTTTGTGAATGATTTTTCCACAATTGTTGCCCCTTTATCTGAAATTATTAAGAAAGACGTTGTTTTCTATTGAGGTGAAAAACAATAATAGGCTTTTCAAACTTTAAAAGATAAGTTGTGTAGTGCACCAATATTGAAATTACCTAATTTTTCTAATACTTTTGAACTTGAATGTGATGCTTCAGGTATTGGTATAGGTGTTGTGTTGATCCAAGACCAAAAGCCCATTGCCTATTTTAGTGAAAAGTTGCATGGAGCACAACTTAATTATTCCACCTATGATAAGGAGTTACTTGCCTTAGTTCGAGCACTTGAGGTTTGACAACACTATCTTTTTCCTAAAGAGTTTGTCATACATACTGATCATGAATCCCTTAAGCACCTAAAGGGACAAGGTGAGCTAAACAAAAGACATGCTAGGTGGATAGAATTCATCGAATCTTTTCCATATGTCATCAAATATAAGCAAGGTAAAGATAATATTGTTTCTGATTCTTTTTCACGTAGATACTCTTTGCTTTCTACTTTAAATACTAGTTTATTAGGATTTGAGCATATCAAAGATTTATATGTGACTGATAAGGACTTTGCTACTATATATAATGCATGTGAGAATGCTTCTTTTGATAAATTTATAGAGTAAATGGACTCCTGTTTTGACAAAATCGGTTGTGTATTCCTAAATTTATAGAGTAAATGCTACTATATATAATGCATGTGAGAATGCCTTACATGCAGACAAGCTAAATCTAAAGTTATGCCGCATGGTTTATATACTCCTTTACCTATTCCTACTTCTCCTTGGACTGATATTTCGATGGATTTTGTTCTAGGTTTGCTTCGAACAAAAAGGGAAAGATATAGCATTTTTGTTGTTGTTGACAGATTCTCTAAAATGGCACATTTCATTCCATGTCATAAGACTGATGGTGCCTTACATGTGGCTGACTTATTCTTTAGGGAAGTTGTGCGCCTCCATGGTCTCCCTAAAACCATTGTGTCCGATCGAGATGTAAAATTCCTTAGCCATTTTTGGAAGGTATGGTGGGGTAAGTTAGGTACTAAACTTTTATATTCTATGACTTGCCATCCACAAGCTGACAGGCAAACAGAAGTTGTTAATCGTGTTTTAACATCTTTACTACGAGCTATAGTGGGTAAGAACTTAAAATCGTGGGAAGATTGTTTACCTTTTGTTGAGTTTGCATATAATCATTTTATTCATTATTCCACAGGTTTTTCTCCATTTGAAATTGTTTATGGCTTTAACCCACTCACAGTTTTGGATCTAGTACCTTTGCCATTACAGGGCCTTTGTAACCTAGATGGAGAAAAGAAAGTAGAATTGGTGAGATCGATTCACGATAAGGCTAGAAAATAGATTGAAAAGAAAAATGAATCGATCGCTAATAGAGTTAACTGTGGGCGCAAACACATTGTCTTAAAACCCGGCGACTGGGTTTGGCTTCATATGCGCAAAGAAAGGTTTCCTTCCAAAAGATGGAACAAACTCAATGCTCGAGGAGATGGACCTTTTCAAGTCTTAGAACGTATCAATGACAACGCGTATCGCATAGACTTACGAGGTGAGTATGGTGTTAGTGCATCATTCAATGTTTCTGATTTATCCCCTTTTGATGTTTCAGATTCGAGGACGAATCCTTTCGAGGAGGGGGGAATGATATGAGCACCATAGGCCCGAGTCCAGATTTCGACCTAACGATTTCAACAGGCCCAATTACAAGAAGCAAAGCTAAACAACTGAAATTGAAATTAATCACGTTTGTGTGAAGCTTTGTTTCTAAAGAATTGAAGGAAATTGATTGTGTTAAAGACTCTTCGAATGGAGTGTTAGATGTTCGTTGTATTCACTTCAGAGTTTTAGAAGATTGATCCAAGAATGAGGTAGACTTGATTATTCATGCAAATCCAACTCAGAAAAAAGGCCTTGATGTTAGTACAAGTCAAATATGGGCCAAGGGAGCTGAAAAGATGCCAAAATAACCCAAAATTGGAGTCCAAACCCACCAGCCAAAGCCCATAACGAAAATTCAATTTTGAGAACATTTTGGATAGATTTCTACAACTATTTGGACTCTATTTATCTCTTTTAGGAATAATTATATTATCTTTTTTAAATTATATTATCTATTTTAATTGAGATAATATTCTTATCTCTTTTAATTAAAATAATATTCTATTTTATCAATTATTATTTATCTAGTTAGTCTTTTAGATTAAATTAAACTCTTTTTCCTTTGTAATTATTGTTTTACTGGCCTACAAATAGGCTCATTCACTTTGTACAATTCATTCAATTCAGAGATCAATACAATTATTTCTTTTAAAGTTCTCTTGTGAGTTCTTTTTTTCTATTCAAGATTTTTATCTTGTTCTTGTTTCGGAGTGCGAGTGTCCAATTGCGCAGTAGTGAGTATTTGGCGTTTTTCTCCGTCGTCTAGGTTGCTAAGGGCAGGATCCTTAGACGGTTAGGCGTTACCAATTTTAGACGCACGTTTGTCTAAGACAATATCTTAGAAGGAAATCTTTATTAAAGGGATATTCGATCCAAGCTTTCGCGATTCCCTATCATAGTGTGCTAACAACAGTAGATTCGGGGGGATAGTGGTCGTACCTGGTAACGTATTTTGGTTATTGGGGGTTTGTCGAAGATTTTAAAACCCGAGGTTTCTAGAGGTTAATATGTAACACCCTCGACCCGAATGTCACAATTTGGGCCTCAAACCCAAACCAAAAACAATAAAATTCCTCAAAAAAGGTTTAGCTCAAACACGTTATTTTCCAAAACATTTAAATCCAACAGTTGAAAACATAGATAAACAATTTAAATCATTACAAAAGAGCTCCACGTTTATTAAAACATTTAAACATTTGATTTGATTTGATTAATACAATTTCAAAAGAAAGATTTATAAACTCAACCACGTAAGGCCCTATGAATACATAGCCCACTAAACACAAGTACCGTACTCTAAAAGCCTCCACAGACTAGAATCTCGTACTGATTGTGTTGCTCGATCCCACGATCCGAGGATCAACCTACATACAGAAAAAATGAGTCTGAGCGCCGAGCTTACAAAGCTCAGTGGTACACATCTACTCTACTATACTTCATGATAATCATAAACATAAACATGCAAGCTAGTACGAGCAATAAGGAGAGATAAATAAACACGTGGCACTACCACTAGTCGCCTAAACACATGCTCTCATATCATATAAAATTATCATACATGGCCCACAAGGGCCAACCATACTCGGGATCTTACAAGATTATCCGAGCGAAAGCATACAAGTCATATCACAAACCTGGGGTGAGGTATGGTGCCACACAGCCTCGGGAATGCACACTTTGAGTGAGGTCTAGTGTCACACAACCTCGGGAACGTACACTCTCTCTTTGAGTGAGGCCCGATGTCACACAACCTCGGGAACGTACACCCATACTCAACATCTCTTCTCGAGTATCATCGGATGAGGCCCGGTGTCACACAACGTAGGGAACGTACATCCAAAATCTCTAACCATGATGTTGCAACACTCTTTCACTGGGTATCTGGATCACATCAATCAAAGGTGACTCAACCACACAAGTGCCCATACTTGGCACGTAACAGCACACCATCCACCAAGGACTCCTATGGTTGTTATTACAAACAAGTCACTCAACATTTACCAATTTATTACTCATTAGGCTCGTATATAATTAATCTCATTCATTATCTCCATTAAACCATCTTATCATATTTACTTAAGGCGTAATTTAATTATTAATATTCACATCGATTTCCATGCTTAACTTGCACTTATAGATTATTTATCATACCAGGTACCAGTACCTATATACGAGTATCGATACAATACCCTCGGGTATCGGTACTGACACGTGTACCGATATTGAAACTACTCACAAAAAATCTTTAATTTCTACAAGTACCAGTACGGGTCGACCCGTACCGATGCAACCCCTAATCGCGTATCAGTACGACCAAAGCTCGTATCAATACCCTATTCACGGGTTCGCACAATTTTCTTGAATTACGATATTATCAAGCTTATTCAATCCCTAAAGCTTATGAAAGTCATTAAGGTTTGTTTACTAACGTATTCCAGTAATTTATATTAATTACAAGCTTTATTATAATTTATTAGAATATTACCATTATTTATCTTTTACACAATTTCCATCGAAAACAATAATATATTTGAACAAGTACACAAGGCATCACGATTATCAATCAATCAAGCAATTATCAAGTAATTATACGAGCATCTCGAACGACCCTACATAGTCTCTAAGGCTTCCACAAGTCTCAACATATTCACATCATTATCATTCATCTCATAAATATCGAGTCTCATAATACTGGTTTCTACTCATGCTTATTCCTCGTCTACCTATTTTGTGGATACTAACATGCAAAGCAATCACATTTATGATGCTCATGAAGCAATAGGAGTTCGAGGTGTATTAACATTAAGCCGGTACCGCTAAAATCCTTATTCGAGCCTCTCGAATATTCCACTTGATCTGATATCTGATCTCGAATAAACCTCGTATACCAATTAATACCATAAGCATTACTTAATCACATAGTTTAATGAATTCGAAGGGTCAAAAGCGTAAAAAAACCTTATTGGATTCGAATTTCACAAAAAGAACTGCATCAACAGACTCATAACATCGAGAAACCCCCGAGTAGGGTCCCTAAGAAAAAGTCAATAGTCAACAGTTAATCAATAGCTCGGCTCAATTTAACTCAACTCGACTCGGCACGACTTGGTTCAGCCTAACAGAATCGGCTTGGTTCACCAAACCAAGCTTGGTTCAGCTGTCAGGGCATGCCCACATGCATGTGACGGTGCGTGTGGTGTGTGAGGTGTCTTTTGGTGGCCGGACGAGCACAATGAGCTTTAGATCGGTACTCCAGGCGACGACGGTCACAGTTGTAGAAACGGCTTACGGCAGTGAGCACTAGAAGGTCACATTCCAACCTCTTTGAATCTTTTCGATCTTCCCCAGTGAGTGGTGGCGGCGACCGTGACACGACGAACACCGATAGAAATGTCTCGGTGAGATCTACCTAACGGCGGCGGTGGTAAGTGTCACGGCGGCCTGGAAGGTGGCGAAATAAGGCTTGAAAGTCTCTTTTCCTCACTCTCTCTCATTTATACTCTCCAACATAACCCCACCTTTTCCCTTTTCTCTCTCTTCATAAAAACATTATACTTTTTTTCCAACCACCCACACATATTTAAAATTCAAACAGCACCAACCACCTCCACTATTCCAACTTGTATAAAGCCATTAAATAAAGGCCCAAAGCCCATATCAAATTTGTTTATTGGGCTCCAAACATAAAGGCCCAATACCTAGGTCTGAGAACCGATTCGCTTACCCAAAATTCGGGTTGTTACATGATACCTGTAGGGGTGTAAAAACACTTAGGTGGAAGGCTCCGAGTGGCACGTAGCGGGGGCAGCGGTGTCTTACTCGAAGGTAGTGTTAGGGTCTTGTGTAGGTGATTTAGCAGAGGTACAACAGTACTATAACATTATAAACATTTACAATTAAATTTGAATGAAAACTCTATCAAATTGACTCAACTCAAAAAAAATTCAAATAAAGTTTGTGTTATAAAATATGACTCGTGTAACACCTATGACTCGGATGTCACATTTGGGCCTCAAGTCCAAACCATAATCATAAAATTTTTATCTAGGTTTAGCCCAAAACACATCCATTTCAATAAAACCCATTAAGTCCAAATGTCTAAAAACATAATAATCGTTAAAACGTTACATGAGGAGCTCCATTTAAAATACATAGATGAAAGCATTCGATATTTACGTTTAAATCCAAAATATGAGTTACAATACAATCATAGGGTCCTATGAATATATAGCCCAATTAATCTAAGTAATGTACTCGAACACAAGTTGATGCTGAAGTCCAACTCTGATGGTGCTCCAACGATGCACGCCATACCTACTAACCTGGTAAAGGAAACAAAAATTTTGAACGTTGAGCTAATGAAGCTCGGTGGATACACTTCCACTCAACCATGATTCATGCAAGTAATAAATAAGAGCATGCCGCTAAAGATAATAACATGGCAATAACATCATATACATCAAATATGACACTGTCTCTAGCCGCCTAACAAGCAACAACAACAATTAATCATAAGCTTCACCAAGCATATAAGAATTATATCATAATATAGGAGTGAGGCCCACAACCACTAAGCATTGGGATACATACACCCATGCTCGGAATCTCTCATCAAGCACATTCAAATGAGGCACGCGACCACTAAGCATCGGGATACTTATATTCAAGAATCTTTAACAATGGTGTTGCAACACATTCTTTCTCTTACTGGGCATCTGGATCCCACCAACCATAAAAATGCCCTTACGTGGCATACATTCAATATTCGATCCATCAAGGATCTTTATTAATTCAACACAATAAGCCACCCAATGTTTTAATTAGATTATTACCCATTAATCTCGTATATGGGGTTTAAATCTCTTTTTCTCTATTTTAGTATTCATTTTTACCACTTTAAAGGTCCATCGGGCCTTAGTCCACGAACTATAGGTCATTCAAACTCAAATCTTAATTTTCGGGCATATTGCTCAGTGAGTACTAATACTCACTTAGGGGTATCGATACATTCTAATAGGCACCGATACCCAGTTACACGTATCTATACATGACTTTCTCTCCGTAAAGGTTTAAATCAAAACCCTGTAACGATACATAGGGTTGTGTATCGATACCCCACGAATACTGATATGCCCCCAAGCGTACCGATACCATTTTTCGTTACTAGAATTTCGTGGAACATGGGGTATCAAAACCCCCCTTAGGCGTACTGATATGCCTTTGCAAAATTGTTTGCTTTCCTCGGTTTTAACATGGGGTATCGATACGTGTTTAACATGTATCGATACTCGAACCTAAAACTAATTTTCTAGAGTTCAAGAATCATCCTCAAGCCCCAAAAACCCAAGGGTAAGACCCCAAATCGAACCTATAGCTTATGGGCAGTAATTTAAGTGGTTTTCAACCAATTTTAAACCATATTAACACAAATCTTTGGATTTACCATTTTTAAGGGTCTTAAGCATTCAAACAACCAAATTATCAGCTAAGCAACAAGTAATCGAGTTCATGATTTCCAGGAACAGAAAGGAGTTCGTAGTGTACTAACCTTAGTGATAACACTGAAAGTGAAGTCTCAACCAAAGCCCTCAAGCTTTCTTCTTCCCAAGCTCCTTAGAGGAAGCTCTCACTTCTTTAACTCAAAATGTAAATCCTTGGAAGGAGGTTACACTGTCCTCAACTCAAATTCCAAAAATCTAACTCAAACAGACAAAGATTGAGCCTTTAACTTATTATTCTTGAGAGGAAGATGAAAATTAGAGGGATAGGGAAAGAAAAAGACAAGGTGATCTTACTTTCTTCACTTTTCTACCAAAAAAATTATGAACACCCACTCTTCTTCTCTTCAAAAAATGAAATTTACCATCCTACCCTCCTACCATCTCTCCAACCCAACACTCAACCAAGAACCCAAGCCCAAAATCAAAATGTTAGCCTACTAGGGCTTATTTAGACCCAAACGCGAAGCCCACGCTTTGGGTTTAACCGACCATCAGATTTTAAAACTCGAGTCGTTACAACTCTCACCCTTAAGAAAATTTCATCCTCTAAATTTACCTTTTGGAAACAGATACGGGTAAAGCAGCTTCATGTCTTGTTCAACCTCCCGCGTGGCTTCCTCGACCCCGTGGTTCCTCCATAGCATCTTCACCAAGGTTACACGCTTGTTCCGAAGTTCCTTAACTCCTTTGTCTAAAACTCTTATTGGTTCTTCCTCATAGGTCAAGTCAGTGTTGATCTCAATTTCCTCAAGCGGGATGACATGCGAGGGATCAGAACAGTGGCGTCTCAAAATAGAAACATGAAACACATTGTGGATGTGTGTCCTTTTCGGGGGCAAAGCCAAACGGTAAGCTACGAGCCCAACCCTCTCAAGAATCTCATACGGTCCTATAAACATCGATTTCAACTTGCCTTTTTGCCCAAAGTAGATTACTCTCTTCCACAATGAAACCTTGAGGAAAACCTTGTCACCAATCTCATACTCAATGTGTTTGTGCTTCCGATCTGTGTAAGTTTTCTGACGACCAAAGGCCACTTGTAATCTTTCCTTGATTATCTGAACCTTCTCCTCGATTTGTTTAATCAAATATGATCCCACAATTCTCCTCTCATTGAGCTCGGTCCAACACAAGGGTGTCCTACATTTGCGCCCATACAAGGCCTCAAAAGGAGCCATCTTGATGCTCGATTGGAAACTATTATTGTAGGCAAACTCAACAAGTGGTAGATGCTCTTCCTAACTTTTCTCGAAATCAACGATACAACATTGGAGCATATCTTCCAAAATCTGGATAACCCGCTCAGACTAACCATCAGTCTAAGTGTGGAAAGATGTGCTGAAGTGCAACTTGGTATCTAAAGTCTCGTGAATCTTCTTCCACAACCTTGCCGTGAAACATAGATCTTTATCTAATATGATCGATGATGGTACTCCATACAACCTTATTATCTATTGGATGTAGAATCATGCCAACCTCTCAAGCGTGTAATCCATATGCACAGGCAAGAAATTAGTAGACTTGGTCAAACGAGCTACTATCACCCATACTGCATCATGCTTCTTTTGCTTCAATGGTAACCCCATTGCAAAATCCATGGTCACTCGATCTCACTTCCATTGTGGAATCTGAATAGGGTGAAGCAAGCTCGAAAGAACCTGGACCTGAGCCTTAACTTGCTGACTGCTACGCATCTTGTCACAAACTCATATACATCTCTTTTCATACTAGGCCACCAATAAAAGGACAAAGGTCTTGATACATCTTGTTACTACCTGGATGTACCGTAAACGGACTCTGATGTGCCCCACAGAGGACATATTCGCGCAAATCCTCCAACGGTGGGACACACAAATGACCTTTGAAGTACAAGATCACACCATCTCGCACTTCAAAATCGGATTTCTTGCCCCTCTGAACCATCTCTATTTTGCCATCAGTTCTTCGTCTAACACTTGCATCCTCTTGATCTCTTGTACTAGGGTAGGTTCTACACAAAGCTCGGCTAACAACCCACCATCCTCGGTCATTCTCAATCGGTCAAACATTGCCCTCAAATTTGACATGGATTTTCGACTCAAGGCATCAACCACCACGTTAGCTTTATCGGGATGATACTCTACGATGCAGTCATAGTCTTTTAACAACTCAATCCATCACCATTTCCTCAAATTCAACTCTTTTTGGGTGAGCAGATACTTTAAACTCTTGTGGTCAGTGTAGATATAACATTTTTCTCCTTACAGATAATGTCTCTAAATCTACAATGCGAAGATAACTGCGGCAAGCTCCAAATCATGTGTGAGGTAGTTTCACTCATGTGTTTTAAGTTATCTTGAGGTGTAAGCAACCACTTTGCCTTGATGCATAAGGATACAACCAAGCCTGTTCAACGAAGCATCACTAAACACCACATAGTCTTTTCCTGGTTCGGGTTGTGTCAACACTAGGGCCTCTTTAAAATAAGCTTTCAACTATTCAAAGCTTTGTTATCTTTTCTCGTTCCACTCAAATGGAACTCTTTTTTGTAACAACTTGGTTGTAGGTACCGCTATGATGGGAAAAACCCTTGATAAAACGACAATAGTATCCGGCAAGCCCAAGGAAACTACAGACTTTTGCGATATTTCTAGGTAGTTTCACTCTACCACTTCTTGAATCTTGTACGTATCAACTCGGATCCCATCCGCTACAATAATGTGGCCCAAAAATACCACCTCATAGAGCCAAAACTCACACTAATTGAACTTAGCAAAAAATTGCATCTCTCTTAAGGTCTGAAGAACAATACGAAGATAATAATCATGCTCCTCTTCCAAGCTCGAATAAACCAAGATGTCATCGATGAAATCCACCACAAACTGATCTAGGTAGAGCTGGAAAATCAGGTTCATCAAATCCATAAAAGTTGTCGGTGCATTGGTGAGCCCAAAAGGCATCACCAGGAACTCATAATGTCCATGCCGCATCCTGAAAGTGGTTTTCTCAACATCCTTTTCTACTACTTTCAACTGGTAGTAACCCAACCTCAAGTCAATCTTTGAGAACACACGATCACCTATCAACTGGTCGAAAACAAGTCATCTATCCTTGGTAGAGGATAACGGTTCTTCATTGTTACCTTGTTGAGCTGACGGTAATCAATACACATCCTCATCGACCAATCCTTCTTCTTAACAAATAAGATCGGCGCACCCTAAGGTGAGATGCTAGGTCGAATAAAACCTCTTTCCAGCAACTCTTGAATCTAATTCTTTAACTCTCTCAATTATATCAGTGCCATACGATACATAGGAATAGACATTGGTGTCGTGACAGGCATCACATCTATCTAGAACTCTAACTCACGCTCTGAAGGTAGCCTGAGTAGCTCTTCTGGGAACACATCGGCAAACTCTCTAACAGTCTGAAGACTCTCAAGCGTCAGCTCACAACACTTGTGTCAACCACGAGAGCCAAGAAGGCCTTGCATCCTTGTTGGATCATTCTTTGTGCCTCCAAAGCCAACACTACATTAGAAAGGCAAGGGTTCCTCCCACCCTTCACTATCAACTTGGTCCCATCTAAACCAAAAAGCTTAAGACTCTTCGTTTTACGATCCAAACATGTATCATACTTAAACAACCAATCTATTCCTAGGATAGCATCAAACTCTTAGAATGGTAACATCATCAAATTAAGTAGAAAGATCAAACCCTAAACCTCAATCAAATACCTCCAATACACCTTATCCACCAAAACATCATACCCCGATAGACTAGTCACTCAGACCCTTAACTCAAGATCCTCAACAAGTATACCCTACTACTGAGATATTCAACTAAAAATGTAGGAATGAGTAGACCCCGAATCCACAAGAGCAACAATAGGAACTAAAAACAAGGTAAACGTCCTTGAGATAACATTGGTAGCCTCACAATCCTCTTAAGTCTTGACTATAGATTGACTCGTTGGTGCCCTAGTAGTGGACTGGATTGTACCCTCACTCTGATGTCCCAACATGTGGCTCGTTGTACCTCTAGAAAAGCCCTGACCCCTCTGAGCTGGATAAGAGGTCATCTGAGTCTAAACTTGAGTGGTGTCAGCAGCTGTCGGACAATCCCTCAAATAATGGCCGGTGATCCATAACCAAAACAAGCTTTGACCATCCCCCAACACTCGCCTCTATGAATACGTCCACACTGATCACAAACTGGTGCACCCTCACTTTTCTATGAACCCTGCAAACTCATCATGGCCGAGGACGATACAGGCCTCCTACGGCTAGCTGACTCCAACCTACTGTCTGATCTCAAACTCTGGTTCGAATCTCATCTACCTTTATTCCAACGATTTTTACTCCTCCTGAAATAAGACTGCAAGTTGTTGAAGAAGTTCTGAGTCCTCCCATTCAAGCTCTCTTGCCCACCAGATGGGCTATAGGTCAAATCTTGCACTTGCTCAAGCGACTTGGTACTAGCAATCAACTCTAAAAACAACTTCAGTGAGGTAGTAGTCAAATAGTTTTGAATCTCCTTCCTCAACCCCTTTAGGAAATTCTCACATCTCATTTTCTCGGTAACAACCAACTTAGGGGCATACCTACTCAACTGTAGGAACTCTTGCTCATATTCAAAGACCAATCCTTGAACCAAGTGGTTGAATTGATCCCTCAAGCAATCAATGTGGGCCTCTCCCATATACTTTTTCTTGAACTCCTCCAACAAGTCGTCATAAGTAAGTTGGTTGTGATACCAACCCAACTCTAAGCTCTCCTACCACTCTCAAGCATTCTTCTTCAACAGAAAAAAATACATGTCAACTTGTCTTCTGACCTCAACCTCATCTAACGTATGATCCAATGGGTGTCCCACAACCACTAGTCTGCCTTAACCAGGTTGTCTTGTCCCAATCCAAGAAAATTGGTATCACCATTGCGACGCACCCTCTCAATCGATGCATCGCGAGAGGTAGCTGAAGGCCTGGGTATGGCTATCACAATCCGATAAAGGGCCTGGTGCAGATGAAAGAAATAGTTAGCCCCCTAGCCCATTTCATCCTCCAACATCTCTTCCGTGCTGGGAACATAGTCCTCATCATAGCTCCCTTCTCGGGAGCCCCAAATCTCCTTTCTATCTCGACCTCTCCTCAGCATGATCACTTTCTGCACAAGCAAACAAATAGGGTTACACTAACGAATATTCAGCTTAAACAAGTACGACTTTGACTTATGGGCCACATATTCGCTATACACCTATAAAACACTCTTTATACAACCCTAGGGCTTCCTAAAACTAGCTAAACCTAGTCTTTGATACCACTAAATGTAACATCCTCAACCCAAATGTCACATTTAGGCCTCAAGCCCAAACCATAACCATAAATTTTCCATCTAGATTTAGCCTAAAACGCATCCATTTCAATAAAACCCATTAAGTCCAAATGTCTCAAAATATAATAATCGTTAAAACAGTATATGAGGAGCTCCTTTTAAAATACATAGATAAAAGTATTCAACAGTTAAGTTAAAATTCAAAATATGAGTTACAATACAATCATAGGGTCCTATGAATACATAGCCCAATTAATCTAAGTATTATATTCGAACACAAGTCGATGCTGAAGTCCTACTCTAATGGTGCTCCTATGATGCACTCTATACCTACTAACCTGCAAACAGAAACAACAATTCTGAACGTTGAGCTAATGAAGCTCAGTAGATACACTTCCACTCAACAATAGTTCATGCAAATCATAAATAAGAGCATGACGCTAAAGATAATAACATGGCAATAACATCATATACATTAAATATGACGTTATCTCTAGCCTCCTAACAAGCAACAACAATAATTAACCATAAGATTCACCAAGCATATAAGTATTATATCTTAATATAGGAGTGAGGCTCGTGACCACTAAGTATCGAGATATATAAACTCTATGCGGTGAGGCCCGCGACCACTAAGCATCGGGATACATACACCCATGCTCAAAATCTCTCATCAAGCATCTTCGAATGAGGCATGCGACCACTAAGCATCAAGATACTTACACTCAGGAAACTTTAACCATGGTGTTGAAACACATTCTTTCTCTCACTGGGTATTCAGATCCCACCAAACAATGGTAACTCAACCATAAAAATGCCCTTACGTGGCATACATTCAATATTCGATCCACCAAGGATCTTTATTAATTCAACAAAATATACCCAAGGTTTTAATTATATTATTACCCATTAAGCTCGTATATGGGGTTTAAATCCTACTTTCTCAATTTTACTATTCATTTTACCACTTTAGAGGCCCATCGGGCCTTAGTCCTCAAATTATAGGTCCTTCGAACTCAAATCTTAATTTTTGGGCAGATTGCCCATTGAGTACCGATACTCACTTAGGGGTATCAATACGTTCTAGTGGGTACCGATACCCAGTTATGCGTATCGATACCTGGCTTCCTCTCCGTAGGGGTTTAACTCAAAACCTCGTACCGATACACGGGGTCATGTACCGATATCCCGTGAGTATCGATACTCCCTTAAGTGTAACGATACCATTTTTTGCTACTAGAATTTGGTGGAACATGGGTATCGATACCCTTAGACATACTGATATGCCTTTGCAAAATTTTTTGTTTTCCTCAGTTTTAACACGGGGTACCGAAACGTGTTCAACATGTTTCAGTTCTTGAACCCAGAATTAATTTTCTAGAGTTCAAGAATCATCCACCAAGCTCTCAAAACCCCAAGGGTAAGACCCCAAATCGAACCTACAGCTTATGGGAAGTAGTTTAAGTGGTTTCCTACCAATTTTAAACCATATTAATAGAAATCTTTGGATTTACCATTTTTAAGGGTCTCAAGCATTCAAACAATCAAATTATCAACTAAGCAACAAGCAGTCGAGTTCATGATTTCTAGGAACACAAAGGAGTTAGTAGTGTACTAACCTTGGTAATTACACTGAAAATAAAGTCTCAATCCAAGCCCTCAAGCTTTCTTTTTCGCAAGCTCCTTGGAGGAAGCTCCGGCTTCTTTAACTCAAAATGTAGATCTTTGGCAGGAGGTTACATTGCCCTCAACTTGAATTCCAAAAATTTAACTCAAATGGAAAAAGATTGAGCCTTTAACTTACTTTTCTTGGGAGGAAGATGAAAATGAGAGGGATGGGGAAAGCAAAAGACAATATGGTCTCACCTTCTTCACTTTTCTGCAAAAACATTAAGAACTCCCACTCTTCTTCTCTTCAAAAAACACAAATTTACCATCCTACCCTCCCATCATCTCTCCAACCCAACACTCAACCAGGAACCCAATCCCAAAACTAAAACGTTAGCCTACTAGGGCTTACTTATACCCAAACTCTTGACCCAAACGTGAAGCCCACGCTTCAGGTTTAATTGACCATCGAATTTCGAAAATCGGGTCGTTACATCTCGTCAACTAGACTAGCTCAAAATTTTTTTAACCCGACACTATAGAATGCTCACTCTAACTTTAATCTCATTAATCATATTCCTTTTTTTCTCACTCCTACTACCTTATAATTCGCAATTCTCTCACTCACGCCTTTTATAAACATTCCTCCCTAACTCTTTTAAGCATGCTATAAATAGAGAATAAAATATTTCATTAGATGAATTTTGATCTTTTGATAAAGTTCCTTTTGGTTTTAGAAAATATATTTCGATTTTATTTTTATTTTCTTAAAAATTAAAAAATGTGTTTGATTGTAAAATTAAAAAATGAATAAGTGAAAATTTAAAACATAAAAAATGTTTTTATCATTTTCGTTGAAAATATTTTAAAAAAGTGAAAAGATGAAAATAAGAGTTTTTTAATTTTAATTTTATTTAACTCGGGTTCAAATCCTTCTAATGACTTTTTTTAATTTTTGTTTATTTATTAATATTTTATTCATAATAATAATAATAATAATAATTTTCTAATAGTTATATTTAAATTTAATTGTTTTAACAATTATTTATTCATGTATGAGTTTAGAACTGGTGACGCACGCCGCTATACACCACTAAAACTACACACCGCTGCACACTATTATTTTTGAAATTTTGTATAGTTACATATTTTGTCTACATTATGTATAAATGCTATCAATCTAGTCCTCATTCTTTACTCCTTCAATTAATTCAACCCTAATTCAAAATAATTCAACTAATTTAACCCTTAATGTTTAAAAAATATATCATTTTCCCTAATTTTAATGTAATTCAATATTTTAATTTAATTTGATCATCAATATTTAAGAATTTTATCAATTTAATCCATATATATATATGTGGACCACACTCCGATGCTTGTATTACCACCCCACCGGTCCATCTCCAGACTCCAATGCTACCACTTCTCCATTAAACCCAATATTCCCCTATAGACCAGAAGAAATAGCGATGATATTCCCATATTAATCATCCACACCCAACTAGATTTTCATCAACATTAAGCTTCTTATTCCTTGTTTGGGGAAAATCATTAACTATTTGATAAGACAAGAGTTTACAGCCAAACATTATAGTTATTTAAAGATGAATGGAAAAACATTCCACTAACACAAATAAATTCCCAACAATTCGAGACAAATAAATTCTAATGCCAATGCATATGAATGTACGAATTTTCATATGAATAACCAACACCAACAAAGTGAAATCTAAATAAAATTTAATAATCTGGTTGAGTAATCCATTTAAGTTAAATCCCAATTTTAAAGCTGTAGAAAAATAATAAAAAGCAAAAAGAAAGACTAAAAGATAGAGATACCAAGTTGGCGGGCTTCTTCCAATAAGAGTTCCAGGACACGTTTTGCACGAGGAGTAAATGGAATCTCCACAGCAACAAACCCACTGCCCCTTCCAATTATCTTCTCAACTTCTTCACGTGCATCTTTAAGATTGATCCCCGTGTATTTAAGAACTTTTGCAGCAATTAGGCAAGTAAAACGAACAACTAAACAAACATAATTTTTTTTTTGTGTTCATTTGTTAAGGAATGTAGCTTATTCGTGTTCGTTCATTGTTGTTCATTAAAATGATAAACGAACGTAAACGAACACAAGCGAACGTACATAAAATGACTTATGTGAATGAATTTAATTATTTTAAATACAATACTTTTGTTATGAAAAATAAGAAATATAAATGGATATATGTGAATAAATTTAAACGAATATAAATGATCGAATTACTGAACGTTGACGAACGTAAATGAACAAACGAGCATAATCGGTGAAATGACGACACACGATTTGTGCAAGCGTACATTGTCGATGCAAGTATAGTCGACAGACAGATTCTATCAGATATCGATCCCACGAGGATGGAGATTTGGTTGTAATCTTATGTCGATGCAAACAACTCTGGAAGTAAAAAGGATTGTGAATGTAATTGTGACTGTAAATGAAAAATAAAAAGGTTTGTATTAGAGATTGATGTGGTAGCAATAAGAACAAATTAATAAAGGTAGTAGAGTGTCAAATAAGGAATTGGATCCCCTCGATTTAACTCAGCAGATTACCAAGTGCAACAAGGCAACAACATAAGATGATTTAATTGACAAATAATATTAATCTTGCTTACTGGCTTTCCCTCAACTTTTCAACGGTGACTCAAATATGTAATTTTACCAAAACTTCTATTGTTGCTTGAAAATACACATTATCGAACAAGTGGATCAACTCTCGTTGCATCCTTATCCAACTTTCGTTGTAATTGCTTGTTAATCTGAACTGTCACTGCATCTCTCGATAACAATGGTTATGCTAGACATTTCCATACAAACATTGTTCAGATCTAACAATTGAAATACAAAAGAAAGTTGATAATAATATATTGAATTTAAAATCCAAAATAATTCAAGTTCATAAGCAAACTAAAGAGTAAATCATCGTCATTCAAATACAAAGAAATATATAAACTCAAATGAAACATTTATTCCTAGTAAGCTTCGAAGAGAATCTACACATTTCCCCTTGTTCCGGCACTTAGATCTTCATTTTCACAGAGAATTATGCCTCACCTCGCTTGAGTTCTCCAGAAAGTAAGCTCAAGAGGCCATATGAGGAGCTTCAAATGGTTTAAAGATGATGAAGAATGAGTGAGTTGCTTTCTCTCTCCTAAAAAATGTCCTTTTTATAGGCTATTGTGATGAGGACACATGTCATTTATGTGAATTGTGTGAAGAACTGTCATACTCAATATGGTATAACAGATTATACAGCTGGCATATTTGTCCTTATCCGTAGCGATATGGATAGTTGGCGGCTGCAGTGATGAACCTGGTTTTCAGTGAATAAACTTGCTTTGCAGGGACATTAACATTACATCGACAAAGCAACATAAAGGCATAATTTTGCATAAAAAGAACAAAGATGACTAGAGTTATAGAAAATGCAAATAATAAACTGAAAGTGTAGAAACGAATGCATGGGCCACTAATGCAGGAACAAATTAATCAATAAATAAAGAGGAAATACATACTCTTTAGAGCTTTCACACCCCAAACTTGACTTTTTGCTTGTCCTCAAGCAAAATAGAAAGCAACAAGGTTTAACAAAGGTTTATGAAAATTCTAGGTACTTGAATCATCACAACAATAAATGAATCAATTGCATCTATATGATAGAAGATTGCATCGACAACTCAAGCATAAAAATAAATGAATATGCAATTCATCAATACATAGCATCATGCATATCATCTCAGATTCTTTCCACATAACAAAATTTATTTAATATAACACATAACAATTATATAATATATAGATAATATTTATACACATTTTTTCAGCAGCGAGGGATACGAACAATGAATACACCCTAAGATCCTGAAAAAGTAAGATGTTGTGCAACGAACCCCCAAGGGGCACTTCATTGCTTCGATACATACTCATACAACGATAGCCTTTGGCCAGATTAATTTTTCTAACGCATGCAGAGGAGTGTTCCCCCTTAAGCTACTCTTATATTACACCCACATTGGAGTGCCTTTTATTTACACGTAATAGGATCTATTATCATATATAGGAACAACTAAATAAGGTAGAATTCATCGAAAATAAAAAAGATGATGTTGGCCATCCATTACTCAAGCAAGCAAATTTATGCATGCAGAATTATAATGCAACATTCCAACACATATATCTAACCAACTCATATACAGTTAACATGATTCAAGATTGAAGCATTGAATGTAAGTAAAAGATTTATAACATAAAATGAACCTTGCATTTGCTTAAATTTTTTTGAAATAGGTGTGCATTTCAAATCCTAGGTGTATACCCCCAAACTTAAAGATTGCATTGTCCTCAAGGCAAAAACAACATACAATGACAGAATGTATAATGCAATTACAAAGATAAATGCAAAGACAATAAACTTAAATGAAATTACAATGATAATGCAACGACAAAACTTATTTTAACAACAAAAATTTACAATACATGAAATGCATGCCTACAAAAATCTAAACACTAACTCAATCGTGGCTCTTAAGTGGAGGAGGTAGCACGATGTTTCTTTTTCTTTCCCCTCTTCTCCTCCTTGCGCTTCTTTCTTTGCTTGTCTTTTGACTTGGAGTGTTTGCGCTTATTTTTCTTTTTCAGAGGAACAACATCTAGTTCATCCATAGATTGTTGCTCTTTTTGGCATTATCGACCATCCTTGTAGTAGGAATGAACTGAAATTGCTCTTGGTAGACCACCATCACAAGAGGATTGTTCTATTGTTCTTTCACTTCAGGGACAACTTTTGTCAGTCTTGTTGTATCTAGCTCCAACTTAGGTCCTTCAGATGTTGCATCCACAATCTTGGAAGCAACCAAAATACCTTCAACATCAATATCTTTAGTAGCAGGCTTCTCAGCTTGTGTAGTCTCATCTTTATCTTCATCAACATCTTCTACAATAACTTCTTCTTTGTCATAAAAGGTGGGGATCACGTCTACTTTAGTTGTAATATCTAGATCAAAAAAGTAGTATTTGATGATTTTGCTTGAGGCTTCCTCATTTTGTGTGTCCCCTGCAATACTCACATCCTCAGAAGAGTTGAAAGATTTTCCTGGGGCCTATTTTGTAGTTGCATTGGAGGAAAAATCATAGATGTGAGTTACAGGTGAAAATTTTGGAAACTCAACGACAATGACTGGAGCAAATATACTCATTGCAACGAGAGTAGACTTATGCCATGTTTTGACATATACATAAATAAGTTCTGTGCAAGGTCTAAAGTTTGTACTGTGGCTACAACATTCCCCAATGTGCTTGTGACAACATCAATTCTTCCTCAATTTCCACAACATTTAGGCATACTTTAGTGTTTTGTGGTCGGTCCTCAACAGTAGTCCCCACTTTGGCCTCGTTGCAGCACCCAACTTTGGTGTAGGAGCCTTGCTATTTCTCACCATTCTCTTGATGGAAAACTCATTAAGGGGTCCTTTGTTGGTTGTCATTTCTTCATTTTCTAGAGGCTTAATCCCCTTTAAGCTGCACAACTGCATAATCGGAGATGGAAACTCCAAAATCCCCTTTTTCCTCTCTGCACATTCAACAATTTCATTATAGATAATTGTACCCACATCGATCTTTTTCCCTTCTTAATCGAATGTATCAGGCACATTCAATCCAAGGACATTGTGGTGCTATAAGTTGATGGCAACATCCAGGAGTTAACAAATTGAAACCAATTCTTTGCATGAAGAGTTAGGAACTTCTTGTACATAGTATAATTACCAACATTGGTCCCTAACCAACATGCATCTTTAACGCAAAAATCCCTAACTAGCAAGTCTAGCTTTTTATCATCAATATCTTTAGCAAACAGAGAATGTTCATCATTGTTTGCAGTAATATTCAAAACCTTATTACTGGTGGCAACACTTTAGGGTATAGACCCTTCCCGCACAAACACTAGCTTAAGAGATGGCTCATAAAGGTTAGAGTAGAACCCTCTTACCATTACATGGATGAATCTTCCTGGGTGAGCACAAAAAGTACTCTATTTGTAGAGTGTAATGGTTTGATAAATCAACTTCCCACACTCTCGCTCGGGAGATAAACCAATCCCTGCTCTAAATGTATATTCCTTTTAAGGATATTTTCCTTGTAACGATCTCTTGTCATAGTTATTAAGAGTACCTCAAAATCAGGTTTTTCGACTGGTACAGCTTGTTCATCTTCGTGTGGGTTAGATGCTGAATCTTGAGTTTCCTTTGTAGAATGTTCCATAGAGATTTTTCTTGCGGCTTGAGTTTTGATCATAGTTTAGTGCAATAAAGAAAGAACTTGCAGAAATATTAAAGCTTTGATCTTTGTTGTTGAAGAAGAAAACAAAATAGAAACTTGGTGAAGAAGCTCAGTAAATCTGGTGTTTTTAAATGAAGGAGAAAGAAAAAGGGAAATGAAAAGACGTGACCTTTACCGTTTGATATGATGAGATCAAACAATTGTGATTGTGGCGCAAAAATCATGTCCATCCAATGCATTTCCCGCTCTCGTAAATCAGAGGGTTGTGATTGTGTGGATAAATCGGTGCAATTAAACTACCCAAAATGCCCTCAAAATCATAATCTTCATTATGCTGAACACAAAGACACTGATACGGAGAAGAAGCTTCTTTTCTAAGTTGCTTGAGTTGGAGAATGTTGAACTCTCTTTCTACAAGTAGAGAGCCAAAGTAAACTAGATCCAAGAGGGGGATCTTGGAACAAAATTCTTCCACACCTTTGTTATAGCTAAGAGGAAGAGTAATATTGTTTGAATGATGAAAGACGAGAATGGCAATATGTTGGATACTTTTGAATCCATGATAGATGAGATGATTTGGTACTATTCAGACCTCATTGGCATGGCATATCTTAATGTCCACCCTTGCCCTTCTGACACTCTTCATGATCTACTTAATTAGTCGCTTCTTGATGGTGCTACTGATGATTTGTGTAGTGAGGTCTTAAACCTGAAAATAAAAAATGATATCTTCAAGCAAGAGAATGACAAAAGCCCTGGCCTTGACGGGTATACAGCTTGGTTCTTCAAAGTTACTTGGAATATTATGAAAACTTATTTTATTGTAGCTATTAGATGGTTTTTCCAAACTTCTTATATTCCATTCTTTCAATGCCACATCTTTAGTGCTTATTTCCAAAGTTCCCTACACTTGCTTGGTCAGGGAGTTTAGGTTCATTTCATGTTGCTCTATAATTTATAAGACTATCGCAAATATTCTAGTTGGTAGGTGTCGAATTTGCTAAAGCTTGGCAAATAATCGATAATTTAGTGTAAATATGCCAGTAAAATAATGCCAAGTATAGGTCTTTTGCGTGCAAGTATATACGATCAGCAGGTAATACAACAGTAAGTTGAGTATTGTATCCACAGGGATTGACCAAGAATTTAATTGTTTTAATGGTTTACTTGTTGAGGGAATCAAGAATGTTGGATTGATTTGAAGTTTGTTTTAGAAAGTAGCTTAAAGGAATGCAATGAAAGTAAAAACATTTTAGCAAGAGGAAATATTCAAATGAGTCATGGGCGTTGGCAAGGGATGCCTGGTTTTCACGCTAGTTATGTCAGCTGTTTAACAATGTTCTGTCTTGGGTTTATTGTCGAGCAGATTCAAGAGTGGCATTGCCTCTGTCGATGGCAATACCCTAAGTTAACCATGTTAAAACCCTATATGTCTATAGTGAAGTTTTTCATTAATTAGCTTGATTAAGTTTCAATCTATACTCCTAAGGGTAGATTCACTTCCAAAGTAAGCTCAACTACTTGAACATCTTCTATCGAAGCTTCTTCCCTTAGTATCTGGCAACTAATCGTTACCCTTCAAGTCTATTAAGATATTAAGGCATAATAATCAAACAATGTCAACTGTCATATAGCAAAGAATTTAGAAAAAAGAATTACTAGCCAAATAGAAAACAATGCCGAGGCATTCTAATTATTAAAAACTAAACATAAACAAGGCGTTAAACGCAAATATCCCCAGCCACCTGTAAAATACTTAGTTCATGGTTGGGGGTTCCATCCACAAAATATCATCGTATCTTAACATCATCACTTTAATAAAAATAAAACTAAGAGAATAGGCAAGAAGAAGATCCGTCTATATAGCCCTTCGAATGCTCTAGAGCTTTCGGTCTAAAATGGTCGAACCACATAGCCTCTAGCTTCCTCTTCCACCACAGTGCTCTCCTCTCAAGTTGTTTGATCACTTCTTTTAAATAGGCACGCATGGATAACCCTATAGTGGGTTTGAATTTGAAATTTGATTCCGCACTTAGGATAAAGCGCGTTATTCTCTAATCTCTATTTGAATTTTAGGGATGACGTGTACTGGTTTCAACGACTACTTTGATCGGGCATCGGACTTCACTTCTTTGCCAACTGAGCTTGGCAATCTCTGGTCTAACTCTGCCAACTGCGACATGGAAATTCTCTTCTACTTTCCTGCTTCATGCTCTTGCGCTGCTCTGCCAAGCCTGCCCTGCTCCTAACCTACATCAATGCCAGCAAAACAACCCTTCACACTAGCAAAATACAAACTCCCTCACTCCTTATGCAAATGCATGATTTAAACTACTAACTGCAAACATATATACCTAAAGACAAGCAAAAATTGTGAAATATGCATAAAAATAGTACTTTCTGGGATTTAACTGTAGGCTTGCTCCTTTATTCCAAGACATGATTTCACCAAGTCAATCTGCATTCATCAAATACATAAGCATAACTAATAATACGCTATTAGCTCAGGAACTGATTCGAGGATACTCAAGGAAATTATTACCCCAAGGCTTTCTATCTTCTTCTTTATTTCGAATCTAAAAAACAAAAAAAGGAAAGGGTTTTACTATTTCAGTTCGATCTCGTCGCCGTTTTACGACGGATGATGTAGTCACTGATGAATGGCCTCCTAGTGTCTCGTCTCTTCGTCTTCCCCTTTCCATCTAGGGTTTCAAGTTTGGTTTAAAAATGGAGGGGTTTTGATTCATTTTTTAGATCTAGGGGGTTCGTTTGATTTTTAAGAGAAATCAGTGCCTGGATTCGGAATCATGAAGGCAAAAGGAGTTTTGCTGCGACGACTTCTGGTTCGCCAGCCGCCGCTCATCGGCGGCCAATATGGCGGCGAACGGTAGTTATCCCATCGATTTTTGGGAAACAAAAGAGTGAGGGAGAAATTTTTTTTGCTTTTTAAACTCATACCAAAACTGTTTTTGGGTTTATTTTTTGTTTTTATACTCGGTTTTGAAAATAGGTTATTTACCCTAATAAGCCCCTCCGCATTTTGTTATTAACCCCGTAGCCCTCCCGCGTTTTGGTCCTTGATTCTTTTATTTTATTTTCAATTCCACCCCCGATTTAGTCTTGTTTTTTATGTTCTTTTTCTATTTTATATATATATATATAACATATCATATATTTTTACATAATATTTATATATACATCTTATGTATAGTATATATTATGATTATATATATTTATATCTTATAGTACGTATGATATATATATATATATATATATGATACTACCTATACGTTATATCACATGTTATTTATAGTATATATATATATATTTATATATGATATGTTATATATGGTTTATATATTTATACCATAGTATTATTTTATCATATATATTATTTATTTGTTTATTTTGTTTTTATACATAAATATATGTATTATTTTATTTCATGTTTTTAAATCTTTTTTCAATCGGCCTTAAGGTGACCCGCAATGGAGTATGATCCGTATTATTTATGGCCCGTTTAGTGTAGCCAACTAACACCTAACATCTAACTTTAATCCTGCATTTATTTTACGCGCTTCTTTTGTTCGATCCGGTCCTTTTTCCGGATTTCATTTGTTCTTGCCATGTTTTTATTTACTTCTTTATTTTTGTGACATACATTGTATTTGTCATTCATTTAACCTTTTTATTCCATGTTTATTTTGATAATTAATTAATCTTAAATTATAAAAAGCAGGTATTCATTAATTCTGATATTTGTGTCGTAATAGTCTTGGCTCAAAAGATGTTGACCGAATATTTGAATTAATTCTTATCGTCCGAAGATAAACATTAACTAAAAGTTGACAAATCACAACATCATGTTTAAATGCCTTGCATCACACATCAAGGTGATTGTACGAAGTTCGAACCCTAAATTAACACGGCAGTCGGGCTTATTTGATGTCGGTTTAATCTATGGTCCTTGTACCGTCACCCTAATTAATTAAATGTCAAATTAATTCCAGCCCACCAAATTTTAAAACCCACTTATTAAGGTTTATATTCAAGTAAGGGCATTTAATTAAAGTTAATTTAAATTTCAACAATTTCTAACGGTTAAAAGAAACATTTGATTTGGTACCAATTTCGGGCGTTGTGGGGGTTCTAATCCTTCCCCACGTGTAACCAACTCCCGAACCCCTTTCACAAATCTCTGGTTTTGTGGTGCCCGGTCTACCTTATCCAAGTGACCGGTGACGACTCCAACTCTTTATTTTTAAATAAAATCAATTTTTCGCGACCATTTTTGAACATAATGTATAAAAATAAGACCAAATTGATAGGGTTTTTTCGCGACCATTTTTGAATAGAATGTATAAAAATAGTCTAACGATTGATTTTGCAAAATAGGGTTTTGACCCTTTTTAATTTAATCTTGAAAATTAAGTTTTTTGTATTAAATTATATTTTCCTTTTATTTATTTTTGAAAATCAATTTGGAGCCGCCACCGGTCACTTTGGTAGATCAGACACCATAAAATAACAAGAGATTCATTTATTTAAAATTAGGGTTCGGGAGTCGGTTACGTGTGGGGAAGGATTAGCACCCCCACAAACGCCCATTATCGGTACCTTTTTAATTTCACGTGGCATTTTGAACAGTAATTTAAATTTAATATGACCATACTTATTAACATGGATTTCAATTCCAAATGGAGATATCCTTTTATAAGGAATTATATTTTGGACGAATATGAGTTTTGAAACATCCAGTTACTTTAGGATACTTCAATTCATATTCAAAATATACCCCAACATAAAAAGTTTTCTATGCATGTCCGATTATTTTCTTGTTAATTTTAAGTTTTAACTTAATAGACTCTAATTGATTAAATTTATTAAAGAATCTATGAATATTATCGAATTTAGGGATTTATGAGATAACACCCAATTTCTCGGGCACTATCCATATTAAGCCCTAAATCAACAATATTCCTATTTATTTAATGATTCTAATTATTAAAACCTAACCCTAATTCAATTTTATTTTTAATCAACTACGTGTGATTACATATTCTAAGTTCAAATGAAATATTAAATGTTCTATTAAAAAGCTCTCTTGGTTAATATCTCATTACAATGAGACACTAAACGACTTAAGACTTTAAAGTATTCATTTAATAATCATTTATTTTCTAAAATTACCTCACCTATTTGAATCATTGAATTTAATTAAGGAACCTAATGTTAAGACTAACAATTAATTAACCAAGTGATTTAATTATCTAAACAATTGTACTATATGCTAATTTTAAGTAATGCAACATACATATAATTTAAAGCAATTAAAATTAAGAAACTAAATTAAAAGGAGATTAGAACATTAAAACAGATTTTTATTACTAAAGGACTAAGTTGAATTACACTCTGAAATTTTGAGGACCAAAGAGCAATAACCCCATTTAAACAAAAATGTGCGGATCCTCTTAATCCAACCCGGCTAACTCGTGCAGGTCTGCCCAAACCCGGTGCACGAAACAACACCATTTGCCTGGGTTATAAAACCCCCCAAAACGAGTTGGCTTGGTTATTTTCTACCAGCCCACTCTCTCACTACCCTCTCTCCTCTCTAATTTTCTCTGCCCACTAACAAGAATTTCCCAGAAATACTCGCCCAAACGGATCAAAATCATGGGTTTTGGTCTGGTGTTCATGTTCTTCGAAGAACACAAAAAATATGTTGAGCACCGGCAACGAACCACCACGAGCTCCGCCGTATGATCCAACCCCGGCCAACTCCCGGCCACTTAAACTGTTCGCTAGCTGCCGCAAGCGCACGCCAGCCACCTCAAGCGATTTTTGGCCACTGTAGCTCCGTAATCCTAAATTTTTTTATTTTTCCCGATTTCAAGCCCTAAAACCCTAGATCTAGAACCCGGATCAATAAAGCCACCCAACTCCACCACCTAAAACCTAACTACCCATAACCTAAACCCTCTTCAACTCCACCTTGGCTACTCTAGCCATCATTCAACTCTTTTATTTCTTTTTATGTTTCCATTTCGATTTTCCCTTTAAACGAACTAATTTTTCTTTGCTTTCTCTTGATTTTGTAGGATTCAAAATGAAAGCGAGAGGATACCTTTTCGGCCATGAAACAACAGCCTGATTCTAGATTTTGGCGACAATTCGTGTCACGACGGTCTCTTCGACTTTTGCGTCGTTTCGTCTTTTCTAGCTACTGAGCTTCCCGACGAAAATTCAATTTTACGATATCAGTTTGAATGACTAGTGGCTCTTTGGCTTCCGGCGATAAAATTCCCAAAATGAGATTTTCTCTATCTTTCTTAATATTTATTTATGGTAGCTATTAATGATTACAATTATTAATCGGAGAGTTTCTCTTTCTTTGTATTTATAGGGGCGAAATGCTAACGTCAGCAAAACCATTATCCGAGTGAACTGGTTTAGACCAATGGTAGAGCGCCACGTGGCACAAATTGGGCAGGAAAAGTGGGCTTTGGATGAATTTTGTGTTTGTTTGATTCAAGTGAGTTGTATAATTTTTGAGGATTGGGCCTTGTAATGGGCTTTGGGTATTTATAGGTGTAAAATGCACATTGGAATTGACTATTCATTGTATTTTTTTGGTTTTATATTATTTATTTATATTTGGTTTTATTTATATTGAAAATATACGTATATACTCGGCGTAAAATTTGGATATTACAGTTTTTAAACATTAAGGGTTAAATTAGTTGAATTATTTTGAATTAGGATTGAATTGATTGAATGAGTAAATGATGATGATTAAAATGATACATTTATACATAATGAGTACAAAATATGTAATTATACAAAATTAAAAAACAATGATGTACAATGGTGTGTATCGTTAATGGTGTACAACGGTGTATATCGTTAATGGTGTATAACGGTGTGTGTCACCCGTTCTAAAATTTCCTTTTATTCACTTCTATTTTGAAAAACTAGATATCAACACATTTTTGCTCTTTTTCATCTATAAAAACATATTTAAATTTCTATTAATCAAACTGTAATCACTAATTTTGTCTGATGTTAACTTGTTTTTTATTTTTGCAATAAAAGGGCTTTGCTTACTTTAACTATTTTATATTATATTTAGGTGACCTTCTTTAAAACCCAACAATGTATATCTAGTATTAATGGTTAAGTTATTAATATGTGATTAATATAATTAGTGCATATTGTTATCCTTTTGAAAAACCCCTAAATATCGTTAGTATAGTATATTATTTCCTTTATGTTATCTTATTTATCATTAGTATTATCATTGTTATCTTATTACTATATGTTATTGTTATTATTATTATAAGATAAATTTGAAAATCTAAAAAAGAGTATCAAAATTGAATGTAATAGCCCATTAACATAAATATAATAAAGTCCCATTACATATTAAAAAAGCCTAAAACACCAAAAAAGGGTCAATTACATATTTGGCCCATTAGGGCCTAAAATCAGAAAGCCCTAAGCTGCTGATCTCCATCTTTTTGTGCAGCCAAGTCTCAATTGTTCGATCCAGGGTTCATCCGACAGTCCATATCCAAGATAGCAATGCCCCATCATCTACCCCGGTCTGCGCGTGTAGTTGACCTTTCTAGATCCCCCACGTGCCCACGCGTGGCTCTTTGGCTACCCCACGAGCGCGTGGAGCTCATGCGCGATGCTTTAGCTCCCTCGTGACTATCCAGATCTCCATCAGCAGCTGGAATCGCTCCACGTTGACCACTGGTCCCCTTCTCTTCTCTCGTATCACATGCAAAACAAAACAAAGGAGATAAATCAAAACAACTCCCCCAACAAATCGACAGTGGCAGAATTGTGGCATGAATAAAAACAAATCAGGAGCAACCAATAGGAAATTTCTATTCAATTTAATTTCATGTAATACTTGGTTATAAAAACCCAACCCAACCAATTGTAAACCTTAAGTGCAAACAAAAGGAAAAAGGATTCAAATCAATACAACAAAAGCTTTCTAAGGTATCTTTCCTATTTTTTGCATTTTATTTCGAAGCATAAATTTAAAAAGAAAGAGGCTTAGGGTTTACCTTAGACGATTTGGTTCTCTCTATTGTCCCAATGTTCTAAAGATGGGCGCGCTTTCTCCCGGTGACAAGCCCTTGGTCTTCACGACCTCACAGGGTGAACCGAGGAGGAAAGAAGTGTCGAAAGAGGCCTTTAAAAATCTGGTTTTGGGTTTAGACCTAGTTTTTGAAGGAAGAAAATGGTCGTTTTGGTGAGTTTTAGGCTTCACAATGGTTTTTCACCGGTTTCTGGGTATTTGGATGGAAGCAGAGAATACACGGCGGTGTTCTCCTAATTTTTCAGAGGTTTTGGTTTTTGGTTCTGGAAATGGGGTAACAAAATAAGCCCTTTTCTTTTTTTTCTTGACCTTTATACTTGGTCCCTTCTTTAATAGGGGTTATTAATGTTTTAAACCCATCTGTGTCTCAGACTTCACAACTCCAGTCCTTCCGCACCTGAAAATCTCAGCCTTGGTCTCTCCGTCCATTTTAATCACCCTTTTAGCCATTCCACATTTTAAAAACCTTTCCTAAGCCCCTAGAACTTTTAAAAGCTTTTCAATCTCGTCCTTTTTGCTCCTTTCGATTTGGCCTTCAAGATTTCTATTTTGTTCAAATTGGCCCATTTCCAGTATTAGTTTAAATCTTGTTTTTTATTATTTTTTGTTATCTTTCGATTTTAATTCTAATGTTGATTTGTTGCTTGTTAGTAGTGTTTGATTTATGGTTTGATATGTGTTTTATTTAGTATAATATATTATATATAGCATATGGTTTTTTCTATAATATATGTTCTTATAATATATAAATATTATGATGAGGGAGATATCTCAAATGATGCAATCCATTCTAAGAGGAAAGGGTGTTGTTGAGGATCCTCCTCAAGATTCGGGAGACCTTTTGGGTGCCTCAACCTTTAAGAGCCCTCTTTTTATCATCCCTTCACCAAACCCTCCCCAAGGGGCATCTTCTGCTCATCAGGCTGGCGCCTTTGCCCAAGCTCAACCGGGCGTGACCTTCAGAAATATACACAAAGTCGAAAGTAGTATTCTGAATCTTGATGAATTAGAAAAGTTGAACCAAATGAAGGTGGAATTCTCAAAGCAATTGGATGACACCCGGAAGGATCTAGAGGAGAAATTTCAGATAATGGAAGATGAAGAAGGTTCTTATAGACTGAATGCTAGAGAGCTCAGTTTGGTCCAGGATGTGGTAACCCCTTACAAGTTCAAGACTCCAGAATTCAAGAAGTTTGATGGGAGGACTTGCCCCACTGCACATGTAATCATGTTTTGTCGTAAGATGGTCGAGTTCATCACCAACGAGAAGCTTTTAATTCATTACTTTCAAGATAGCCTAGCGGGGCACGCTATGAGGTGGTACAATCAGTTGAGTCGTGCCCAAATCAGGTATTGGAAAGATTTGACCCAAGCTTTCACAGATCAATATAAGCACATAACTGATATGGTCCCCAATCGGCTCTTGCTACAAGGTTTGGAACAAAAACACAATGAGAGCTTCCGTGAGTATGCCCAGCGTTGGCAAGACATGGCGGCTCAAGTCCAGCCCCCAATTCGAGAAAATGAAATCATTCCTATGTTTTTGGACACTCTGAGAGGAGTCTTGTACGATCGTTTAATCAGCAGCCCCATCAGCGGCTTTGTGGATATGGTTATAACGGGAGAGCGCATTGAAGATGCCATTAGAAAGGGGAAAATAATAGACCCCTACAGCACAACCACCCACAAGGGGCGTAACTCTCAGGTTCATATGGTGGGTTCTCTCCCAAACAATCATCCTCATGGCCACTCCCGTAATCAATCATCATGGTTTGCAAAGCCCCCAAGGGTTCTTCATCCGGTCCCTTTGTCACACACTGATTTACTTCCAATGCTTATCGAGAATAAACTTCTAACTCTGGTTCAGTCCAAACCAAAGGATCCTCCCTATCCCAATGGTTATAATGTCAATGTCGTGTATGACTACCATGTGGGAAGTATGGGCCACACCACGGAGAATTGTGGGGCTTTGAAGAACAAGGTTCAGAATTTGATTGAGAATGGTCCATTGAAGTTCTGAACATGACTTTTGGGGAGACGCTGATCCTCAATTTTCCTTTTTAACAGTTTATGTGTTTACATTTCTTTTCACATTACATCTTCTCTTGAAGTAATGCATGGAACCAACGTTATTATCATTTGCCAGAAGATAGCAACGATCTTTTTGTAAGGGCACATGTTTATGGATTTTCATTCTAATGAAAATGCATTTTGCTTAACATACAATGGCCTTGAAATCATATATATGTATATCCTTTCTTACCTTTATAGGTCCTCGAATATCACATGAATGATATGGCAATTGATTCGGATTAAAAGATCAATTGAATGTTGTGATAACGATAAAATGTGATTTCCTGCACAATCCGCTCTGGTTGGTATAGCACGAGAAGCAAGATTACTATTCCTTCAATGATGTTCGATGATAAGAAAATCTCCTAAGAAAGCCCAATTGAGTTGCTTGAATGTGCTTCAAAAGGGAAATAGAGTGTTTCAAAATAAAACAAAAATTAATTAAAGGGGTACTCTACTATAGAAAAAAGGCTAAATAAGGATGCTTTGCTCCACGTACTCTATTCGAGTCAAAAGCCTTGGCTATATGAGTAAGTTCTCAAAACGTGACTATGTCGAGTAACTCAGGATATTATTGTATGCTCCATCATTATCCTCGAGACAAAGGACTGTGATGAGTTGAATTCCTCTAGGAAAAAAGAAATGAATGAACGAGTTGAATAAGTCCTAGAACACCCTGATAGAGCTATGGGGGGAGAACTGTAACACCCTAAAATCTGGCCTAGTCAGAATTGGGTTCCGGTGATCGGAAACCCTATATCAAAAATGTTTAAATATTGTATTGATGTTGACCACAAAGTTAATTTTATTGATATTGGACTCTAATTGAGTTGAATTATTAATTAAGGACCTTATTGAATGTATGAGAAACCTTTTAGTGGCTAAATTATAAAAATTGGAAGATTGGGGATAAAAGTATAAGGGGATGAAAGTTGAGGGACTAATCTTGCGATTAGCCCCTCCTCAATTATAAATCCCATACGTGGGATTATCAGAAAAGATTCCTTCAATAGAAGGAAACCTATTGCTATTAAAACAAAGTAAATAGTTAAGGAAAGAAGAAAAACTTACCCGAGACTTGAGAAGCAAACACCTCCCTTTTTTATCATCTTCTTCACCTAAGCAAGCACCTCCATTGGAGCTTGATTTCGAGCTTGTCCTTTCTTCGATTTATTGTTATCAAATTATTGCTATCGATCGGGTAAGCTATAATCCCCAAACAATCATTAAATTCTATGGATATATTAAGCTTAATCACAAGTTAGGGTTTGTCTACCCATGGTCATCTTAATAGCTAATAGCTATTTTAAGTTTGGGTGTTGATTTCAGCATTGTTATATTGATTACGATATAGTAGTATTGTTTCTAACACCCTCCTATTGATTTCCTAGCTCAAGGAATTGATAAAGAGCATCCATCGGCTTCACCTAAAGCTAGGAACAAGGGGATTTTTATCTGAGAGCCTTGAAAGCTTCAGAATATTGAGGTAAATGTAGTCGAAGTCTCGGGATTAGGCTAGGTGCCTTTCCTATCTTCATCATTAATAGAATTTTCATTGCTAACTCCGTTGTTAAGGATTATTGCATTGAATCACCTATCAGACATTATGGTAAGTTTAGGTAAGTTATCGCAACGAGTATTGAGCATTGTCATTGCCATCTTCATTGTTATTGAACATCGGACATAGCCATCATTGTTTTCATTGAGTATTGTTATTATCATTATCATCGCCATTATCATTGAACTATGAAAGTATAGGATATTGACATAGCATCGATATAGCTTTGATGTAGCCATTTTCATTGATCATTGGTGTTAACATCGTTATTGTTATCAAAACATTGCAAATGAAGCATCGACCATTATTGATGTCATTGAGACCATTAGACATTGACATTGTTATTGTTATTGTCATTGAACATAGACATCGGAATATTGTTTATTGGTAAGAACATCGAATATGGCTATTGATATTGAACATGAATTATTGATATTTTCACCAGACATTGGATACAATTGGCATGCCATAGAATTCATGAGCTCAGTGTATGGGTGGACTACGGTCCTAGGGTTACGGCCTATATTGATTTGGCGAGGCAGAGGGATGTGTTATGATATTGGTCATAGTGGCGAGGCGGAGAGACTAGACCATTTATTGATTTGACGAGACGTAGAAATTCATGTATCCATTATCCGGAATCAATCCAAGGGGTATTGATGAAATATGGATTCATTGTTATTGAACATGTTCATTGCATTACTTCCATGGATCTATTGCATTGTTATTGAAAAGATATGAGTTGTGTTGTGTTGTACAAGTCACAAGCAAGCTTGAAGTAATGTATATCAAACCTATGAACTCCTAGTAGGGTGGCAAAGTACTTAGAAGAGTCCTATAAGGCCCTTTTGATATGTATATTTTGTGCTTGTGGGATGTTAGTGCACTAGACCTAAAATGAACTTTTCATATGGCTTAAAATGGACTAAAAATGCATATTTGGCTCTAAAAAGTGAAAACATAGTAAATGGATTCGGATTAACACGAATTTTGGCATGCTAGTAGTTTATAATGTTTAAAACTTACTAGTAAAATTTCATTGCATTTGGACCTTGATTGATAAGTTAATTGAATAAAAACCAGCAAAAATCTGTTAGTACAGGGCAAGGCGTATCAGTACAGTTGATGGCATATCGATATGGCCTAGGCGTATCGATACGCTATGGATTTTGGATACTGGAATTTGGGTGTAAAAATGGTATCGATATAGGGTCAAGGCGTATCGATACGCTGTCAACCAATATCGGTACAACCCTCAACCATATCGATACGGGTTTGTCAAATTGAATCTAGAATTTGGGAATTAGGTTAAAGCGTACCGAAACAGCCATAAGGGTATCGGCACGGTGACAGTTAATTATGTTAAAAGATAAAGATCACAGTTTTGTATTGTTTACAATATGGTCATTGATTAATGCATGGCTTAATTGAATGGGCAAACGAACTTCAAATTGTATAAAAATTTGTACGCTCATTGTTTGTATGATGAATTTCATTTTGGTAAGATTAATTTCAGAAAAGGACCACTAAAATACTAAAATTTCGATTAAGTCCCTAAAACTTGTAAATGTTATAATTTGGTTCTAATTGGATAATCATAGACTCGTAATAGATTAATTGAAATTTTATATTACTCATTCTTGAATGTTGGGCCTATTATCATCGCTTATTGTATGAAATTATCGTATCGATCACCGTTAGTTCATTGGTAGCATACTCTGACCCAGTTATCGACTAGGTCGGGGAGGGGGTGTTACATTTGTGGTATCAGAGCTAGAGTTTAGTTGATTCTAGGACTAAACCGAAGTTTATTGCATTGTTATTGTGTTACTTTGCCACCTAGGAGTTGTACATTGTGTATATTGTGATTGGTCGACTAATCTGATCTCTTTATGTTATAGATATGTATGAGACAAATGAGGCTCACATTCACGAGCATGCCACCGACTCCTCGACCCATGGAGAGGAAGTGAGGGAAGGGGACCTACCGAACCCACCTCAGCATACCGAGCTAGTAGTGCCTGATGCACAGACAGAATGTTATCCGAACATGGCTGACATGTTCAAACAATTCGTGGCATCTATGAGGGCCGAGACGGTGGTGCAACCGACCCTGCTAGTTGTCTAGGATACTTGAGCCCCTATTGATAAGCTAGCGTCACTCCGAGCCTACACCTTCACCGGACAGGATAATGATAGTCCCGAAACTACAAAATATTGGCTAGACAACACGTTAAGAATCCTGAACAAACAACTACAGTGCTCGGATGAGCACAAGCTTGAGTGCGCCCTTGCATTGCTAGCTGATGAAGAATTGCAGTGGTGGGAGACCATAATTCTTACTGTCTCTAAAGAATCAGTCACTTAGAAGTTCTTCCTTCAAGAATTCTGAAAGAAGTACATTAGCGAGTATTACCTCGTAGAAAGACGGAGTACCTTTCTCCACCTGAAGCAAGGCAGACGACCTATTGAGCAGTACATTCATGATTTCTGCAAGTACTACCGTTATGGTACAAAGTACATCAAGAAGGCCACTAAAGTGATGAATTACGCCCTATGTTTACTGCCTTGGGGATCACCGATTTCCAAGATCTTGTGAACCGAGTTAAGGCCACTAAAGTTGCACAGAAGACCTTGAGGTCAGGTGGAACTAGCAGGATCGAAAAGAGGTTTAGGGATGATTCTCAACCTCCCAGGTGGAATAAAAAAAAGTAAGAATCAAGGCCCCAAGCAAATTATGTATTCCCAACCTTCTCGTTCTGGGAATATCGAGAAACCTCAAACGGTGACCCAGTCTTTTGCCAAGACGGCCTCAATTGAAAGTAGTGGAGGCTCTAACCAAAATACACAGAATCCAGTTTACAATTACTGCCAAAAACAACATCTAGCAGGTCGGTGTCGTAAGCAGACTGGAGCCTGCTTCTATTGTGGTGAATAGGGTCATTTCATTCGTGATTGTCCCTTGGGTGCAACCAAGTCTATGACGACACTGGTAAGTATTGTATCCCCTACTCGGTCCTTCTGAGGTAAGGGGTTCGTCAGGAGCAACAGGGAGACCCAGTGGCTTTGGCAACGCACCAAGTAAGCAAGAATCCAAGACTCCTACTCAGATGTATCATGTGAGGAGCAGGGAGGAGGGAGATGAGCCAGATATCATTGCAGGTATCATTGAATTGTATTCTTATTCTTTATATGCATTGATTGACCCTGGCTCTACTCATTCTTTTATAAGTACTGAACTGGTCAAGAAGTATAGAATGACTAGTGAACCTATAGCACCGAAGATCTCTGTAACTAATCCACTTGGTGATTGCGTCACCATAAACTTCGTATGTAAGAACTGTCCTATGGTGATTCAAAGGATTCCTTTCATGGCCGATTTGTTGGCTTTATCGATCTACAATTTTGATGTGATACTGGGTCTAGATTGGCTTAGTGAGCATCAAGCATAGGTGGATTGTGATAAACGAAGATTGTATCTCTGAGGCCTAGGCAATGAGAGCATTGTGTTGATGAATTCTAGAAATCCTCCTTGTATGCTTTGACAATTGAAGCTAAGGATGGGCCACAATTATTGGATGTTGACACTGTGTGCAAATTTCTCGATGAACTTTCAGGCTTACCCCCAACCCGTGAGGTTGAATTTAGCATCGACGTGCAACCTGGAACTACTCCAGTGTCCATTACACCCTATCGAATAGCAGCCATTGAGATGAAAGAGTTAAAGGCTCGGATTCAAGATTTGCTTGATAAAGGCTTCATTCAACCGAGTTCTTCGCCCTAGGGAGCTCATGTTCTCTTTGTGAAGAAGAAAGATGGTTCCATGAGGCTATTTATTGATTACCGGCAGTTGAAAAAGGTAACCATCAAGAACAAATACCTATTATCAAGGATTGCTGACCTCTTCGATCAGCTTAAGGATGTCACTGTATTTTCCAAGATCGATTTGAGGTCTGGTTATTATCAAATGAGAGTTAAAGAATGCGATGTGCCCAAAATTGTCTTTCGTATGAGATACGGTCACTACGAATTCTTAGTGATGCCATTTAGGCTAACCAATGCACCAGCAGCTTTCATGGACCTAATGAATCTGGTTTTTAGACCCTATCTTGACAAATTTGTTCTGGTGTTCATTGATGACATCCTAATTTATTCCAAGGATGCAACGGAGCATCGTGATCAAATCCACATTGTACTTCAAACCCTTCGTGAGAAGCAATTATTTGCCAAGTTCTCAAAATGTGAGTTTTGGCTCACTGAAGTTACTTTCCTTGGGCACGTAATATCGGCTTCGAGCATCTAAGTGGACCCGAAGAAGATTCAAGCCATTCTTGATTGGAATCCACCGAAGAACATTGGCGAAGTAAAAAGTTTCCTTGGTCTTGTTGGCTACTATAGGAGATTCGTCAAGGGATTTTCTATGATAGCAACTCCTCTAACTAAGTTATTGAGGAAGGAAGCTCCGTTCGTTTGGACTGCAGAACAACAAAGGAACTTCGATCAATTGAAACAAGTTTTGACTCATGCACCAATTCTAATCCAACCTGAGTCAGGTAAGGACTATACAGTTTACAGTGATGCATTGTATCTCGGGTTAGGATGTATATTGATACAAGAAGGCAAGGTCATTGCATATGCATTGAGACAGCTCAAGCCACACGAGATGAATTATCCTACTCATGATCTAGAATTGGTTGCAGTTTTCTTTGCGTTGAAGATTTGGAGACATTATCTCTACGAGGAAAAATGTTACCTCTTCACCAATCATAAATGTCTCAAATATCTCTTAACTCAAAAAAGTTGAATCTTCAAAAACGGAGATGGATGGAACTCCTCAAGGATTATGACCTTGTCATAGACTACCATTCGGGCAAGGCAAATGTTGCAACTAATGCACTCAGCCGTAAATCTCTGCCTGGTAAGTATTATTATTGATCATCAAGTTTAATGAAATGACTTGTACACCGACTCATTACAAGTCCTTGTGTTGTAGCTCCTCAAACTATCAACGCCTACTTCTATCTTAGAAAGCATCGTTGCTTTGTAGCTGAGATTCAAGTTCAGTCTACCATTACTTTGAGGATTCAAGTATTGCAAAGACAGGATCCTAAACTTCAAGCCATCGTTTTCAAGCTGCAAGATAACCCTGATTTCAGAATGAATTCTAAAAGACTCTTATGTTTTCGCGACCGGGTCTATGTAATTGATGATGAACCTCTTAGCACTAATATCCTCAAGAAAGCTCATTCGAACTCTTTCTCTATTCACCTGGGGTCAGTAAAGATGTACAAGGACCTACGGGAGCTTTATTGGTGGCCGGGAATGAAACAAGCCATAGTTGAGTTCGTGTCTAAGTGCCTCACGTGTCAACGTGTTGAGGCTGAACATCGTGTCCTCGCCGGATTACTGCAACCTATCGATCTACCGCAATGAATGTGAGAGAAGATCATTATGGACTTTGTCAGTGGTCTGCCTCTGACTCCTGCTAAACATGATGCCATTTAGGTCATTGTGGATCGTTTAACCAAGTCAGCACATTTCCTACCAGTTCAAATAGACTACAGTTTTCCCAAGCTAGCTGATTTATATATCAAAGAAGTTATTCGACTCCATGAAGTACCTCAGTCTATCATTTCCGATCGAGATCCCTAATTTGTATCTCAGTTCTGGAAGCAATTGCATGAAGCTCTGGGCACTAGAGTTAATCTTAGTACTGCCTTTCACCATCAGTCTGATGGCCAATCAAAAAGGGTAATACAGGTAATCATCAGGAAATCTTTTCTACGAATCATTGATTAAGTGTATCGTTATTGAATCCTCTTTTATAGATCTTGGAGGAAATGCTACGAGCATGTATTATCGATTTTGGCAGATCGTGGGAGAAATCCTTACCCCTCATTGAATTTGCATACAATAATAGCTACCAAGATTCTATCAAAATGGCACCGTATGAAGCATTGTGTGGGAGGCGTTGTCAAACTCCTTTATGTTGGTTTGAGCTCGGTGAAGGCAAGATGTTGGGCCCTAATTTACTTCGTGAAACTGAAGAACAGGTTGCCATTATCCATGACCGTTTGAAAGCAACCTTTGACCGACAGAAGGCCTATGTTGATCTTAAGCGTAGAGATATTCAATACGAAGTTGGTGAAAAAGCCTTTCTCAAGGTTTCACCGTGGAAGAAAGTTCTAAGGTTTGGTAAAAAAGGGAAACTGAGTCCCCGATTTGTCGGACCCTTCGAGGTTACTGAAAAATTTGGCCCTGTGGCTTATCGCTTATTGTTGTCCTAAAAAATGAGTAAAATCCATGATGTGTTCCATATATCCATGCTTCGAAAGTATCGTTCTGATCCTTCGCACATCATTGAGCCTGAATCTGTAAAAATTCAATCCAACTTATCCTATAAAGAATAACCAGTTCAAATTCTTCCAAGGGAAGTCAAAAGACTTTGCAACAAGGCCATTCCACTAGTTAAAGTGCTCTGGAGGAGCCATACCGCTAAGGAGGCAACATGGGAGCTAGAGGAGACAATGCGGAAGCAATATCCTCATTTCTTCAATTTAGGTAAAAATTCGAGGACGAATTTTTCTTAATGGGGAGAGTTGTAACACTCCAAAATCTGGCCTAGTCAGAATTGGGTTTCGGTGATCAGAAACCCTATATTAGAAATGTTTAAATATTGTATTGATGTTGACCACAAAGTCAATTGTATCTAAGGCACTCTTGCATTTGATATTCGGGCATTATATTTTGTTTCTTTCTTTCAGTTAAGATTTTGGTTTCAAGGTTCTTTATGTTAATCTAAAAAATGCATTCTTTATTAGAATGACGACCAACAAATTGATACATTTTAAAAAAAAAGAGATTTCTCTGTATTACTTCGAAGATAAATGCATCAGTAAGGCCCAAAGTTGAGAGGCACTATGCGATGTGGGATGACGAAGAATCTTTGAGGTTAATTTTCTGTGATAGGGCATCATTTTACGAGGGGCAACAAGATCTTTTGCAAATAAGAGTTCGAATCAGAATAGATGAAAAATAGTGCAAGGCTTGAAAGAACTTGGTTAAAAATTTTGATTGAGACCAAGGTCACTTGACTCGAAGAATAAGCAAAACAAGTTTGGGGGCAAGTTTTGTCAAGACATGGGATTGATGAGTGGTTGTAGCCCCAAGATGACAACCATCGGCTCTAGAAAATGAAGACAAGCTAAATTCATGCATTATTTCATGCTCATGAACACATGCATCTTCGCATCATGAAATACGCTCATACATCATTGATAACTAGACATCCCTATGTTAGGAGCATGCTAACCGATACCATTAAAGCATTTTGTCTATTTTAAGCAGGCATTTGAAGATTAACAAAATGATGGGTCAACAGCCTCACGAGAGGAGAAACGAATCTCTTAGAATCAAGAGCCCTTCGACTTGCATAATTGGGATTTCTAAAGGTCTTCCAATCCCCGGTTTCATTCCTTCCAAAAGAAACGTTTTTCTTAAAATCCAAATTTCTCAATTCAATCCTTCCCGAATGATGTTTTCCTTAAAAATCAATTTCTCAATTCAATCATTCCAAAAGGATGTTTTTCTTAAAAATTTCTCAATTCTATCCTTCCCAAAAGATGCTCTTTTTTAATTAAAAATTTCTCAATTTTACCCATCCAAAAGGATGTTTTCCTCAAAATTCAAAATTTCTCATTTATATCCTTAAAATCTCAAATTTCTCAATTCTAGCCCCTCAAAGGATGTTTTCCTCCGAATTCAAAATTCTTAATTTTAGTCCCTCCTTTAGGGGGTTTTCTTAAAGTCTGGGTACCCCATTTTCAAAATCGAAAAACCAGTAGCTCGAGGACTTCAGGCAAAGGACTTCAAGCTCGCCACATCAAAATTTCAGAGCAAGAAAGGCAGATACCCATAGCTCAAGAATTTTCAGATAGTAAACTTAGAAAGCTCATCCATCCATACCAAAGAAGAATGGAACCTTCGTTTGAAGGATTGTTATCTGGTTTGTTCACTACCGCTTCGGAGGAATGCATCTATCTGCTCACTACCACTTTGGAGGAACATGTCGTCTCTATTGGGTTTTGTTTCTACCGCTTCAGGAAACAAGCTCATCTACCATTCGAGGACATTTGTTTTGTTCACTAGGAACATGTTGTCTTTACACAGTTTACTTTCTGTCATTTCGGGAAAGCAAAGTTATTTGGATTCATTCATTGCCGTTTCAGAAGGATGAGTTGTTCGAAGGATAGGTGGCTCATCTGCTACCGTTTCGGAAGGACATGCTAGCGCCACCTGGTTCGTTTTCTGCCATTTCGGGAAAACAAAGTTAGTTGGCTCGTCTGCTGTCGTTTTAGAAGGATATGCCAGAGCCACCCGACTTGTTTTCTGCCATTTCGGGAAAACAAGTTATTTTGGAGTCATTCACTGCCCCTTCGGAGGAATAGATCGTTTGTTGTTCTAGTTCTAGTTCGGAAGGACGCGCTAGTGTTACCCAGTCTGTTTTCGCCGCTCTGGGAAAACAAGTTATTTTAATTTGTTCGATGTCGTTCCGAATGAGCAAATCGTCCAACAGGGAAGTAGGACAAAATTAGTGCTTATGGTCTTTGCTTTATTCTTGTTCCACAGGTATAAGCAAAGAAGGGCAGCTATAATCACTCATTTTGTCTAGGGTGTTAACTTGTTTTTTATTTTTGCAATAAAAGGGCTTTGCTTACTTTAACTATTTTATATTATATGTAGGTGACCTTCTTTAAAACCCAACAATATATATCTAGTATTATTGGTTAAGTTATTAGTATGTGATTTATATACTTAGTGCATATTGTTATCCTTTTGAAAAACCCCTAAATATCGTTAGTATATTATATTATTTCCTTTATGTTATCTTATTTATCATTAGTATTATCATTGTTACCTTATTACTATATGTTATTGTTGTTATTATTATTATAAGATAAATTTTAAAATCTAAAAAAGAGTATCAAAATTGAATATAACAGTCCATTAACATAATATAATAAAGTACCATTACATATTAAAAAAGCCCAAAACACCAAAAAAGGGTCAATTACATATTTGGCCCATTAGGGCCCGAAATCTGAAAGCCCTAAGCTGATGATCTCCATCTATTTGCGCAGCCAAGCCTTAACTGTTCGATCAAGGGTTCATCCGGAGGTCCAGATCCAAGATAGCAATGCCCCATCATCTACCCCGGTCTGCGCATGTAGCTCACTGTCGACCTTTCCAAATCCCCTATGCACCCACATGCGGCTCTTTAGCTACCCCATACGCGCGTGGAGCTCACGTGCGATGCTTTAGCTCCCTCATGACTGTCCATATCTCCATTAGCTGCTGGAATCGCTCCACGTTGGCCGCCCACTGGTCCCCTTCTCCTCTCTCGTATCACATGCAAAACAAAGCAAAGGAGACAAATCAAAGCAACTCCCCCTACAAATCGACAGTGGCAGAATTGTGGCATGAATAAAAACAAATCAGGAGCAACCAATAGGAAATTTATATTCGATTTAATTTCATGTAATACTCGGTTATAAAAACCGAACCCAATCAATTGTAAACCTTAAGTGCAAACGAAAGGAAAAAAGGATTCAAATCAATACAACAAAAGCTTTCTAAGGTATCTTTCCTATTTTTTACATTTTATTTCGAAGCATAAATTTAAAAATAAAGAGGCTTAGGGTTTACCTTTGATGATTTGGTTCTCTCTGCCGTCCTAATATTCCGAAGATGGGCGCGCTTTCTCCCGGTGACAAGCCCTTGGTCTTCACGGTCTCACAGGGTGAACCGAGGAGGAAAAAGTGTCAAAAGAGGCCTTTGAAATTTTGGTTTTGGGTTTAGACCTGGTTTTCGAAGGAAGAAAATGGTCGTTTTGGTGAGTTTTAGGCTTCGCCGGCTGCCGCTCGCAGCGGTCTTTTACCAGTTTTTGGGTATTTGGGGGGAAGCGGAGAATACACGATGATGTTCTCTTAATTTTTTTAGAGATTTTGGTTTCTGGTTCTGGAAATGGGGTAACAAAATGAGCCATTTTACTTGGTCCCTTCTTTAAAAGGGGTTATTAATGTTTTAAACCCCTCCGTGTCTCAGACTTCACAACTCAAGTCTTTCTGCACCTAAAAATCTCAGCCTTGGTCCCTCTGCCCGTTTTAATCACCCTTTTAGCTATTTCGTTTTTTAAAAACCTTTCTCAGGCCCCTAGAACTTTTAAAAGCTTTTCAATCTCGTCCCTTTTGCTCCTTTCGATTTGGCCTTCAAGATTTATGTTTTGTTCAAATTGGCCCATTTCTAGTATTGAAAACCTTTTTTATTTTCTTTTCCGTGCATTTTAGTTTAAATCTTGTTTTTTATTATTTTCTGTTATTTTCCAATTTTAATTCTAATTTTAATTTGTTGCTTGTTAGCCGTGTTTGATTTATGGTTTGATATGTGTTTTATTTAGTATAATATATTATATATAGCATATGGTTTTTTCTATAATATATGTTCTTATAATATATAAATTTTATATAATATATAACATATATAGCTTTGTATAGTATATAGTTTTTTATATAATATAAAACATATAGTTCTTTTAAATATACATAATATATGGTTTTTATAATAGATATAACATATGGTTTCTCTAATATGTATTAAATACATAGTTTTCTTCAAATATATAACGTTTTTAAGTATTAATATATGTGATTTTATAAAGATTACAATATATATATATATATTAAGGTCTTAATATATATCTAATATGAAATTTTATTTTTTTAAACGTATAATATAAGTTCTTATAATCTATATAATACATAGCTTTTAAAAAAATATAATATATTTATATATAGTATGGAATATATTTGTTTTTTAATATAAGTTTAGTTTAGATATTTGGGCCTTTTGGTCCCTTGGGCTTGGTTTGCTTAATTAGATTTATTTGAGCCTAGTATAGTTTTGGGCCTTAGGCTTGTTAGATTAGCCTTAGATTAGAATTAGGCTAATTAATTTAATTAGTTTGAGATCGTCTCATATGGGTATGATCTTTAAATTAATTAGATTAATTTAGGATCAGTTTAGAGCCTTAGTTAGATTGAGGTTCGAATGGGTTTAGTGAATTTAAGTTTACCCTTGGCTTATTGGGATAAATGTTAAATTCATTAAACTAATTGAACACTTCTTTAATTACCTCTAAGATAAAATAAATGTGGGGATTAGATTGACATTTGAGCTAAACCATGATTAGTCAATTTGATTTGTTTTAAATAGCACTCTTGGCTTATTGAAATGCTAGTTTAAAATCGATCGAATTAATTGTCATGATAATCCATAATTTATTAGGTTTTTAGTCTTTTAGGGCTAATTAATTTAGGGTTAAATATTAGAATCATTTAGTTAATAAATAGATCACTAATTGGTTTCCCATAATTTGGGCCTTTTAGGTTAAGGCCTTGAGTAGGCTTTTTGTATGTTTACCCTTAAGCCTTTTATTTGTCATCCTTTAACATGTGGCCCTTTATCTATCTTGCATTAATTAATTTAAATCGTGAAAAATGAGGTATCTATTAATTTCGATATTTGTGTCGTAACAGTCCGAGCTGAAAGGATGTTGACCAAATATTTGAATTAATTCTTACGACTCAAGGAAAAATTAAAACTTGACAAAATCATACATCATATTTTAATTGCTTGTACCATGCATAAAGGTGACGTGCAGGATTCAAACCATAAACTAACACGGTAGTCAGGCTTATATGATGTCCGTTTAGTCTATGGTCCGGTGTATCGTCAACCTTATTAGTCAAATGTCCAATTAACTCAAACCCACCAACTTGATAAAGCTCGTGTAATTAAGGTCAAATTTTTAATTAAGTACGCCGAGTTAAATTCCAACAAATTCCATCAATTAGAAAGCAACAAATATTTAGGTGCCGGTTTCCAGGCATGATGGGGGTGGTAATCCTTCCCCACGCGTAATCAACTCCCGGACCCTTTCATAATGAATCTATGATTTTCTATGGTATTCGGCCCACCTTATTCAAATAACCGGTGGCGACTCTAAATTTTTAATTATTTTTTAAACGAATAATTTTTTTTTAAAAAAAATCTCTTTAAACCAAGATTTCAAAAAAATAATTTTAGAGAAAACCCTTAGCACCAAAAAAGGAAAAAACGTCGCTCCACAAACGTGTTTTTTAATTTTTAAAAATTAAAAAAATAAAAAATATTTTCTGAAACGAATAAAGTTTACTTTTATATTCTAGAAATTTTTGTACAACCACTATATTCAATCGATTTGACCTCTATTTTTTTATAAGAGGGCATTGAAGATCTAAGCAGATTTACAAAATATCACAAATTTCGGTGGGAAAGTACTAGTATTCCGTTGTGTATAAATAAATTCACATTCTCCTTAGGGAACAAAGAAAATGTTCATGTAAAGGAGTTCACGAAAGGTAAAAGCTGGACACAAAATACAGGAGTTGTATGGTCTGGCATTGCAGTACATGAAATGGAATGGAGTTCAAGTATATATATTTGTATACACACATAGTATACATGCAGCTGATTAGAATAAATCTCTGTTCTACCTTAAACTTTTCAATCACATTCATAACTATACTTCATTACTCGGCAGCCACGCCAATCCGAGCCCCAGCACATTTAGTCCATATGCAAACCTGTTCATGTTCATAATCATGAATTAATGAGGAAGCCCGCCCGGAACACAAAGAATGCATCACACTTCTATCTCAACTAAAGCTTACACATCATCACTGCCCTACAAAGAAACCTCCAACCTCTCTGACTCGAAAGAGTTCCCCTATTTACTATGCCTTCCGATAGCAAGCCCAACAGAAAATGCCGACTGCATTAGCCGAATCGAATTACTATGCACGATATGTCATCTTTGCTTTTTCTTGCCAATGCCTCAGTTGTTAATCGTTTGGCTGCTACCTGCGGGTCCTTCACGGATTTCACCAAATTAACTGCCTCTTCATTCTTCATTACCTGCCGAAGAATTCAAACAAGTTATTTTGGCTATTTACATAAAAAAAAAAAACTATAGGAACCCTATGCCATTTCCATTAATGCCACCATTTTATCATTTCCTGCTCAAATAAATCATTACTACAAAAGCAACAAAGATTTCGAAATATGCTACCAATTTTAGCAGAACAGATAGAAAACACCACCACAAGGCTTTGTTCTTTGCTATACATGAATTTCCCTAAAACCAGTCCAAGTATTTGTAATCGAGCATGCATTAAGTCGGTGTTTCACAACATAAGAAATTTGATGCTAAAAATGTACAAACTTTTCAGTGCTATGAATGTCAAATTGATTATTATCCTATAAATTGACTATTGAGATTTTAAATTACATTGGCAAGCTTACAAAATCAGCACGTTCTTGCTAATTTCCCCAGTTATAGCTGAATTGCAAAGTTTAAAAATATAACATCGAAATATAGGATAATTTTTCATCCTAAAAAGTGAATATATACTGTTAAAATTAAACAATAGAACCTTTTATTGTTTTTCTTTAAGAAAGAAACAGTAAAAAATTTAAAATACATTTTATTGCTATTATTATTTTTGAAGGTAAAATAACATTTACTTGATCTAATATGCAACTTTTACCTAGACAATTTGAACAATTTTCTTCTTTTCTAGAAATTTTCAACGTTTTTCTATTGAAATTTTCTCCAAAATGAGTTAATTGATGCATTAAAAATCTTAAATCATTGACATGTCAGAACTTAATAAATTCAAATTATCAAGGATTTATCTAACACCACCTTATGGATATTAACAATCAATTTGATAATTATCTACTTTTATCAAATAGATATTAACCTTTCATAACATCAATAAAGGACGATTAAATGCACATTCACCAACAACTATCATCAGGCAAGTCTAAGTCAAGAATAAATTAATTATATTTAGAAAAAAGACTAAGCTGACAGCTAGGCTAATGACAAGACTTAATTGATAAGATACTAAAATTTTGAGGACTCAATTTTTTATATTTTGACGTTTTGAGACCAAACTAAATTTAGGAAAATTTAGGACCATAGTTTGAGGATGTTTGATGCAATCAAACCAAACAGAATCAATAAGGAAAGAAATATTGATAAAAGGGTAAATGTATGCAAATATTAAGAAACCATGAATTCTAAAGATGTTATAGATGAATTACTATATTAATAATTCTAGACTTATAAACATAGCACCTTGGTACACACGCACCACCTAATTTGTTAACCTATTGTGATTTACAGTTCAGCTCATCAAAGGGAGACTGAAACCTTATCACTCCTAAGAGAAACCTAAATCTATTTCAAGGTTTTTGATAGAATTTTGCTCAGTGTTTATTATTCCATTCGTCCACTTTAAATAAAGATTGATCTTATTGCATAAATAGAAAAAAAGGAAATAAATCAATTGAAATAAAAACACAATCAGGAAACTTAAGGAAAGTAATAAAATCACAATCTAAGGCTCAATTAGAGAACCGAAAGTAAAGGCCTTTCCTAACATAGATTCAGTTCATAGCATTACTCCTCTCCCAGAGAAAACTTATCCTTGAGCCCAAAGGCAGGATACACCTAGGCAAAAGGTACCTTACTCAAGAGCGATCGGCATTTGTTCAGTGCTCACACATCCATTGATCATCATTGTAGTCAAATTAAAGGCGGTTTTAATAGATAAACCAAACACTACAACACCATTATTCCTTCTCATTACTAATAGTCGAAACCAATAGCGGTCGTGTATTTCCACAAAGTTATTTATCAGCGCCATTGAATAAATCTTTTCAAACTTCTCACCAACATTCACAATTTTCAAAAATAACCTAATTAAGTTTTCTCAATCATTAACTCCCATAAATTCAAGCATGTCTTTAGTGATAAAAATACTAGTTTATTTATGCAATCATTTTGCTAAGAAACTAGTTTGAACTTGTTTATTCAACAATGATCTGACACAGACCAATAAAAATTAGAAAACAGGACAGCAAAATTTTCATACTTAAACCAAACAAATGTGTATAAGCAGCAGCCCTATTAAATTTTCCTTAAAGTGTGTAAAGCAAGAATTCTTACAACAGGAGATAAACACGATATCTCTTTTCAATTACGCTCCAGTCAACTTATGTGTTCTTAAAGTTTTAATAAATGGAGTATAATCTATATTCAACAATGGAGACTGAGTCGACCAAATCTCAAATTGTCGACGCAATTAACATGCTAAGCTTAAGCACTTGAACTTTAACCTAAGCTCAAGTTGAGCTGAAGCAAATATTTAAACCCTTAGTCAAACTTGAGCAACTTATTGATTGGAGTAGGTTGGTCATTCAATCGTCCACAATGTTCAGAGAGAGAGCTCAGACAAATAAGAATGCCCTATCATGTGCTTTCAGTTTCAGGACAGGAATGTGTTTTAGTATTAGTGAAGTGTAACAACAAAGATGACACAATTCTCTAGTCTTTTCAAAGCCTATCAGCTACTTTGAGGCAAAACTGTAATTTTTATATTATTCAATATTGAGGTTCCTTTAGAGGATAAAACTTCATGGGAAAGCATTATCTAAAAACAAGCTTGGACCGTATTTCTAACTCAACTTCTTACACAGTTACATCAAAGGAATGATTCAGAACAAGTCCAAAAAGAGATCTCTTGGAACAAATCTGTCAGCATTAAAACTATATAGAAGGTTTGTTTGAAATCAAGCCCTCAAATTAACAAACAAAACAGAATTTAGATTATTAAAAAGCTTTGTAAAGGGAATTTCAGATTAAGATATCGAAAGAAAGAGTAATCCCTCTTTCCCTGCTTGCACAAGATCATAATTCAAAATAATGCATCCTATACATTAGCTTGGTATCAAAAGAAATAATAATAATGATAACAATAATAATAAAGTGAAACGGAAAAAACTTATTCTTATTAAGAAATTTTGAATCTTCAATTAAGAATGCACCAAGCAGAAAGCACTTTCAGCATTTCTTTTAAAACATCTTTTAAAACAGAGAGAATGGTGCAGAAAGTATCTCAGATTCATCTTTATTGAAGAAAATTATGAGATGGTTTTGCAAGGCATCATTGCAACAAAAAATTTACCCCAGGCCAAAGAGTAACCCATATGTGATGTATGATGCAAAAGATTACAAGCACGACTAAGCTACTGATAAGTTTTATCTAGTAATTTACTACTTTTTAGATACAATTTAATGTTCAGACATATAGATGTAGGATTTTTAGATTATGAATTGTATTATTTAGTGTTTTGCTAAGTTTCCAGGTTCTAAAGCATTTTGTTGTTGTTTAGTAATTTGCATTTCTGTTACATTCTAAGGTTTAGTTCCTAGGCATCTATGCTATTCTATTTCTAAGGAGATTTTGGATTATCAATTACTGAAATTTAAGGATCTGAAATCATAGTATTGATTCTTTTACTCTAGCTCTTTTATTTGTCTAACTACTTTCCTCCTTTTTCTTAGGTAAACCAGACTACAGTCTACCACCCCCGATTCTTACATGGTTTTTTTCTTTTTAAATGTGTCCAGCTCTTTTTTTCCGTAGACAGCTTAACATTCATACAATTTCCTTACCCTTGGTGTGTTCCATGCAGCATGAAACCGGAGATGCAGAACAGAGATAAAAGAAACATACTAAAGTGACGAGTGCTATAAATAATAACCTATTTAACAACTGACCTTCCACAAACCATCACTAGCCAGTATTACAAAGTCAATGGTGGGGTCTATGGGGACATGTCTGACATCAGGTTCTGAACTTAAATGTGCTTTAAGGCTCTGATCCCCAAAAGCCCGTGCTACAGCAAGTTGACCATTAACCCTAGGCACATCTCCTGAAATGAATCACATTTTCATTATAAGTGATTTAGCCTGTCAATATATCCATGTGCCATAATTGGTTTGGATTGACCCCCGTGCAGAGAGTGATAAAAGGACACAAATATAAAATGCATAATACCAGGAAGTGTAGTCACAAAGCCACCCTGCTTCTCGATCCTTCTTCGTTCAGCATGCGGCTCATGGTCCACCGTAATTTGATTGGCTGAGCCCCTCTCACACACAACAGCTCTAGAATCACCAATGTTTGCTACCCATAAATCTTTGCCATCAATGACGATTGCAGTTACAGCAGTGGAGCCACCAGGTCCTAATTGCATAGAGTTATCCAATATAAACTTATCCGTGGAGGAGTATGCATTCCGTATTGCCGCCTCGGGATCTTTCAAAAAATTCGGCTGTATCATCATATTTAAGCCAAGTATAATATAAAGAGCAATTGGAAATCGGAACACAAGATTGTGATGGGAAGAAAAGATACCTCTTTGAGTATGTTATTGAAAAGGTTGTCTTTCAAATAAGTGGGGACGCGATCCCCCAAGTGACCATCGAAGATTGCAAACAATCCAAGGGTATGATTCCTCTTTTTCCTGTACTCAGCAACATGGTAATCTTCCATATTATGGCCTGATTGACCTTCCACTAAGTGGAACCCATGGGAAACTTTGTTACTTGATGACTTGCTTTTCCCTTTTCCCCCTTTCCCCTTGTCTGATGAGGATGATTTCAGACAAGCAACATTCTGCAGCCCAAACACAAATTCACAGGGCAACAAATTAGCTGATGTATTCATGTTTTATTTCAACTTCATACATATAGATATACATATACACAACCCAAACTTATATTTCTGTGTATAACTTGCAAGTCAATCCAAGTAATTGAATAATAAAACCAAAGTAAAAGAGGGTTACCTTGATTTTTGTGAAAAAGTCAGCTTCTTTAACAGGGCGGGAGGCACCTGCAACGGATGAATGTTTGCTCATGTTTTCAACTTCAACTTCAACATATAAAGAAAACCCCAAGTCGTTTCCTTCCTTTCTCTTGCTAGATAATCGATAAGCTGCTGTATTTTGTTAAATTGGCCAATACCCAGAAACAAGGAAGGATCAGATGAAAAGACCGACTTTTCTGTTCAGGTGTGAATTCAAACCCCCAAAACTCTCAAACATGAAAATTGGGATCTTGAAAATTTTTATATATTGGAGAATAGATAGAAGGTTGGTTTTGGTTGACCATTACAACATAATATGCAGGGATGAAAACAAAGACCGGCTGGGTTGTGATTGGTGTTTAGAGATTGACGTTGAAATTCAAGTTTGACCTGTAACACCCAGAAATAATAATCAGCGGAGGGCTTTTCCTAAAGAAATTTACTTTTAAGGATTCAGACCGTATAAAATTTGGACTATGGTTTGTTTGAACGGGTGCAATCTTTTGTTGTTTATAGTATTAAATTACTTACAAAGATGACGTCAAATTCCGCGTGGGGTAGGTCGTCTTGCCCCCCCCCCCCACCCCCCCAGGCGTTCTTCCTTGAAACTTCCGTCGATGGCGACTTCCCTTCCCAAATCTTTTCTCCTTTTCAACTCTCTCAAACTATACACTCTTGGAAAATTATACTTGGCTGTAAACGGTCAGGACAAATTGATTGTCTCTGATTTTTTCATCATTTATAAATCTTTGATATTCTTTTAGGCTTGTATTTAGGGGCGGAACATATAGGTTTAAGGGGGTTTGGTCCCGTCAATTTTTTTTTATTAAGAGTAGAATAGATTATTTTAAAAAAAGATAAAATTATCTTTATAGTCCTTTCTAAGTTTGTAAAATTTTAGTGTGATTTCCCCTTAAAATTTTTAATTTTATTTTGGTCCCCTTTATAAGTTTTTAGTTTTTTTAATTTTATTTTGGTCCCTTTATAAATTTTTAGTTCTACCCTACTTATATTACAAATAAGTATATAAAGTCTACTAATTCTTTTATTAAAGAACTTAAAATATTTTTTTGTCAAAATAAATACTTAAAATACATTTTTGGTATACTTTATCTAACATATTTTAACCCTTGTTTCTACCTAACGGCGGCTAGCTGCTACTATCGGCGGAGGTTGGCCTCCCACCTCATTTCTCTTTTTTTTGCATATTTATTTATTTATTTTTGTTGTTGTTTTCTCTTCTTTCTTTTTTTCTTTGGCTCGAGTTCCCTTGGTTTCTCTCTTTTTAGGTGTTTCAGTGCACCCTATCGATCTGTTTGATGGGATTCTTCACCAACATTCTCGGTTCGTGTTCAGGCCCTTCGTGGTGAGATGATGCGTGGTTGCGGGGCGTGTTTGTTTTTCTTCCTTTGTTTTTTTCCTTCCGTTTTGCTATCTGTTGGTTTGCTATTGGATCCTGATTTTGCATGCTCTTTGATTTCTTCAACGGTGGTCTATGCTCTTCCCTTTTCGTTGGTGGGAGAACACTGGCTTGATTCTCTAGCTTCGACTTTTTTTGTTTTTCACCAGTTTTTAGTGTTCCTCAAGATCTTTGATGCGTATTACACCGAATGGGTTTCTCATTGCATTTCTTCTCATGTTCGTATGCTTCGGTTGCCCCCAATCTGTCATATAGTTGTAGAAAATTTGGTTGGCTCTTCTGGCTTCGGTTCTCCTTGGTGAGTTTCCCTAAAGCTTTGTTTTTCGTTGTTTTTTGTTTTTTATTTCTCTGTTTGTTGTTTTTGCGTTTATTTGTTTTGCAAGACTTTTTGTTCTTGCTGTTATTGTATTATGTTGTTTTTGTTGGGTTTGTTGTGAACCCTGTTTTTTCCTCCTGTAATGTTTGTTTTCTGTTGAATGAAGCCGACACATTTGTTCAAAAAAAAGTATGCTTTTTGGTCCAAGTGGTAAGTAGCTCAGTATCTCTTAAGTAGGTCTCGAGTTCGAGATCTTGTGTATGCAGAAAACTCCAGCTGGGAGACTCATCCACCAAGCCAAGTGTACGACGTGGTCGATTCTGATTAGTCAGGGCAAAACTCTAGGGAACCAGGAGAGCAACCAAAAAAGTATACATTTTGGTCAAAAATAAGTACCTAAAGTTTTTTGTCAAAATAGGTATATATTTTCATCTAGGTGTCTAAAAGTTGTCTTGTGACATTGATTAAAAAAACATTAGGTACATATTTTGACAAAAAAAAACTTTAAATATTACTTTGACGAAAAAATACTTTAGGTACCTATTTTGATAAAAAAATATTTTAGGTACTTAATTTGATAAAAAAATATTCTTTAGGTACTTAATTTGGCAAAAAAATATTTTAAACACTTAAATAAAAAAATTAGTATGCTTTAAATACTTATTTATGATATAAACCTTCTTTTTACCCAATATTTCATCTATTTACTAAAATTATTAAATTAATTCTTAAAATTTAATACTTTTATTTTAATAAATAATAATAATCTAATTAGATAATATTGATATTTGCTTTCAGATCAACTGTTTTTTTACCATAAAAAATATATTTGATTAACTGAAAACTGAGTACAACATAAAAAAGAAGCAAGGGATGATTACAACAACATTCACCCTTATGAGAAAACCAAAACAAGTGACACTGGGCACATTGAAACAAAGCCAAAAGGCCAACACAACATAAATAGTTCGAAAAGGCATAAACAATCCAAAACAAACATTAAAACATAACAAAGCACATAAAGCGAAAAAACAAATATGAGGGAAACAACAAAGAGATCCAACTTTAGCCAAACAACTGGACAATTCTTAACCATCCAAAGACATCCTGGAGACCTCTGAGGTCCAAGAAATGTCTCCTTTTTGGCGAACCAAAAAGACCTAGTCATAAGCGCATCAAATGAGAATAGAGCAAACTTTAGGCAAAGAAGAGATATGAGAACCCGGTCGAAAATCTGATAAGAACAATGATCAAGGAAGAACATCAAAGGACCAAAAGGTCCACACAGAAACTAACAACCATCATAAATCAGAAAGGCATAAAGTCAAAAATAGCCCCCCCAACGTTTGACCTTTTGGTCACTTTAGCCCCGTTTTTTTGGTACAGACCAACCCTTAACGTTTCATTTTCGTTCAAAATTTACCATCGATGGATGAAAATTGTTAGTCAACTAACGGTCAACACCTTTCGATGATGTAGCATGTTTGTATGGCATTACTTGCTGACGTGGTGATGCCATATGTATAAAGATGTTGACGTGGCATCACAATTTTTTTGAAATTAATTATATTTTAAATTTATTTTTATATTAAATTTTAACCAATCAGATGATGACATGTGGCATCATTTGATTGGTTTTTAAAGTAAATACTAAATTAAGGTCTGGTGAATGAAAGGCTTAGTGCCTAACCACGAGACCTACCTCTTAAGTTTGATAATGAACATCCAGTATAATATATAACCTCATCAAAATAGTATGCTTCTTCTTCCTCGTGAATTACCTTCATCAATAAGGGAGTTTTCAAATTTATTTTATGTTATTTAATTTAAATTAATTAGGAGCCAAGATAATATCAAACTTATCTTAAGTAATCAGAATCTGCAACATTATCTTTAGAAAATAAGGTAATTAGTAGTTGATTTCATGAAATATATTAGGATGTTTGTCTTTTGAGTCAAAGATTAGGATCTATCCCACAATTTTAGGAGAAATTTAAGGAGGATAATTCCTTGTATAGCCCCTCAAAATAGACTATAAAATGGTTGGTCATTACATGTATTACACACCAAGTTTTAGAATGAAGTACTCATTGAGTATGTTTTTCAAGATAGTTCTTCTTGTGAATTTCATACGTGAGTTTGAGATGCATCAAATATTGATATATCAAAGTATCCAAGTCACACACATGGTCCTACATTTTCTCAGGATTAAGGTAAATGTATTTTGAATGTCATAAGCGAATTTAATCTTTAAACGGATTTAAGATCTTAATTTATCTTGGGTCCAGTCTAGACAAACACATCTCCGTATCTACTCTGGAGTCAACCGCTCTGTAGTCAAGTTATCTCCCCATTTGGAATTTAGTCAACACAATAGTTCTTCCGAATTATTTGCTCAGATAATTCTATAAACTACAGACATGTTTAGATTACTGACTGATATAAGTTGTCTTCTTTTGTATTATAATCAACATTATAATACCATTTATATTCAGTTAAACCATTGGTAACCAATGAGCTTATTTTTGTTTATCACTTTATCGTTTTATATGCAATATCAAGTTTGAAGACAATGTACATAACAAAGTAGTCTATAAATAACATATATAAATTTTATTTACTTCATTTCAGTCTAAATGGTTCAGTAATGTCATAAATTACGGTTTATATTTTACAAGTAAAAAATTGTGGTTATCTTAATTGAATTTATTTCTTTATTTAAATTAATTATTTATAATATAAAGAAAGAAATAGGGGTCAATATAGGGTTAAATTAAGATTTTTAGGACTAAAATAAACAAAAATATAATTATATTAAAAATATTGGACTAAATTATAAGAATTAGAAGATATATGGGTCAAATTTGGGTTATATGAAGATTTTTATGACTAAAATGAACAAAAATATCATCATATTAAAAATATTGGACTAAATTATAAAAAATAGAAAGAAAGGGGTAAATTTTGGGTTAAATAAAGATTTTTAATATGATGATATTTTTGTTCATTTTAGTCCAAAAAATCTTTATTTAACCCAATTTCACCCATGTTTCTTCCTAATTCTTATAATTTAGTCTAATATTTAATATAATTATATTTTTGGTCATTTTAATCCTAAAAAGCTTAATTTAACCCTATATTGACCCCTATTTCTTTCTTTATATTATAAAATAATTAATTTAAATAAAGGAATAAATTCAATTAAGACAACCTCAATTTTTTAACTTCACTACCCCAAGCGTGGTATATAGTAGCGCTTTCTGTGGCATTTTCGGAGAAAATGCCGCTAATATTGTACTTATCATGGCGTTTACAACACAATCGCCACAAATTGGCGAACTTTGCGACGTTTCTTTCATAAACGCTGCTACAGAATAACATATAGTGTCGTTTGTGTATAAAATGCCACAATAGATATCGTGTTAGCGGCATTTGTAAAAACAAACCCCGCGATAGGCATTGTTTTAGTGGCATTTTTCGACAAACGCCGCTAAAGAATAAAGTACAAAAATCACCGTTAAAAAATAAAGTATAGTGTCATTTTTTGTAAAAAAAATACCACAATAAGTATCGTGTGTAGTGGTGTTTGTTTTTACAAATGCCACTATATGTATCATTTTAGTGGCATTTTTTGACAAACACCGCAATAAGTCTCGTTTTAGTGGTTTTCGATTTTACAAACGCCTATAGGTAAAATACACCGTTTTAATTTGACGATTATATCTTAATCTCAGACAGTTTTCACCATCCCCAAATCATTCGCGATAAATCCCTAACTGCTCATGCTCCTCTTGGTCATGCTCCTCGCCGTCTGTCGTCCCTCAAGCCTGGTCCTCCCTCAAGCCGCTCGGTTGCACCAACAAGTAAGCACCAAAGGTCAGTCTCTTTTTCTCTTTAATCAGTAAGTTGGTTTAATCTGGGGTTGTGGAGTACTGTTAATCTAGGTTTAAACCATTTCAAAAAAGAAGGAAAAGAAGGAAAAAACGTTGAAGTTTTGTTTTCATTTTTAAAAGAAAACAAAAAAAATGGGGTCAAGTTGTTTGATATATTTATTTCTAGCTTTGTAAAATGCATCAGTTAGAAGCATTGAAATTTCCGATGGTAAGAAATTAATCCAGGACTTCTATAATTTTCTTTTTTCTTCTGTCATTAAAAATTTTAGTTTCAAATTTGAGCTCACAAGGCTTCAATTTGTACTGTAGTTTTTATTCATTCTGTAACGAAAACGAAATTATGAAATAAGGATTACTGGAGTATGTCTCACCTCTTTTGTACTTTATTTAGAAAAGAAAAACTGAAATTGGAAAATTCACTGTAGCTTCACTTTTCCTTAGGATGGGTAATTACCAGCTTAGTATCCTAACCAGATTACAACTATGTACATATCATTTGTTTAAAACACTTAAATCATTAAATTCAAGTCATTATGATATGTGCAAGATAAAAATCCTTGAGTGTTGAGTGACTCAGTAAGGAGAGATATTACACATCTTTGCATCTATAGAGAAAGAGATCATAAATAGCACTTCTTATCGAGCAAATATCCCTTTCTGGTATTGTGATGCTCTTAGATATAATATGGAAATAGGCCTCAGACTGCCTCGTTTCTACCTTATGTAAATGATCTAATAAGGCAAAGAACAACTGCATGAGGCACTAACTGGCACATAATACGTTGATAATAAGATGAGGAAAAACCTCTAGTACAACCTTGATTTGCTTCAGTTTGATAGGTTTTCAGTAGTAATAGTGACATGTTGTTCATTATTGTACCTTGGTTCCTAATTTTTTCAATTTTACCAGTTGCCACCCTTCTAGAAATGCTCTGCACTAATATTGCTTTTAGCATTTGAAAAAAATCATTTGTTATAGTTTGCCATCATTCTCTGTATATCCTCTTTGACTTGGCTAGTTGGGTTTAATTGCAAAGCTGATGACTGTTGTTACTCATCTGGAAACCCATGATTGACGCTTGTACCGAAGATTATATGGACCATCTATCAATCTGTTTATTTCTGAGCCTTACATTTTTTATACATCATCAAATTTGAATAGGAATTAGTCTTGTGAAATCATCCTATCCTCCCTTAGAATCATACCATCCCTTTTTCCCTTCTCGAATCATATTCTTTGTTCAAACATACTGCTTGGTAGGTTTGATGCACTTGGGGGATTAGTAGCAATCAAAACAATGTTTGGATCCTGGTTTCGGTACTTTTATTGACTCCGAAGCAATTTATTATTCCATCATCAACCCTTTCTTTCATTTTATTCTTCCTTTTTGATCCACATTTCTCTTTCTTGTTTTTTTACCAATTTCTTGACCCTATTTTTGAATTGCAGGCAAACCAACCTACACAAAATGACGCTCCAGTCGATCTAGCGTGCTTAGTCAAGGATATCGGATTGATGAAAAGGCGTTCATAGCATTTTCACCAGGTTGTGAAAGCGTAGGATTATATGTGTAAGTGGGAGGTGAGTTTTGCTTTCATGGATGTCTAATTTTTTTGTACAAGGGGATATAAGCGGGAAGAACATCTCAAACTCGCGTAAGGTAACTTTTTTAAGTTCATATACAAAAGAAATTAGAGAAAGAAGAATCATAAGCTTTTATGGTTGGATGACATGTAGCTCCAGAATCTCCAAAATCAATTTCAAGAAATAATGGTGATGTTAGAGAAGAACCAACCACAGAATCCGCCATTTTAGTTGATTTTAGGTTCGTTCATATTCTGTGAATTCTAATGAACAATGTTGAACTACATTTCACTTTAACATTGAACTACATTTCACTTTAATGTTCTAGACTTGGATTTTTTTGTTGTCAAGTATTTTTACTTAATTTTTGTAATCATTTTTCAAATATGCTGTTATTGGATAATGTTACAGGTTAAGTTTGGGAAGTACATATTTAAAAAGGTTGCTTGGCAAAGGCAGTAAAAATCACATCACACAGTGGTGTTTACCCAAAAAATGCCACTAAAAATCACGACATATTAATACAAATGCTGCTAAAGAGAAGGTATTAACGGTGTTTTGTTATAGAACACGCCACTAAAAATCGTGACATTTTGCGGCGTTTGTATTGAAAACGCCGTTATAGAACATGATCTTTTGTGGCGTTTTTCAAACACAAACGTCGTTAATGTTTGCGGCGTTGATTTCAGCGGCATTTTTTGCGACACTTTCTTTAGCGCCGTGAGGATTTTTTGCAGCGCTAAAAATCGTCACTATAGGGCTAAAAACAATTTTTTAACTTGTAAAATATAAACAGTACTTTATGCCATTAATGAATCATTTAGACTAAAATAAAATAAATAAAATTTATATATGTTATTTATAGACTACTTTATTATGTACATTGTCCCCAAACTTGATATTGCATATAAAATGATAAAGTGATAAATAAATATCGGCTCATTGGTTACCAATGGTTTAATTGAATATAAATGGTATTATAAGGTTGATTATAGTATAGAAGAAAACAACTTATATCAATCGGTAATCTAAACATGTCTGACCTGACCTGAGATGAACCAAGCAACCAAGTTCGTTAGTGAGTCCAAACCCGATGAGAGCCAATGAACCAAGTGAATCGAACCCATGCCTAACCTGAGACTTGACATGTGCCCGTAACTAACCCAAGTTGAGCTAATCGTTAACCTAGTTGACCCGGCACGTTGATTGACCCAAACCATTAACTGACCCGACCCATTAACCGTTTACTTGACTTCCTCCATTGACCTTGACCGTTAACTATTTTCGTTGACTTTTTCGGCCAACCTTAACTTGACATTTTTCGGCGTCCTAAGTTCGAATTTGCAAACTGTTTCGTTAAATTTGTACTTGAAAGCTTTATTTTACTAGTTACATTTATTATGTACTTAGTTATTTAAAGGATATTTTATTATGGGATGATTAAATTGAGTTCCTGTGTTAAAGGTTACCCTCATTCCCTAGTTTGTGAGACTGTCAACCTATCTCCTCATCCACCTATTTAGATTGATCGTACACCCAAGTATTATTCATATTAGTGTCTTTTGGTGTAGTTTCATGGAATAGTAATGGTTGTAATAATTTGGAGTTTTATCCTACAAGTTCTGATTTAGCAAGACATAGTGATAGATTTGAGAGTTGTAGACATCCTCCATAATGTTAGAGCTACTGCTCCTTAAAGGTGTGTTTAATCTTTGCTACATATGTTACTGTGTGATGTTGTTTTACACCTTTTATTTGTATTGTGAATGGTGAAAGTTTTGAGATATCATGCATAGCATATGAGACTATGTTGTAACTAAAATACAGATTTACTTAATTGTGAAACATCGAATTTACGAAACTGTGAAACATTAGATTTGCTAAATTGTGTAACTCAAGTTTTAATATTATGGGTTTTTGTTGTTATTCAGATTTTTAAATCATCATCATATCATTGTGTGTACATGGGTTCAGATTGTACGGGGAAGTACCGCTTTCACCCTTTATGGGTGAGATATTATACCACTCATGACTCATGTATCGATTCTTCGAGTAATTTTAGTTGTGGCATCTCAGTCTTAGCGCCTAGAACATCTCGAAGAGTGATTTCGGTTGAGGCTCTTGTTTTGAGTGAAGCCTCAGTCTTTGGACAATGCTCTCGGTATAGTCTCAACGCCTAGTACAACTCGAATCACACCTCTTTTGGGTGACACTCTAAGTGCATCCTGATCAGATATTGGTGACAACGTAGTGGGGGTTCTAGGGAACCTTGTTCTTCATTTGGTGACGACGTATTTGGGTATTGTGTTGTGCGTGTAATATCATATCATTGTGTTGTGTTTTGTCATGTTTTCAAAAAGATTTTATGAGAAAAAATAAAATACTATTTTGTTTTGTGATTGCTTGTACTTTAGAGACACACTAAGCTCTTTAGCTTACTCCCTCTTAGTTTCCCCTTCAAGATATTCTCAAACTGTAGGCGACTTGGTATGTCACATACCAAAATGGGGCTTAGAAGAATTTATTATCTTCATCATTAACATCAAATCTTTAAACTAGTATGTTATACAAAGAATTAGATGAAATGAGTCCCTAATTAGGAAGAACTGGGTTTAGAGTGGACAAATAGAGAGGACCAAATTGAAATGAATGAAAATTTGGGATTCTTGCATGTAACTTGAAAATATAATTAGTCCTAATTGAGGTGTCATAACACATGTGAGACACATGGCAAATGGAAGAGGGGATTTCAGCTAATGGGGGAATAGGAATGAATTTTATTCATTTCTTATTCTTCTTCTCAACCGAATGCTAGAGGAAAAGCAAAAAGGGATTCATTAAGCAAAAATCCTAAGGTTATTATAGGATCTTGTTCGGTTGCATGCAAATAGAGTAAGTGATTCTTGCTGAATTTTCTCTTGATTTGAGCTATGAGATATGTGATTCGAATGATTGTTGTGGTTTGAAATTGTTAACTAAATAGATATAGACATGATTCAAGATGTTATGTTAGAAGTTAGGATCTTGAGAATTCTTTATTTGAACTATATTAAATGCCGAATTGAATTGAAATTGAGTACAAATTGATATGTAGGATCTTATGCATGTATGAAACAACAATAATCCAAGTAAATGTTTAGGTATGTGGCTTGCTTGATAACTTGTTAAATGTGATAATAAACTTACTTGATATAAGCTTTGATCAGTATTGACCTTAGGTTTGGCATGCCAATCGACTTTTTGAGCTCAGCTTGTTTCGGACTGCAGTCCCTTGATTGGTACTAATGTACCCTTGTGATAAAATGAATATTAGGTACTAAGGTACCCTTGAAAAATGATAATTCAACTTGAATTCTTGAGTTTAGGTCATTTATGAATCAAGGCCTTGAAATTTTATATACTCACCTATATATTAAGTGAATCAATATTCATGATTTGGTTTAAAAATGATTCGGCTATGAGTTAAGAAAAGTGGCTTCGCAGAATTGAGTTCTTTGATATTTATATTGTAAGAATTTGTATTATTAATGAGTTTAAGGATGATTAATATGTTTCCTTTACCTATTTCAGGTAGTCTTTCTTGTACCTTGCCTGAGGGAGGTCGATCAAGATCACAATTATAGCTAAGAGTATGTTTTGTATACCCTTTAGAACCCCGTAATGGTGGCACAAGTTTTTGTTAAGCATATTAGGCCTCGATGCATATTATATTTGTAAATATAACTTATGCTTGATCGAATGTATGTGTAAATGGTTGCAATGGTTGCTATGTATGTTTACTAAAGTTTGGATTGACAGTAACTATGATATGGTAACTTGTTTAAGTCATCTAGATATGGTATGGTTGTATGAGCATGTAGGTTTGGTTGAATATTTGGTACGATGGTATGCTCTTAGATAACTATGTTTGTTTAGATGTGATAAAGGATAGAGAAATATGAGAATAAAGCTTGGGTCTCCTTGGTTCAGCTCGGTAGAAAGATTAAGTGTACTTTGAGGGAAAATGACGATTCAATCAGCGATGATGTGGTCAACTTGAGTATTAGCTTCCATTTAACCTTCAACCATTGACTCAAGGATGTAGATCAGCTTCAACTTTTGTCGTAAGTCGAGACTATAGCCGTTTGAACAAGTGGGTCAACTTTTGTTGCATCCAAACAACTTTCGTTGTAAAAACTCGTTAATCTGACTTGTCACTACATTCGTTGATGTCAGTAGCTAGTTTTAACACTTTCATGCAAAACGTAAATCAACTCCAACAATTAAAGCTTAAGAAAAAGCTAACACAAATATATATTAAAGTGAGGAAATAGTTTAAACAAGTTCACAAAGCTCTAGAAAATTAAACCATCGTCAAGATGAGTACAAATACAAAGTAAATCTCCAAAAATATCAAAATAACGAGAATTTCAAGAAGATAACAATATATTTCCTTGATTCAGCACTTGATCCCTCATTTCCTTGGATAGATCTACCTCACTTCACCTCGGATCTCTAGAAACACGCTTAAGCCGCTATGGATGGAGGGAGAAAGCTCGAGGTTGAAGATGATGTGAAAAAATGAGAATAGTGCGATTCTCTCTCATTCGAAATATTCTTTTTATAGGCTACCCAAGGAAGGACACTTGTCTTGTAGGTTATTTGCGTGCCCAACGTCATACAAAATTTTTTATAACAGACTCGTATATTCGTCCTTATCCTCAAGCAGGTTGGTTAGCTGACAGATGCAGTATCGAACTAGCTGTAGTGGTGAAAACTACCTCTGGAGGGACATTAGGAATGCAACAAAAACGAGGCAAAAATAGGCAGAAATATACAAAACAAGAGCCACTAAAACTAAGTTAGAAAAGATGCAGAAATAGACATGAAAATGCAAAAATAGGTGCAATGGATACCAATGTGGGGACAATAAGACCTATAAATCAAGGTAAAATACATGCTCTTTGAAGACATATCAGAAGCTTTAAGATCACCCACTTCCTTTTGGTGATCATCATGAACTCTTGAAAGTAAGTTATGCAAGTCTTAATTTTTCTTTTCAGAATCTTTTTATTTTACTTGCATAACCTCAACTTCCCTTCCAAGTTCTATATTAGTTTTGAATAAAGAATTATTTTGGTTTTTTAAATTTGAAATAATTTTCTTATTTTTCAAAACTGATTCTTTGAACTCCAAAACTAGTTCATCATAGACCTCTTGTAATTCATCATAAGCTTCTTAAAGCTCATCAAATGTACAAGAATTAGAGGTTACCTTAGGATCATCTTCAAATGTCATTGGACATAGGTTGACTACCTCTTGCTTCTCCTCATTAGATGTGTCTTCATCGCTCCAAGTAGCCACATGAGCCTTGAGCTTCTTCTTCTTCCTGAAGCTCTTATTCTTTAGTCGAGTATAATCAAACTTGATGTGTCTTGGCTTTTTGAACTCATAGCAAATGATTTGGTCATTCTCTTCTTCATTCGATTTGTTGTTGAAACACTCTCTTCGATGGAACTTTCTTCCATGGTTGGATTTCATAAACCTTGTGAATCTCTTGGCTAGTATAGCCATTTGTTCATATTCTTCCTCGCTAGAATCATTCTCTTCTTGTAAAGCTTTGAGAGCAATCCCAACTTTCTTCCTCTCCACTTCCTTCTTCTCTTCCTTCTTCTTCTCTTCATCTTTCATTCTTTTCTTCATTAGCTCATGAGTGAGAAGAGACCCCATGAGAGCATCAAGGTCTTGAGATCCTTGGCTTCAATGATGTCGGTCTTCTTTCAATTCCATGATTCGGGAAGAGAATAGATAAGCTTTCAAACAAGCTTATCCTCTAGAATAACTTCTCTATAGCCCTTGAGCCCATTGACAATGATGGCGAATCGATCAAACATCTTTGTGATGTCTTCATCCGGTTCTATCTTGAAGTTCTCATAGCTAAGACGGAGGAGCTCAATCTTGGTCTCCTTCATTTTTTGTGCCTTCATGAGTAACTTTTAGCTTGTCCCAAATTTCCTTGGCACTCGAGCAAGAAGACATCTTGGCGTACTCGCCCGGTCTAATAGCACAAAATAAGATATGCATGGCTTTGTCATTGAGTTGCAACTTCCTCCTATCATCATTGGTCCATTCTTGTCTTTCTTTCTCGATGAGTCGGTCTCCTACTCTATTCATCAGAATATATGATCCATCCATCCATCACTACATCTCAAAAGAGGTAGTCATTAGACTTGATGAATAGCCTCATCCTATTCTTCCAATATGGGTAGTTTACCTTATTAAAGTATGGTGGCTTGGAAATGGATAGAGCTTTCTCTGTGAAGTAGTTGCCGGAAGTAGAGGCCATGGCTTGACTTAGAAATTGATTGAACAATGGTTAGATCTACTCAAGAGGATGTGAATCCCTCTAATGACTGTAGCTTTGATATCAATTGTTAAGTTGATCAATCAATGAAAATGGCCAAGAGGGAGTGAATTGGCAAATAAAAAATTGGTGAAAGCAAATTGCAAAAGCAATAAAAATGAGACTAGTGATTTATAGTGATTCAACCTTCTCAACAAGGTCTACATCCACTACCTTAGCTATCCACACTAAGGATTTCCACGTATTCACTAAATTTGTCTTTCTTTTTCGGCTAAAGGAGATAAGCTCATAAACCTAGACTTATACCCCAAAGTCTAGTGATCCAGTTCCCTAAAGGATGAATACAAATAAGCAAACTAAGAAAAACCTCACAAGGTAGTTTGTTCGCACAAATAAAGTTCACTAAAACCCCAATACTTGAATAAAAAGAAATTACAATGAAGAACACTCAAGTGTGTTACAAGAATTTGACAATTTGAGCTTAAAGATATTGGATATGTGCTTGAAAGCTTTAGAATAGTTAAATTATTGTTGAAGAAGCTTTGGATACATGTTTTTATACCCCTTCATTTATTTCTAGCCGTATCGGTACTCACTTACCAAAATGGTTGGTTGAATACCAAAATGTTTTTATATCAGTCTTCATAGTGCAATCATTTACGGCACACGTTTAACTGAATTAAAACATGTGACTCACCATGTTGAGATAATGATGATATCAAGTATGATGACCATTCATGTAGTTTTCACTATGAGCAATGTTGTGATTGTCACATAATAATTCAAGAAACATGTTCATAGCAGGACAATTTGATATGTCGTTCTCTAACAGGTACTTATGTATTTATTTTGATATATACATGTCAATGACAACAATTTGTCATCAATCAACTACATATTAGTCTCATTGTATTATTGCTATCAAAGTCCACAATAATATTTCACTAAGGACTTTTTAAGTATAAAAATATTTACTCTTAGGATTTTATTATAAAATAAATTATTTATCGCATAGTAAATTAGCTAATATAATAATGAAATTCCTTATATTAATAAATGAGGTAAAATGAGTATGTAATTACAATAATCTCATGATTGATCTTTGGGCATACTCTTACACAAACTTATTGGGCAAATTACAAGGCACATCCTCGCACTTGCCTAGGGTTTGCAAAGATGGCCTTAAAGTTTAACTCACTTTTATATAGATCCTTAAATTCATAAGACCATTGATTAAACCCCCAAACTTTGAATTCAATTTAATAGCCACAAACAAGCTCTCTAGGCGATGCCTAATTATCAGTTACAAGGAAACAAAATTCTCAATATTTGTTAAAAAGCCTATTAATTTCAATTGACAAATTGATGCTTGTACACCAGCAAAAACTTGTCAAAACTCTCCCCTAAAAGTTCTTCAAACTCTATCATCATCGGGTCCATATAACAATGTTCATTCACTGTCATAAAAGCAATATCTCCTATTTCTTAACATTGCCAATGGAAATGTCAAGCTCAAAATGCTTAAATTGGATAAAATCATAAGTTGATAATAACTTCCATCTATCCTTTAGAATTACCTTAATTATATCATACAATGAAAATATTAATTGATTTAACTTCAAATGTCCTTTAAAAATATGATTATTAAATAAAAAACCATCCAAAATGTTACCTCGACCATCAACGACATCGATTTCCACCACTCCATTAAGCACATGATCAAACACATTGGTCTCATTACCAAATTTGTTGAGCTTTTCCTGATCCGTTATCACAAGCATTTTGTTGAACATTTGGAATTACGTGAACTCATCTACCTAACGTGTTCAATACCATAACAAATATATGAGAAGTAGACTTCGACTGCCCTATTAGACCCTGAATCATGATAGCCTCTCCTGCTCTTGAATCGTGTTGCAGATTAGGTTGAATAGGTAGATCAATAATTTTGGATTCTTCACGAACGTCATCCTTTATGGCTTGGGCTTGCGACATCAAGATATGATGAACAATGTTGATTTATGTTTGTGATTGAGTCGCAATACCAACACCTGGTAGGTAAAACCAATTTTTTTGCATTAATAAATCAAGTATTTTACAAAGGCACATGTTTTCTATTATCTTAGCCTATAGTCTGTTCATTGGCTCATTCCACCAAAGATTCATATCTTTTGAAACTACTTGAGTGGAATCGATGTGGTTCTGATACCATTTGTAATGATCTAATAGTAAAAATAGAAATAGAATTGAAATTCTATAAGAGGGAAAAAGATAAACTGGGAGAAAGAAGAAATAATTGACATTTTCATTGATAAGATGTTTTTTTTTGGATTACATTCGTTGCTATATGCTCTATATACATGGTGTCTAACAAATTGTAGAAATGATCTGATACTTCAGCTATTAGACAAGTAGGTTGGGTTCTCTTGAAGTGGGTCATTCATTTGCATTGGACTTGCCTCTTATGTTGCTCATTGGCCCAACTTCTCTTCCAAATATGGGTCATCCAATTCACATGCCTGTTAGGCACTTTTTCCTCTTACAACATCGTCGTTTGATTCCAATTTCATTGAATCATATGTTTTATCTTTTTGCCTACAGATTCTTCCCTATGGCCATATCAAAGCAATCTTTTAGGTTTAAATATTTTTTCCAAGAAAATATACGGTAAGATTCTTTATCTTCTTTTCAAGATCTTCAAACATAATGAAAGAGGCAGAAAATAGGGTTATAGAGATGTTAAAGAAAATGATGGGTTTTCATATTGTTTTCTTTGTTCGTCATATTCTAAATTCATTTCTAATTTTCTTCCTTAAAGTTTGAGTGATTAGAATACTTTTGTTGTTTGATTCTGGTTAGCTAAAGAAATGGAAGAACCATCTCCTACAAAGAAAAATTAGAAGTTGACTGAAGAGTATTGAGTGCTTATTATTAAACTTCAAAGGTTTGTACACCACAAATTTGAGTAAACTTTTGTAGTACCCCATATATTAGATAAATTTGATGTTTGGTTATCTCGGTGAAATATTCATATTGTTCTTGTGTAAAATTTGTCTTGAGTGTTCACATGATGTTTTTAATGTGTTTAAACCATGATACTATATGTTTAATTGCATATATAATGCATTGAGTGAGTAAATGAGACATATGATGGGTTCTAAGGCATTTTGGAGCATTCTTAAAGTATAAAATTTGAGTTTTTGCCTGGAGCATCAATAATTTTGACAAAGTAAAAAAAAATTAGGAAATTGTGGATAAAAGATTCAAAATTCTTTCACATAGTTTCTAAACATCCTCAAAGTTTCTAAACTTAGGGATTCTTTCACCTTAAAGGGTTTGGATGGCATATTTTCAGTTGTTTGAGCTATCATACCTTCACATTTGAGATCAAATATTCATAATAAGATAAAATAAGTGATTGCTATGATATATAATACTATTAAATGACTTAAATGAGTCACTTATGTGGTACAATAAACATATATGCATATGATTTGGATAAAATGTAAAATGAGAATGATTGATAATGTCGAATATGCTCTAATACCTCAGTGGGTTTACTGTTAAGTATAGTTGGCTAGCCATAAGATGTAGAAATATCTCATTTTTGTATTTTGTTTTGTGAGAATTGCTTGAGAGCACCTAGAAGCAAGAAGGATGGCTGGATATTGGGTCGTGCATGAGATACATATAGAAGATATTTAGTGTGAGATGTACAAACTCAGGGTGGCCAGTTGGACATTCGAATACTTATCGATAGAGTCCTTAAGGGTATACTTAAACTAATAAAAGAGTTATATATGAATTAAATATGTTGACATGTGAGTAAATGTAAATGATATGAAAAGTCGTTTGTGTGAAATATGTTTGATAAATGAATAGATGAAAAGCACATGACGTAATTTGAGTATGTGATTGTTATAACATGCAGTGTCACTGAAAACGTGGGTATAGAAGTATGTTAATCATAGTAGATGGATGTTTCTATTATGAATGACTTGTCTTCCATGATGTTTAATGATATGATTAGTTTGCCTGAATTTATATACTTCATGTGGTATAATAGAGTAGTTGTGCACAAACAAGCTTCATAAAACTTAGCTTTAAGAACTATTTTATGTGTACGAATTTATAGCTTTTGTGATCGAGTCCAGATGATAACATCCTTGGAGGAGTTTTAGCATATATAATAAACAGTACAATGCCTTTACAGTTTTAGTGGCCATATGTATTTCAAGGACCCTTTGGTTTGTAAACACATTTTAATGCTCTTAGTTTCAATTTTATTTGAAGTATTAGAGATCTAGTTTTGTATAAAGCCACTCAATTATTTTTTATTTCAATATATTGTCGAGATTTTGTTTTGAACTTTACAAATTTGAACCAGAAATATGAAAATATTATTCTTGTTTTATTTGTCGGTTGCTTCAGTAATTCAATATAGCACTTCAAATCCTCTAGATCTTCGAGATCAAATTTGAAGAATTACATTTAGTGCTATCATAATAAGGTTTAGTCGAATGATATCTTAATAAGGTGTCTAGGAATATATGTCTTTTAAGGTTAAGGAATTTACTCTTCTAAACTAAAACTATGATGATATTTTCCTTTTTATTTTAAATTTAGATTCGTTATGCCTAAGGGCTCGAGATGAGGATTGGACGATGTAGAAAAGAGTCACGTCTCTCATACCGATGATAGTGGAGATGACTTTGTTTCAGGCACTAATATCGTTAAGGTATCGGATGAGGCTTTTATGTAAGTAGCATAGGTGTTATTATATTTCTAAATAAAAAGTATGATATTTGTTTATGTATAAGTAGATAAATTTATGAATAATTATTTATGTTTTAGTTTGATACGACACCAACACCTTTGATTAATATTCTCACTAAAAACAAACTAAAATAGTATGGACTACAAGAAATATAAATTTGTGTTGAATGAACCTTGTCCAAATGAAAGGAATATTTGGATCGAAATGGTCTTCAAATATTTGCTTGAGAAATTCGTAGGTTTTAGGACAATATATATCTTTGGGAAACAAAAAAATTAAACCTGACATGACTCATGAAGAAACAACAATCCCATGAGCTGACGTTAAATGATGAGAATCTCATTCAAGTAAATGGAGAAATTAATTTGACAGTTACAGCATCTTCAAAGAAGAAAAAGCAAGCCAAAAGGGGAAAAAAACTCTTTAACTTTTTGTTCAATGGAAAGTGAACAAGAAAAAAGTAGAGAAATCAACTACTTCCTTTTTGACAAAAAATGGTACATCAAAGTTGATTATAAAGATTATCACACCGCAAAAGTAAATGGAGACAATACATTCTTAGTCAGTAAACTCTTAGTTGAATATTAAATGAATGTTGGATCATTGATTTCAATTATGTTTGTGTTAAGGCACATTGTACTATAAAAAAAGACGCGAGTTCAAACTTTAAAAGTGGTATTGTTAGGAAGGACAATTTTGTACCACGAATATAAAATCATAAAATAGACATGCATATTACAAAAAAACGTGACAAAAATATCTCATTACGAACATAAAATAAAACCAATGTGTCACCTACATCTTTATTTCAAAAATCTAAAATTTTTAATATTAAAACATTATTTTCATGTCCCTATTTTTCAAAAAAGTTTAATTTCAACCTCATGATTAAATACCAATAAAAATATTATATACTTCATCAAACCACCCTAAAATGTACTTGGTGCAGGACACTTGTGATATTTATTGTTACTCTCTCTGTCTCACGAAATTTGTTCCTTATTGATTTTTTTTATCAATTTTATTTAATTTAATTCATATTTATTTAAAATTTATTATTAATAAAAATATATATTTTAAAAACCTGTAATCAAGTAATTTTTAAATATATATTTTATATAATTTAATTATTTAAAATATTTAATATAATTATACTCAAAGTCTAAAAATTTTAATTTTTAAAAAGTTAATAAAGGACAATCTTCGTGAAACGAAAGGAGTATAATTATTATTGTATTTTAAGACAGCAAGAATCTTCCCCTACAGCTGCCCCCTCCCCTTGGAGTCCCTAAACACTCCCCTACAATTCTAATCCCGTGTGCATGCAAAGTACAACCCTGAACAATTTTCTACTTGTTGAAGATTCAACTCTAGTCCCTAAATACATGCATTTCTATTATGATTCTTACAACTTACAAGTCAAGAGACAATTACAACATCCAATTTTGCCCAGAAACCCAAAGCCCGCATGATGTGAGTGCCCTATCCTCGCAAGAACTGATGTTTGACCTAGTGATTCCAAATGTGCTACAAAAGTTGCAAAAAATAAAACCTTTTCTCTCAAACAATGAATTAAGAATCTCCAAATATCTTTTTCACTAATTTTCCTTCATTTATCCAACTACCAAATGAAGGTTGTTAAACAAAATTAAACTGTAGATAATAGAGAGAGAGAGAAGAGAGAGAAAAAGAGGTCACCAATTATAACTGTCGGGTTGATAGAATTAATCACAGTTACAGTGCTTGGCACGATTGTGCATGTCAGGCATAGATCCACATCGACAAACGAAAGTTCAATTTTTCATAACTACTTCCTCATAGAAAATGTATATTGATGGACGTGTCCAATATATGTATACAAGTTTTGTCTGGGTAAAGTGAAGAGTTGAAGTAGCAAAGATATCGAGCACAATGTATGGAAGACTTGTAGCGAATCACTCACATGTAAATCCTATTTATGACACTCACCAATTATAGAAGCACAATGCGTATCTGCATAAGGCTCTTCACCAGTGAGTAACTACCACATAACAATGCCAAAAGAGTAGACATCAATTTGAGGCACAGAATTTGATGGAAAACAAATAAAATTAGTCTTTGGCGAAATGAAAAATAATGTCCTGAGAAGCAGAACTCGTTTCGGAAACACCTATATCCATCCTCATATTTTCTATTGTCAGTGTAAAATATTACCTTTTCAGACACCATGTTGCTCTTACCACTCAAAAGCTCAGGTGTTATCCAGTGCAGAGTTCCACGAACACCTCCAGAAACTAAGGTATGTTGTCTGACCTTTGACAAGCCCAAGTCACCAATCTAAATGTCTATCCATGCAATGCATCAGTTGCAACTCCTTTAACCGCTGGAAGAAACTAATACTGATGTGCTTTCAAGAAAATTTATAAAAGAATCAATTTAAGACCAATCTAATAAGATCTAATGCTGTTGAAACAATATCAACCTGAAACTCTTACCAAGCTTCCACAAGTAAAGTAATCACGCTAAGCTAACAACAATCAAAATGCACAATGTTCTTTCCATGCAAATATTCCATTCCAAATGCAGCATCCGTGGCTATGATGAGTCTCTTACGACGATCAATAGTCCTGCTCAAAAACATTTTGTGTCACGCATTATTTAGGAAAATAATAAATTCTGGCTTGTTTAGTCTACTATGAAATGAAATGAGTGCATGCTATGGTAAAGAAAACAACAATTCTAGAACAAACTTCAGAGAAGATGCTCAAAAGGCAACATGATTACATAGCTATTAACATGGTTACCTGTCCTTTTTCTGTAAGAACTGCTTCAAGGATCCATTAACCATGAATTCAGTAACAGTAGCTAATGATCCATCAGGACCATCACGAACTATTCCATAGAAAGAAACAACATTAGGATGATGTAATGCACTCAATATCAGAGGTTTTTTTCCAGAAATCTGCAATCTATGGCAGCATAAAAGTAGAAATTGCTAACAATAGATTTATAAAGCAGCATAAAAATATTATATATCCTTAGAGCTCTTGAAAGAAAAACCATCGGAGGGCCTAACTAACCCAACAATTGAACCATGTCCGACAAAACATCCTTGTTTTAACTGTCACAATTATTCACTTGACAGGGATTAAACATAAAATGCCAGGTCTGAAATAAAATACAAAGATATAAATAGCAAAAAGCCAGTCTACCAGAAACGTATAGATCTGCAATCATAATTATGGCAACAAGGAAGTCCTACTTTAGTAATAACAAAACCTCATGAACTTTTGATAATGTCATAGTAAAAATGGAAATTTCCAACATTCAATTCACCAGCTGAATTACTTCCTTTTAATTGTAACAACATGGTGGTTCATACTTCAGGCTATATAAGCACCATCTTTAATCATTGTCAATAGTTGAAAATTGTAGAAAAGCAATTTTCTAGCTTTAGGAAAAACTAATTAACGCATAAAAATAAAGCAAAATTTTAAGTTTCTGCAGAAAAGAAGAAGAAAACAAAATTGATTTTCTGTTATTGAATATTTTCAAAAAATTACATCCCTTTACAGTGAATTTATAGACTCAAGTATTGGACTTTAGTTACAATTAGGAGTCCTAAGTACACAAGACATCTAACTCTATCTTTTAGGAAGTAAACTTTAATTTAAACTACTATTTACATGAGGACTCTAACTCTATCTTTAAACTTTAATTTAAACTACTATTTACATAAGGACTCTAACTCTATCGGGTAATCTAACACTCCCCCTCAAGTTGGAGAATATACATTGTATAATCCCAACTTGAATAGAAACTTGTCGAAAGAAGCTTTTGGTAGTGCTTTTGTAAGTACATCTGCCACTTGTTCTTCTGTAGGAACATAAGATAAAGAAGCTGTCCCACTAGTAATCTTTTCTGAGATAAAATGTCTGTCAATCTCCACATGTTTAGTCCTATCATGGTGGACTGGATTTCGAGCAATTTGTATGGTGGACTGATTATCACAAAAAATCTCAAACTTCTCATCTTGGTTCACATTTAGCTCCTTCAATAGCTTTAACAACCAAATTCCTTCACACATTCCCAATGCTAAAGCCCTATATTCTGCTTCAGCACTGCTTCTAGATACAACTGTTTGTTTCTTACTCCTCCAGGTCACTAGATTTCCCCAAACAAAGGAGCAGTAACCACTAGTTGATCTCCTTTCTGTCAGTTCGTTTGCCCAACTTGAATCTGAATAAATCTGAACAGTCCTTTCTTGAGTCTTTTTAAATAGCAATCCATGCCCTGGTGTCCCTTTAAAGTATCTCAAAATTCTAATTGCAGCTTCCATGTGATATTCCCTTGGATCAGTCATGTGTTGACTGATAATATTAACTGGAAAAGCAATGTCTGGTCTGGTTAATGAAAAATAAATCAATTTTCCCACTAACCTCTGAAATTTACCCTTATCAGCTTTAGGGCTTGTGTCCTCTCTATTGAATTTTAAGCCTGCTTCCATGGGAGTATCAACTGGTTTGCATCCCAACATTCCGGCTTCATTAAGTAGATCAAGAACATATTTTCTCTGGTTTATCACTAGACCTTTGCTCGACCTAGCAACCTCCATGCCTAGAAAGTATCTGAGCTTTCCTAGGTCTTTTGTTTCAAACTGTGTATTTAACAACCCTTTCAAGTGACTTATCTCTTCATCATCATCACTTGTCAGAATAATGTCATCCACATATACTATTAAAATAACCCTTTTATTGCTAGAGGTTACCTTAATGAAGAGAGTGTGATCTGCCAAGGATTGTTTGTATCCAACCTTGCTTTAATCACCTTGGTGAATCTGTCAAACCAGGCTCTAGGTGACTGCTTCAAACCATAGATGGATTTATTAAGTCTGCAAACTTTCTGATCTCCTTTTACTGACTTCAAGCCCGAAGGCACTCTCATGAACACTTCTTCTTCCAATTTTCCATTAAGAAAGGCATTCTTAATGTCAAGTTGATGAAGCTTCCAGTCCTTGTTTACAGCCAAGCTTAAGTGAACTCTAACTGTATTTAGTTTAGCTACAGGAGCAAAGGTCTCATTATAATCAATTCCATAGGTTTGAGTAAAACCCTTGGCCACCAACCTTGCTTTATACCTCTGTATACTGCCATCGAGTTCTATTTTATGGCGAACACCCATTTGCATCCGATGGTTTCTTGCCTTGTGGAAGATCCAGAATGGTCCAAGTATCATTCTTTTCAAGTGCTTCAATCTCCTCTTTAACAGCCCTTCTCCACTTAGAATCTTTTAGAGCCTCCTCAATAGTGTTAGGTATCTGTTCTTTATCTAAGCAAGCTGTAAAAGCCTTAAATGATGGCATTAGATTACCATAAGCAACATACCTCTGAATGGGGTGTTTTGTACATTGTCTTACCCCTTTCCTTTTAGCAATAGGCAAATAATCAAATTCAAGTAAATGAGAGGGAATCTCGGCTAGAACATTACCTCCATCATTTTCATTGGCAACTAAATTCAAGTCCAATTCTCGGCAAGTGTCAGATTGCAAAACAGTCTCTAGAATAGTTTTCTGTTTTCTGGTATAAACTTTCAATTGCTTAGGAGGCTGAGGGGTTTGTGAGGAAGGTTTGGGTGAATTCTGAGGAGTAGTAACAATAGGTGAAGGATGGGAAGCTGTAGGTGTAATAATAGGTGAAGAAGTAGAAGGGTTTAAAGGAGTATGGGTTCAAATAACAAATGATTATTAGTAGGTAATAACTCTGAAGGTAAAGAAGGATAAACCTGATTGGTAGGAGGCTGAAAAACATCACAATTCTCCCCCTGATTTGCAGCCGCAGGGAAATAAGGTTCCTGTTCAAAAAAGGTGAGATCCAAGGAAGTAAAAAATTTCTGAAAAGGATGATGATAACATTTGTAGCCCTTCTTAAGTGAAGAATACCCGACCAAGACACACTTCAAGGATCTGGGGTCCAGTTTTGACCTAGAGGGAACATAATCTTTCACAAACACAGTGCAACCAAAAACTTTGAAAGGGAGAATAGAGGACAAAGGTTTAAAATTAGGGTAACTCTCCAAAAAAACAGCTCTAGGTGTTCTGTATTGCAAAACCTTACTGGGCATTCGATTAATGAGATAGGTTGCAGTTAACAAAGCCTCACCCCACAAATACTTAGGAATATTACTAGTGAACATCAAAGACCTAGTTACCTCCAACAAATGCCTATTTTTCCTTTCTGCAACCCTATTTTGTTGTGGTGTATCCACACAAGTGCTAAGTTGAACAATCCCTTTTTTTATTAAAAAATTCCCCTAAGGACTTGGTAAAATATTCACTCCCATTATCAGATTTGAAGATCTGAATTTTACTTCCAAATTGGGTTTCAACCATATTATAAAATTTCTCAAAAACAGAGGCTACTTCAGATTTATCCCTTAACAAATATGCCCAAGTTATTCTACTATGATCATCAATAAAAGTGACAAACCACCTACTACCAGTTACATTCTTCACTCGAGAAGGACCCCAAACATCACTATGAATTATTGAAAAAGGTTGGGAAGGTTTGTAGGAAGATGGTAAATATGATGCTTTTGTCTGTTTAGCGAGAGGACATATATGACATTTAAAAGAACTTGGTTTTCTATTAACAAATAATTCAGGGAATAATTTAGCAAGATAATGAAAATTAGGATGCCCTAACCTAAAATGCCATAACATTATATTATCAATTTGCCCTAAAGAAGTCAAAGAGCAAGAAGTATTTGGTAGGGTAGATGGTTGATTTCCGAGGACATAAAGACCATTTTGCAAGCTAGCAGTGCCAAGCATCTTTCTCGAATTCATTGCCTGCAAAAAACAACCAGATTGATGAAATCAGAATGAACACTTCAAATTCTTGGAGAGTTTACTAACAGAGATGAGATTGCAAAAGATATTAGGCACAAACAAAACATCTTCAAGCAACAAATTATCGTTAATGAGGACTGAGCCACTTCCTTTGATAGGAGAGAAAGAGCCATCGGCTGTTTAATAGAATCAGAAGATGAATGAATCAAAAACTAAGGAATAATTCCTGTTACTACCATGTGATCGGATGCTCCAGTCGATGATCCATGCTGATGCACCTTTGGTAGAAAAAGTGCGAAGAAGAGAACAAGTATTCAGATGCTTGTATCCTCCACGAGGGCTAAATCCGCTTCACGGGTTCTTGTCGAAACCTGAAATTTCGGAAAAAAAACTCCAATCCAAAGACTGCTCTCTGCTATGGATAGCATCTCAAAGGTTGTCGAAGGAGATCCCATTAAGAATTCTAACCTGGCTCTGATACCATGTAGAAAAGCAATTTTCTAGCTTTAGGAAAAACTAATTAACGCATAAAAATAAAGCAGAATTTTAAGTTTTTGCAGAAAAGAAGAAGAAAACAGAATTGATTTTCTGTTATTGAATATTTTCAAAAAATTACATCACTTTACAGTGAATTTATAGACTCAAGTATTGGACTTTAGTTACAATTAGGAGTCCTAAGTACACAAGACATCTAACTCTATCTTTTAGGAAGTAAACTTTAATTTAAACTACTACTTACACGAGGACTTTAACTCTATCTTTAAACTTTAATTTAAACTACTATTTACATAAGGACTCTAACTCTATCGGGTAATCTAACAAAAATAAATAAAAACAAAAGCATCAATGACCTATAAGACACATCAGGTCATTTGTCATCCTTTCAACTACCAAGCAGCCTTGTATTACAAGCTACCAAAGGTATGAAAGGAAAAGTTCTAACAGTAATTACCAATCGTTCTCATTAAGAAGGCTTTTCCCTGCAAAGCAGCTGGCTTTAATTCTCTTGGTTGCTACATCTGAACCTTTCCATTTTCCGTGATAAACTGCCCCATACGTTCCAGAGCCTAATTGTCGGATCTCCTCTAGATCATTGTTCTTTATCGTCTGAAGGTAAAATGAAAACACCATCAGAAACAAAAAATGTCCCAGTTTTGCTGAGGGAGCAACCCCATTTTTTACCTTGAATTGGTCAAAATATGCGGAATTTCTTACTTTTCGTGGAGGATTAAAGAAAATAAAAAATAAAAGTTCAATGATCTTAAGAAATAACAGATAAAGAAATTAAAGTTAATATGATGAAAATGGGAAAGAAACAGTGACCTGTAAGTCTCGTGCAATAGCTTCGGCCTCGGCCTTTGGACGGGGAGATATTGTCATTATCCGGATCCAGTTCCAACTCACCGTCAGCAATCTGGATAGCAAACTGATGCAACAAACTGTGGTAGGAAACTCAAATGTTTTACAGATAGCTTTGAATTTTCAGCAACACTAGGATCTTTTTCACCAGGTTTTGCCTACTCATCACCCATTTCAGCAAGTTTGTTGCAACTTGAAACGCTAGTCTCAACAAATTCTATTTCAGATTCATTTTCAGTAGTAATTTTGTTTTGCTTTGGGAAGCGCATACTTGGAACATCAAAATTGTCCATCTTCACTGCATGATTTGGTTCTTTATCTTCCATGGCTACAATTTTCTCCTCATTGCTCAATGCCCCAATGGCATTAGAATTATCTGGCGATCTAGTCTTGTTACTTGAAACAGATTTATCAGCAATTGAAGTTGAAGGTAAATCCGGAGATTGAACAGGTTCTGTGGTAATAGCACCATTTAGCATGTCTTGTGGGGATCGAACTGCTTGCATTTTGGCAGATTGTTGATTTCCAGATCACGGGAGCCAATGTTCACCTTAAGTGGATGGGCATAAGCATTGTCTCGAACAGCAGTCCCATTAAAACCCAAAATCTTTTTTGAAGACTCATCCCTAGGGTTTTGACCATCTGTTGCAACACAGAGCGTTGAACTACCTTCAACCAGACCTTTCAAATGTGCTAAGTTAAATGCACCATTTACTTGTTCGGGTAAGCCAGGTTCTTCATAAGCAAGAGCATCATGAGTTGGGTTCTGAACATTTCTCCACAAGGACTGTGCATGTACATGTCCATGTAGCGCTTGGTAAATATTATCTCCACCATAAGGGTAAGGATAATTCCCATATCGAACTCCGTGTTCTTCAGGAGGAATCTGTAGATGGGTTGAAGCACCCACAGGTTGATCGTGAAACACTTCGTTGCCCAATTCAAATACAGATTGGTGATGAACATAATTTGAGGGAAGATGATGGCCATAATCTAAACTAGCATGCCCCCAAAGGTAAATTCATGCCAACGGCATCTAGAACATAGTGGTCATTAAATCTTCCAGCTCCAGGTACATGATTTCTCACTTCCTCAACACGAGGGTCCAAATGGTTATGTGAAATCCGTACTCTTTCATGACTGTGTTTCACCATAAGCAGAACTAGAATCAGTATGATCTTGGGGACAAAAGTCATGCTGCAATTTTCCATCTTCATTCAGCATGAAAGCTTCATTGTTTGGACGGCATTCTGCACACATACTATTAACCTGAGGAACTCCATTTCCCATGTTGGGATGTTCTAAATGTGGCGTTTGATTTCTACTGAAAGTGGCCCTGCAGTGCTCACAGATGTGGTTCCCCTCAAAAACACCATGATCATGAAGCATGTTACCAGGAAAAACACCAGCTTTATTACCAAGTACAGCTCCAATTGGCATCCGTTTTACATTATCTGAAAATTGGGGTTGGAACTCATTGGGATGATGAATTAATTTCTGCCTCACATATTCCTTGGGCAATCTTTCCAGGCATTTGCCAGTTAATTCTGGAAATGGTACTCGAGAACGAGCTGAAGATGGTGAAGGCGAAAACTCTGATAGCGCTCTGGGATCATAGTGCCCATGGTGCCTAGGAGAATAGTAGGGAGGACGCCATGTACCTTCCATTTCGTTACACCTCTGAGGAACCCGGATCCCATTTGAGGAATATTAAGATGATGCAAATTATATGGTGGCATCAACATCTCACCATTCCTTTGGCTATGAAGGCCACCACCATCAACACTCACACTGTTAAAGAATTGTTCTGCTAAATGAACATCATCAAAAACTGGGGCCATCACAGGAGAATCACACCTCTTATAATCAGAGCCCTCATTTAAACTGTTCAAAGCGTCCACATACCTCCTCTCATTCTCCCTCTCATCACCATCAACATAGTGTGATGAACCATCTCTGCCAAGATGAGAAAACAAAAAAAATCCTAAGCCTAGTGAATCCATCGCCCGCAACCAACTTCTCATACTCCTCCATCATGTTAGTAACATCATCATCATTCAAAACTGACACTAAAGCATCAAGATCCTCATCAGGCTGCTGATATTTCAAAACAACAGCTCCATCATAAAGCTCCCTCATCATGCTCATTAGCTCCTCATAACCAATATATCTCAGCAGACTTACAATTCGTGTTTCTCCGCCAACATAACTCAATTTCCCATCTTGTGGTCGAGGCAAAACGCTATCAAGGAAGCTACATAAGAATTTTAGTCGCGGGGTTTCGCCATTTGAACCAGGGGCGGAGGAAGCCAGGGCAGATACAGAGGTTGATGAAGGTGAATCCATCAAATACACAGCTTGACTATTATGTTGCTGTTGATCATCCACTATTCCCTGTTTACACATGGGAAGCTTTCCACTTTTCAGCTCACACCATGTAAAAACAAAATCAAAACTCCACACAAATTGTAAACAAATATCCAAGTCACTAATTCTACACCAGGAATAGATTGATTCTTCTATATGGTAACTCAAAGAGAGTACCACAGATGATCAAAATCACTCAAATTCTCAACACATGGGTGTTCATTTCCGGATATTGGATCGGATCGGATTGAGAAAAACCAGATTTTCGGATTGATTAAATAATGATCCGTATCCGACAACTTTTCAAATATAAGATCTTCGAATTTTTGGATCGAATATCTGATAAATTATTAGACAGACAAGTGGAGACTCTGAGCAATTCAACGATTAAAAACCAAATCACATGTTGCCTACTGCCTACTCTATTTTTTTATTTCATAAATCTATATACATTTAAGTACAATCTAATAAGTGGAGAAGTCATTGAATTAAGAAAAAGGGAATACTAAAATATTTGTCTCTAATGATTAATAAGTGGAGAAGTCATTGAGTTAAGAAAAAACAAGAAGTGAAAAGATATAAGGCTCATCCAACTTGATAGCAGATTCAAGGCAACAATATTTTGACGCACTGTATGTATTATGTAACACCAAACCACAAATATTTGACATCACGCAATCTTAATTTGGAAAGCAAAATTTGCATTGATAGATATAACACCAACACTATTGCAAACTATAATATCAGAAATTCAGCAAATAATAGAAGTGAAAACACTCATAAAGATCACCAGTGAGAGAGTAAAACATGGTGCATAACATTAGTAATCGTCCTTAATCCTTATTGTTTAACTTTTAATTACATCAACTAAATTAAAACTAGACATTAATACTCATCTTAAAATGTTTTACTAAAACATAGTGGATAACAAACATACTACAAAAGTCTCAACAACACAATAGAATAAATACTAAGATTACTAAGCACTCCAAAGTTTCATTGTCTGAACTTTAGAAATCATCCAAAGTATTAATTGTTTCATCAATTATGATTTTTGGCTGCTCCAAAATTAGTTCTTTCATGCCTACAAAACAACACATAAAATAAAATAAGATAAGGTTAAAGCATGCATTTATGTTTAAATATTAAATAAGCAACAAAAAAAGTGATAAAAACTACACTAACCTTCCTCCAATTCTTCCAAGGCAAGCAAATGTTCTTCTAATATAAGAGGTGATCGAGAAGTGCATAACCAATCTTGAGTGCAAACAAGTGCTTCCACCATTTTTGGAGTCAATGAAGTACAAAACAATCAAGAATGCGAACCCTCATACTAAAAGCCGACTCGGAAGCTACCGTAGAAATTGGTATGGTAAGCACATCTTTCACCATCTTATGAAGAATAGGATATCTTTTTGTTGATCTTTCCATCATTGTAGAATTTCAAAAGTTGAAACATGAGGCTCACAAGCATCTTGTAAATACTTTTTCAACTCACTTTTGTTGGCATTGGTTAATGAACAACCCATATCCATTTCATATTTTGAAGTCATGAGTTGTTGAAGGTCAATCTTACCTCCACTTTGAGTTCCACTTTGAATGAAAGTGGAGGAAGATATAGAAGTGGATGAAGAAGTACCTTTTTTCTTTGAACGAGGCATTGAAGAAGCATATAAGTCAAATAAAGATTGCAAAACAACCTTAATCTTGAGGCATAAGAGAGTGGCTTTTGTTTCATCATATGAATCCCGCACAATCCAATCAACATAACTCAATTTGTGTCTAGGGTCAAGGATCATAGCCACAAACACTAAAACATTGATATTATCAACGTTCCCATAATATTTGTCGTATTTTGACGTCATTTGGGCTGCCATTTTCCTAACACCATCATCATCAAACCTAAATCTCATGTGCATAAGTATTGGAAGTCACATAAAGGGAATCATATAACCTCAAAGTTGCATCATAGAAAACACTCAAGAAAGGTAAAAAAACTACCCACCCTCTTCCAATCATCTTCTTTGGGACCACTGCCAAACTTTCTAAGTTCCTTGAAACAAGAGGAGTCTTTCATGTATAAACTACTAGCAAATGCCTTTCCAAACTTGATAGAGGATTCAAGTATTAAAAAGGTCAAATTCCATCTTGTCTCAACATCCAAAGTAACAAGGCTTTTACCATCTTCTTTCTCTTCTTCTATGCAAGTCTTAAACTTTTGAAGCCTTGCGGGAGAAGACCTAACAAACCTCACAAGAGCTCAAACTTTCATAATTGAAGCATCAAGTTCTTTCAAACCTTTTCTTACAATCAAATTCAAAATGTGAGATGCACATCTCATATGCAGATACTGACCCTCCAACAAAATAGACTCCCAAATATTAAGTCTTCTTCTCAAGTATTCAATTGCTAAATCATTTGAGCTTGCATTGTCTACTATCACTATCATAATATTTTTCAAACCCCATTCATTCAAGCATTTTTCAACCGCTTTACCAATAAATTGTTCGGAAAGACCAACAATTGAACAAAAATTAATTATTCTCTTATACAAATTCCAATCATCATCAATAAAATGAGCAGTTAAACACATATAACTTAAATTTTGACTAGATGTCCAAGTGTTTGTGGTTAGACAAACCCTAGACTGCAAGTTCCTAAAAGAATTTTTTAGCTCATTTCTTTGTTCAATGAATAGAGCATAACAATCTCTAGTAGCAGTTCTACGAGAAGAAAGCTTGAAGAGTAGATTTAAGGCCTTACAAAATTCCTGAAAACCTTCACGTTCGACAAACACAAAAGGTAATTCATCCACAAAGAGCTTTCTAGCAAGCTTTTTTTCTACAGAAATCTTGATCAAATTCCCACAACTTTGGAACATTAACTGTTTCAACAATTCCATCCTCATTTACTAGTGTTTCAGTTTTAAAATCAATCAATTTTTGCCTCTCATCTAAATTTGGAGGATACCTTTACACCTTTTAATGTGATTTGCTAAGGGAGTGGTGCCATTTTTAGTTTCACGACCTATAAGTGTTTTGCAATACTTACATAAAGCAAAAGCGAAATCCTCAGTATCTGAATAATGAGTCAACCATTTGGACTTTTTCTTCTTCTTCCTTGGAGTAGCATCTGTTGGAGATTTATTCTCTTTTTTCTTCTTTTTTAGTGTTTGACTTCCCTCCTCATCATAAAAATCATCTTCAGACTCATCCATCATCAAATCAAAGTCAACATTTTCATTTTCATTTTCATCACAAAACGATGAAATATTCTGCAATCAAGCAACTCTAATATTAATTTCATCATGCATGTCCTTAATGGCAGTTTACGTATTATATAATTTAGAGTTATGCATATAGACAACTCATATGGTAAGATTGTGTAAACTATATAAGAAGTTCTATTAGTTGGAAAGGCAAAAGGTTGATTAAAAAATAGATCTCATGGTTTTAAGTTTTAATCTTTGAATTCAATCCTAAATGTATTTGCATTTAGCATAGATTTCAATGTGTTCTATATTATTCTTCGAGACCCTTACTGTAACACCCTCTTCCTGGCCTGGTAGAGAATTGAGTCAGAAAGTGCTACCGAAAAACATATTAGAGATTTGAAAGCTTAATCGGAGTACAAAAACTTATTTGGATCATTTATTAATCTCTTTGAAGGTTTAATAGAATTATCTTATTAAGACTTAAACAATTCAAGATCAGTTCTAACCCTTTTTGAACTTAGGGACTAAATCATAATTTTTACAAATTAGAGGTCCTTATTGGGATTCCTTTTTACTAGACTACAATTAAACTTACCAATTACTAACCTGTGAAGTTTCGTTGCTAACAAAGGTCGTTTCCCTATCCAATTAGGCTGTACAAGTTTTAGTGACCGTTTTAAAAACTTCTTAAAACTGGTTTCTATGTCTTCTAACATAATTAACTAACTCCATACCAATACCCTTAAGGCTGTATCGGTACGCCAGGCCAAATTTTCAAGTTTTTAGATTCAAGGATAATAACATGTATCGATACACCTAAGCTCGTATCGATACGCGTTGACTAAGGTTGACCCGTTTCGGTACAACCTATAGCCATATCGATACAATTAAATTTCAGACCTTATTGTCCAAATCCGTATCGATACACCCTGTTTTACTTAGTCCAATTATGCAAGGCCATATTGATACGTCGTCACCCGTACCGATACGCATGACCTGTAATAACAGATTTTACCTGGTTTTAAATCAATTTAACCCGTTGAACGTTGTCCGAACTCAACCAAATTTTACCAGCAAGTCTAATATCCATATTTTTAATAGCATACAAAAATATTAAGGCGTTTCGGATCCATTTACCTAGTTTTTACCATTTAGCACATTTAAGCTCATTTTGTTGGTTTAACCAAATAACAAACATACCATATTAGCCATTATTCAATTGGTCACTTTTAGGTTATTACACTCACACCAAAAAGCACATACATAACCTGTTTAGACCTTATGTTACCTTACTAGGAGTTCGAAATAAAAGATAAGCATACATATGATTTGTAGGAGTGACTTGCAACCGCAATACATGATCGAAGGCTAGAATTCTTAGGATCCTGAAATGCATGAGACACACAAATGTTATACTTACATAGCCTAGTGAGGTAGCTATAACAAATGCAAATATTTGACGAGTAAAATGAACATCGTAGTAGCATGCTTGAATGACATATTTAGTGCACAAATCATACTTGTATCTCATGCTTAACTCAAGTAACACATTTCCATATACAAAATACATATCAATTCCTTAGACGTGGCAAGCAATGGATACACATATTCCCCTGTACACCACACATATCAGAAATAGGCCATAGCCTTGAGTCGTAGCTCTAGATAATTTCCATTACACAATCCATCATTTTCTCCCCCACATATAGGCCGTAGCCCGGACCGTAGTTTATAATCCCTTACTTGGTGAGCTCAAATAACCCTATGGCATGCCAATTGTATCCAATGTCCACCGATGTCCAAGTTCACATATCATCATCAAACTGACCATTGTGCCCGTAGTCCAATCCAAAAGGCATTACCAAGAACTCATAGTGGCCATATCGAGTTCAGAAGGCAGTCTTTGGAACACCAGACTCCTTCACTTGCATTTGATAGTATCCGGACCTCAGGTCTATCTTAAAGAAGATAGAAGCATCCTTTAACTGATCGAATAGATCATCGATCCTCAGCAAAGGATACTTATTCTTAATGGTCACTTTATTCAACTGACGATAGTCAATGCACAGACGTATTGACCCATCCTTCTTTTTGACAAGCAAAACCAGTGCTTCCCAAGGTAAAGAACTCGGCCGGATGAATCCTTTGTCCAAGAGATCTTGAATTTGGGCTTTTAACTCCTTCAAATCTATTGGAGACATTCAGTACGAAGTAATGAAGACGGGCGTGGTCCCCGGTTGTACTTCGATTCCAAATTCCACTTTATAGGTCAGAGGGAGTCCCGAAAGTTCATCAGAAAACACATTAGGAAATTCTTTCACTACCGGTACATTCTCGAACTTTGGATCTTATTTGGATTCCATAGCACACGAGGTAGCCTTACTAGGATCGAATTTGGTTTTCATCAAGGTTATTCTTTCTTTGCTAAGTCCATGGAGGTATAGCTTTTTCTTCGAGCAATCTACCCAGGCTTGATGTTCAGCTAACCAATCAAGGTCTAGGATAAGATCGAACTCACGGAATGGCAAGGCCATCAAATTAGTCAGAAATGGGATCCCTTGGAGCCTCAAAGGACAAGCTTTGCAGATCAACCGAATAACCACACTATCTCCTAGCGGATTAAAGACAACAATCTCAGAAGTAACTGGTTCAAATTCTAGAGTATACTTTTCAATCACCGGTTCACTAATGAAAGAATGCATGGAGCCTATATCTACCAAAGCATAAAAAAGTTTGGTACATAATTCCACCATACTTGCTATCACATCAGGATCATCTTCTTGTTCTCGGACTCGAACGTGGTACATCTGAGCTGAGGTATGAGGATCATGTCCAACCGAATGAGTATTAGTGTTGCGAGGCCTTCCCGCTGATCCAGACTGCACTTGCTTTGCTCTTCTTCCCTTGTCCGGACTATTCTAAGAAGCCACAGTGGTAGGAGCATTTAGATTCCGCGGATTCTGCCTGATGAAGTGACCAAACTCTCCACAGAGGTAACAGGATCCAGACCGTCTGCGGCACTGCCCAAGGTGCCTCTTTTAACAAAAGTTACACAAAGGAAGCTGTAAACCTCTTCCAGAATCGCTTATACTATCAACTGAAGCTGTACGAGCAACAAATGTCCCCGGAGATTGGGAATGTGGCACATATCCCGACCTTGGTAGCTACTGATAGGTGGCAGACTTCTAATCCCGCTGTCTACCTTTCTTTTGAGGCATAGGAGGTCTAGATTCGTCTTGGAATCTCTTGTCGGATTTGGATTGGTTCTCCTTTCTTCTTTCATAAGCCTTATGAGAGGCTTTAGTGACAATGGCTCGGTTGACCAAGGTCTGGAAATCCTCTATCTCCAAAGCAGTAAAAAAGGACGTAGTTCATCGCAGAGGCCGTCAATGAACATTCTACATTTCTCTTTTTTCCTGCGTATGATCTCAGCACCATACCTCGCATACTTGCAGAAATTGTGGATATACTGCTCCTATGTTCTTCCTCCTTATCTCAAGTGGAGGAACTTCTTATGTCTTTCGGCAATGTAGTGCTCACTAATGTATTTCTTGCGGAACTCTTGAAGAAAAAAGTCCCATGTAACTTTATGCTTGGGTACGGTGAGTATTACGATATCCCACCAACTTTGAGCCTCCTTAGAAATTAGTGCCAGAGCGCACTCCAGCTTGTGTTCATCAGGGCACTTCATTTGCTTATTCAGAACTTTAAAAGTATTCTCCAGCCAATACTCTGCTATCTCTGGATTGTCCAGGTCCTGTCCAGTGAAGGTGCAAACTGGATACTGAAGGAGCCTGTCAACAGGGGCTCTTGAAACAGATGGAGGAGCTTCAGCAGGCTGCGGTGGCGGCTCTTGCCTAAGAGACACGACCACTTGTTTAATCATTTCAGCCATTGACATCAGATACTCCTGTTGAGCGGGAGGCATCGAAAGAGGATGAGGTGGGTCGTTCTGCCCCACTTGTTCGGGCCTTACTTCTACCCTAGATTGTCCCCATGTATTGAGGAGGAGCCGAGATGCGGTTCATTTACAGCACACCTATCAGTGGGTGCAGACATTTTCAGATATATTCATACATAAGAGTTTAATCGTATAAGTTGCAAGTCACAAATAATATATACAAATAAACTCCTAGGTGGCATATGCATATGCAGACTCATAACAAACTTCAGTTTAGTCCTAGAACCAACTAAACCTAGGCTCTAATACCACACATGTAACACCCTCTTCCCAGCCTGGTAGAGAACCGGGTCGGAAAGTGCTACCGAAAAACATATTAGAGATTCAGAAGCTTAATCGGAGTATGAAAACTTATTCAGATAATTTATTAATCGCTTTCAAGGCTTAACAGAATTATCTTATTAAGACTTAAACAATTCGGGATTAGTTTTAACCCTTTTTGAATTTAGGGACTAAATCATAATTTTTACAAATTAGAGGTCCTTATTGGGTTTCCTTTTTACTAGACTACAATTAAACTTACCAATTACGAACCTGTGAAGTTCCGTTACTAACGAAGGTCATTTACCTATCCAATTAGGCTGTACAAGTTTTAGTGACCATTTTATAAACTTCTTAAAACTGGTTTCTATGTCTTTTAACAGAATTAACTAACTCCGTACCGATACCCTTAAGGTCGTATCGATATACCAGGCCAAATTTTCAAGTTTTCAGATTCAAGGATAACAACTCGTATCGATACACCTAAGCTCGTATCGATACGCGTTGACTAAGGTTGACCGTTTCGATACAGCCTTCAACTGTATCGATACAATTAAATTTTCAGACCTTACTGTCCAAATCCGGATCGATACACCCACTTCGCGTATCGATACGCCCTATTTTACTTAGTCCAATTATAAAAGGCCGTATCGATACGCCATCACTCCTACCAATACGCCTGACCTATAATAATAAATTTTAGCTGGTTTTTAATCAATTTAACCCTTTGAACGTTGTCCGAAATCAACCAAATTTGACTAGCAAGTCTAATATCTATATTTTTAATAGCATACAAAATATTAAGGCGTTTCAGATCCATTTACCTAGTTTTTTTTACCTTTTAGCACATTTAAGCTTATTTGTTGGTTTAACCAAATCACAAACATACCATATTAGCCATTATTCAATTGGTCACTTTTAGGCTATTACACTCACACCAAAAAGTACATACACAACATGTTTAGACCATATGCCACCTTACTAGGAGTTCGAGACAAAAGATAAGCATACGTATGATTTGTAGGACTGACTTGCAACCGTAACACACGATCGAAGGCCGAAATTTTTAGTATCCTGAAATACACGAGACACACAAACGTTAGGCTTACATAGCCAGGTAAGGTAGCTATAGCAAATGCAAATATTTGACGAGTAATATGAACATCATAGTAACATGCTTGAATGACATATTTAGTGCACAAATCATACTTGTATCTCATGCTTAACTCAAGTAACACATTTCCATATACAAAATACATATCATAACCACATATCAATTCCTTGGACGTGGCAAGCAATGGATATGTGGATTCCCCTGTACACCACACATATCAGAAATAGGCCGTAGTCTTGAGTTGTAGCTCCAGATAATGTCCCTTACACAATCCATCATTTTCTCCCCCACATATAGGCCGTAGTCCCTGACCGTAGTCTAATCCCTTACTTGGTGAGCTCAAATAACCCTATGGCATGCCAATTGTATCCAATGTCCACCGATGTCCAAGTTCACATTTCATCATCAAACTTACCATTATACCCGTAGGCCATACCATATCAAATCATAAATTGAGCCTTAGCTCCAAATTCATATCATAGCATTACCATATCATATCGGATAACATATCATGGCATGATCACAACATATCGGATGGCATACATATGCTCGTAGACATGTTAAAGCAATATGAAGACTTACCTTGCTTACTAATAGCATCCACACATATGCTTGCTCTACTTGAGTCCTTAATCAAATGCAAACATAATCACAAAGCAAATGCAACGGGATGGCACCTAGCCTATCCCTTGACACAACTACACTCACCTTGATTCCGAAACTTTCAAGGTTCCTGATTTACGATTCCTTTGCTCCTAGCTTTGGTTGGGGATGACAGAGTGATTTCCTTCAACTCTTGAGCTAGTTCAAATTTAAAGAATGCATTAGGATCGAGTCTTATCTCAAAAACGACTTTCGAGCTCATCAAAGCTTGTAGACATTATCTAAACAAGAAAATTAATCTACTAACACATGGGTTTGACTTAGATGTTCAAAGTTTAATTCTTGAAATTACTTCTCAAAGATCAAAGGAATCGTTGAATCGATAAGGGGGTTTTACTCACCGAGTTATAGGCTTTTAAACGACGTATTGGAATTGATCAAAGGTTGAGGATTGAATCGAGGTGCTTGCTTAGCTTGAGGTTGAAGACAACAATGGTGGTGCTTGCTTGTTGGATGGCAAAATGTGATTTTAGCTTTCGGGAGATGATGGAAACAATGATGAGAGCTTCCCTTTAGTCTTTTATTAGGGAACTTATCATTTAATCACTTTTCACCTATCCAAGAACCAATAGGGCGCTTTCCTCTAAGCAAGGGAAAGCTTATTTATTTGTTTCTATCACTTCATCTCCCTTTTCCCAATTCTAGGCAATCAGTGGTTATTTGTTCCTTTTTCAGAGTCATCCCATGCGAGGGATGCAAGCAAGGAGGTGACTAAGCATCTTACTCTTCATTTCCTTCAATTTGGGCCTTAAAACAGATTTTTACAGAAGGTCGTATCGATACACTATATAGCCGTATCGATACGCCTAGGCTAAACAGGTAAGTTCATTATGGTAGTTAGGCTGTACCGATACAAGTATTAATGTATCAAAATGTCTAGTTCAAAATTGTATCGATACCGGTCCAACCGTACCGATATGCCTTGGCTAAAACAGGTAAGTTAGCCGTTAGACCGTATCGATACTGGTCTCATCGTATCGATATGCTTGACTTATTTTCAGCATTTCAGCTTTGAATTTCTTACAAAAAGGTCCTTGGCTCAATTTAATACCCCACAACTTTCATTGATTAAAAAATTAGATAGAAGGATCATGAAATTACACTTTCGGGTATATCCGATACAGAATTTCCGATCATCGGAGCCTTATTCCGACTAGGCCGGTTTTCGGGATGTGGCACTCATTGTAACATTTGATTCAAATAATAATTATAGGTAAATATAATATTTAACATTTATAGTTCATTCAAGTGCAGAGAAAGCTAACAGTGAAAAAGGAAGAAAAATTAATAGTTATATTTTGGCATTTGTAAATACAACAATAAGGCACTATCAAGATCAAATGTGTATACAAACAAAGCTGGTAATAACTAATAAGAAATTGTTTTTATATGTTCAAGTCGATTATACAAACATAAGCAATTAAGCACTAACTAGAACAAGTTTTATAGAGTTGTTATTTCTTTGGACTAAAAATTAACATATTAACTAGAATTACAACATATAATTTAAACTGAAGTGAACCAATGTTAAAAGGAATTATCATCTCTTTTTGAAACAACCAAATTTTGACAGCAAAAACAAATTTAAAATATATCTTCAATTCAGAAGTTTCTTTAACTGATGAAAACAAATGTACAAAAATATAACAAGATCGTAAAACTGAACTTACCCCAGACCCAAAGTGAGGTTTTTGGCTCGTCATTTCAAGAGTTCAGACTTTAGAAAGGGCGTGATGTGATGTCGTCAATTGCTTCGAGAGAGTCATTCGAGCCTTCGAGGTAGTGAAGGTCTGAAGGATTGAGATTTGAGAGAGGCTAGGGTTTGAAACATAGAAGTTTGAGGTTGGGAAAGTGAAACGCGAGTGGAGAAGAAGATCTAAGGTCGATTTTTGTTGTGGACTGAGTACTAATCGTTTTCGACCCATTAATTTTTCTAATTTTTGGATAATCCAAAATAGAAAATTTTGCGATCCGTATCCGATCCGATTATCTGAATTTTTTTCCAGATATTCAATCTGAATTATCCGGAAATTAGAAAATGGATTGGGTATCTATTTTTCAGATCATATCATCGAATAAATGGATTGTATTGTTCTGATCGGATTTTTTTAAACAGCCCTAGAGCATAGGCAGAGGAGCTTCTGCCGTAAGGCATCATGAAATTAGGCTAAAAGACAGCAGACCGGTTATACCAGTAGGCAGTTACTACATAAATTGTTATGATGCGGTTACATAATTTGTTACAGAAAGTGTAACAAAAACGATAATTACACAAAAGCTTATCATGGTAAGAAATTGTGTGATTACCTAGACTGCTACCCGATAACATTAATTCTTACAAAACACATAACAAATAAAATATGTACAGAATGTATTACATTACCTACCGAAAAGTTTACGAAAATTATAAGAAAAGGAGTAACTGCACAAAATGTTACCTCACATCTCCTAATTTAAAACTAAACAAACTTATTATAGAAAATTGAAAATTGGGTAACTACACAAAATCTTAAAGGATTATTCTATATGTTACGGAACACATAACAAATACGGTACCTACACAATGTTTTACAATACTTACATAAAGTTTTACAGAAGTTATAAGAAAAAAACGTAACTACAGAAATTACTACCCCATATCTCTTAATCTAAACCCAACCTAATGTATGATAGAAAATTGTGTAACTACACAAAATCTTAAAGGATCACTCTATATGTTACGAAACCTACATAATGTTTTACAACAACTACATAAAGCTTTACACAAGTTATAAAAAAACATAAATAAAGAAATTATTACCCCATATCTCCTAATCTAAAACCAACCTAACTTTCTTTCAAAAAAAAATAAAACCAACCTAACGTATGGTAAAAAATTGTGTAACTATACAAAATCTTAAATGATCACTCTATATGTTACGAAACGCATAACAAATACGATACCTACACAATGTTTTACAATGCATACATAAAACTTTACACAAGTTATAAGAAAAAATGTAACTAAAGAAATTATTACCCCATATCTCCTAATCTAAAACCAACCTAACATATGGTAGAAAATTGTGTAACTACACAAAATCTTAGAGGACTCTATATGTTACGAAACGCATAACAAATACGATACCTACACAATGTTTTACAACACCTACATAAAGCTTTACACAAGTTATAAGAAAAAACATAACTACAGAAATTATTACCCCATATCTCCTAATCTAAAACCAACCTAACGTATGGTAGAAAATTGTGTAACTACACAAAATCTTAAAGGATCACTCTATATGTTACGAAACGCATAACAAATATGATACCTACACAATGTTTTACAACACCTACATAAAGCTTTACACAAGTTATAAGAAAAACGTAACTACAAAAATTATTACCTCATATCTCTTAATCTAAAACCAATCTAACATATGATAGAAAATTGTGTAACTACACAAAATCTTAAAAGGATTACTCTATATGTTACGAAACACATAACAAATACGATACCTACACAATGTTTTACAACACCTACATAAAGCTTTACATAAGTTATTAGAAAAAACGTAACCACAGAAATGATTACCCCATATCTTCTAATCTAAAACCAACCAAACTTACGGTAGAAAATTGTGTAACTACCTAAAATCTTCAAGGATTACTCTATATGTTACGAAACGCATAACAAATACGATACCTACACAATGTTTCACAAGACCTACATATAGCTTTACATAAGTTATAAGAAAAACGTAACTACACAAATTATTATCCAATATCTCCTAATCTAAAACCAACCAAACTTATGGTAGGAAATTGTGTTACTACACAAACTCTTAAAGGATAACTTTATATGTTTCCAAACATATAAAAAATAGGGTACCTACACAATGTATTACAAAACCTACATAATTGTTTACAGAATTTATAAGAAAACACGTAACTACACAAATTATTACCCCTTATCTCCTAATCTAAAACCAACCAAACTTGTGGTAGGAAATTGTGTTACTACATAAAGTCTTAAATGAAAACTCAATATGTTACCAAACACATAACATATAGGGTACCTACATAATGTTTTACCAAACCTACAGAAATGTTTACGGAATTTATAAGAAAAAAACACGTAACTACACAAATTATTACCCCTTATCTCCTAATCTAAAACCAACCAAACTTATGGTAGGAAATTGTGTTACTACACAAAGTCTTAAAGGATAACTCTATTTGTTACCAAACATATAACAAATAAGGTACCTACACAATGTATTACCAATCCTACAGAAATGTTTACAGAATTTATAAGAAAACACGTAACTACACAAAATATTACCTCATATCTCCTAATCTAAAACCAAGCAAACTTATGGTAGGAAATTTTGTTACTGCACAAAGTCTTAAAGGATAACTTTATATCTTACAAAACTCATTGAAAATTGGGTATCTACACAAATTCTTATAGAATCTACATAAATTCTTACCAAAATAGTAGTAAAAATGTGATAACACAAATTCTTACCCGAGATCTCCAAATTAAAAAAACATTGTTCAAATTCGATACTATTTGTCCAGAATCGATACTAATTTGTTGCATGTTTGATTCTAGAATCAGTATTGTTCTTGTAGTAGTTATTTTAATTGTACCGACACTATTGTATAGCATCTGTACCATTTTAGTTCACTACCTATATAAATTCATATCATGTGTATTGGCACTCTTGTATGTGTACCAGTACTAATCCACAATTTAGACATACATCTTCATAGTATATAGTCGGCAGTACAAGAACAATTTTCATATCATACAGGCAATTTGTAGGTTTTAATTAAAAATCACTTAGAAAATTGTTTTAAGTTTATTTTCGTCGACTAACGTTTTGTGGAAGTCTTTAAAGGGAAAATTGTTCTAAACCCTTGGAAACAATTGTTCTAAGCAGTAAGAAAATTTGTACGATTAATAGTATAAAAAAATCGACAAATAAGATGATAAACACAACATAAGTAAAAGTTAAGGGTAATTTAAAATATTTATAGTTACATAAGATCAATGTTATAATCTAAAATATATGCATAATGTAGAATATCCAAATAGATCCAAATCATTCAAAATGAAACTACAAAATTAAAAACATCAATGCAACAAAAAAAAAATCATCTAAAGTGTCATCCATAAGTTCATAATGAAAACCAAAGATATAGATGCAAATCATGAAAAACAAGAGAAACAAATTCATCAAGCATCTGATGCCAGTGGTGGATCAAAGTCGAAGGAAGAAGCTTAAAAGTTAAAAAGTTCCAAGAGAGCGGCAACCTCATCATACAAAAGGTTGAACCAAGAAATAAATTAACCACGAACTTCCTCAAGTCTAACAAAGAGACATTGTTAAAGAAATCATATAAGTCAACATGCAAAAAAACAAATAAATATATTTGCATCAATTCAATCTCAATTCTCAATAAATTTTATTAACTAAAACAATAAGTTTAAAGATTATATACATATATATATTATTAAAAAGGAAAAGGGTTTGAAAAAATAAAATGCCTGTTAGTTTAGTGTTAATCTCAATTTCATATGTAATATGTAAGAGCAGTATAGATTCCATCAAGATCAGTACAGATATCGCCAAGAACTGTACATATATTACATGATACTTTTACCCAATTTTCTATATTCCTTCAAATAGTATTGATACTGCATTAACAATACCGATACCAAAATGCAGGAAATATCATTTTAAGCTCAAAAATGCTCCTCAATCTAACTCTAATCGTCTCATAGTATCCTTAAGACTATACTTAAAGCCACCAACGTTGTTCATGCGTCATTTAACATCATTAGCAATCATTCCTAACGTCAATCTCATCTCAAAAATATTGATTCACGAAATCCAACATGACATGCTTTAGTACATATTTAACCTACAAGACTCATGTTTTATGACTCATATGCATCATACTAGTAATGAAAGTGCAGGTGGCTCCTTTTTCCCCTCTTTAAGCTTGCTCTTTGCCTATGCTTTTGGAAGACTCTCCTCCTTTGTTCACTATTTAAAAGTCATCATAGAAATACATAAGGATTAATGGAAGGATGAAAGGCAAAACCTTTTCTCAATTTCCTTCAAAACCACTCTTAAAACATAACCTAACGAAACCCTGGCCATACCATAACACTCATATATGGAGACATGGATGCTTGATATGTGAAGAGGAAGAATCTTACCTCAGATATTACTCTACTCCAACTCAAACTTAAAGAAAACGGGGTTGAAGAAGTGATAAGTCATATATTTGCATGTTTTTCACATATTAAATCGTATGTTTTAGCACATTAATCTATCTTAAAGCCTTTGATTCAGTTCCTATTTGGTTTTGCAGGTGTTTTTGGGCCTTAATGACGTTTTATACGTAAAAGACGAGTTTTAGCACCATTTAGGCGTCACCTCCAGAACTTTTGTTAACTGCCAAGGCAAGTCCCAATTTCCACGCAAGCTCTTCATAAATCACCTTAATTGCCTCAGCAAGTTGCACTTACCAGAATAATACTATTTTTGCAAAAATACTAGGTGCAAGACAGATTTGGGCCTAGAGAGCAAGCAAATTTTTACTTGGAGGGCAAGCAATCCTACTACAAAGAAGACTTCTACTTTTTTCATAGTTAAAAGTAGTTAGGGTTGTTGTATTTAATGTAAAGTCTTCCCTTTTATTCCCTATAAATAGAGATCAAAGGGTGAAGAGAAAATACTAAGTAGAAACCCTAATCTAGTCGAAACCCTCTCCCTTCTTCTCTTGTAGCCGTCGACCACCATGAGAGGCTAAACCCTTCTTTTCTAGTCAAGTGTAGATGCAAGGATATTATTTCAAGTTTTTAGTGAGATTTCTTGTTCCCAAATTATCTTCATCTTTATTCAAGTATTTTCATATCTTTTGTGCTTTATCTTCATGTGTATGTTTGGTTAAATATACGCTACAACCAATTTAATAGTATTTGATACAAGTGGTAAAGAAATTCGGGTTTGATTTCTAAAGGTATGAATTCATGTTCTTAATAAGTTAACGGTTTCGTGCTTAGGAAGAATATGTGTTTTGGGTCTCTTAAAGATCATTAATGCTATTTGATAGATTATAATTCCTTAGTGGTATCTAGGAATTTAATCTTGATAATAAGAGTTAATCTTTTGATGGTATTTAATTGGTTATGTAACACCCTAAAATCTGGCCTAGTTGGAATTGGGTTCCGGCGATCGAAAATCCTATATCAGAAATGTTTAAATATTGTATTGATGTTGACCACAAGGTCAACTGTATTGACATTGGACTCTAATTGAGTCAAATTATCAAGTAAGGACCTAATTGAAAGTACAGGAAACCTCCTAGTGGCTAAATTGTAAGAATTGAAAGTTTGAGGGTACAAGTATAGTCTGCCAAGAGTTGAGTGACTAACCTTGCGATTAGCCCCTCCTCAAATTTAATCACTCACCATGGAGTGATCTAATAAAGTTGCTTCACCATAAGGAATGCTCTTAAGCTTTTGTTAAAATAGAAAAAGAAAAAAGGATAGAAAACTTACCCAAAATACTCGCCAAGCAAGCACCTCACCTTATTATTGTATTCCACCTCCAAGTACACACCTCCATTGTTGAGATTGAAGAAAGCTTAGTTTTGATCGGTTTATTGTTATCGAAACGATCCTAGCTAACGGGTAAGCTTATTCCCTCAAGCTATTATTGAATTCCATGGATACATCAAGCTAAATCACAAGCTAGGGTTTGGCCATCAATGTAGTTTAATAGCTAATAGCTATTTAAAGCTTCGATATTGATTTTGATATCGTTATATTGATTTTGCTATCGTATTATTGAATCTAATCGAATCCTATTGTTTTTACCTAGCTCAAGAAGTTGGTAGAGATCATCCACCGTCACCAACAAAATCTAGGAACAAGATGATTGCTATCTAAGAGCCTCGAAAGCTTCAGAATATCGAGGTGAGTGTAGTCGGAGTCTCGAGATTCAGGTAGATGTCTTTCTCGACTTCATTGTTATGTTAACTCCGTTGTTAAAGATTATTGCATCGAATCACCTACCATACATCATGGTAAGTACATGTAAGTTATCGCAACGAGTATTGAGCATTGTCATTTCCATCGTTATTATTATTAAATAACATAGCCATTGTTGTTGTCATTATCATCGCCATCGTCATTGAACCATGAAAGTATAGGATATTGGCATAGCATCGATATAGCATTGATATAGCATTCATGTAGCCATTGTCATTGAGCATTGATGTTAGCATCGTTATTATTACTGAAACATTACAAATGAAGCATCGACCATTATTGATGTCATTGAGACCATTGGACATTGCCATTGTTATTGATATTGTCATTGAACATAGACACTAGAATATTTTTTAATGGTAAGAACATCGAATATGGCTATTCATACTGAACATGAATTATTGATATTGTCACCAGACCTTGGATTTGAAGGACATTGGATACAATTGGCATGCCATAGAATTCACGAGCTCAGTGTACGGGTGGACTATGGTCCTGGGGCTACGACCTATATTGGTTTGGTGAGGCAGAGGGATGTGTTGTGATATTGGTCGTATTGGCGAGATGGAAGGACTAGACTATTCATTGATTTGGCGAGACGTAGGAATTTGTGTATCCATTATCTAGAATCGATCCAAGGGTTATTGATGAAATATGAATTTTTGTTATTGAACATGTTCATTGCATTGCTACCATAGATCTATTGCATTCTTATTGAAAATATATGAATTTAATGCATTTCCATGACTTAGTGTTATTTGTGACTACCTCACTAGGCAGGGTATGCCTAATGCATTGCATTTCATCCGTTTCAGGTTAAGAGATTCAACGTTGAAGATCGGAGAAGTTTTTGTGTTGTAGTTTATGGCATTGAAGTATTGTGCATAAAATTTCATTGCATTTGAACCCTGATTGATAAGCTAAATCGAATAAAAACCAACAAAAATTTGTCATTACAGGGCAGGGCGTATCAATACGGTTGATAGCGTATCGATACGTCCTTGCATATTTGGTCAGGTTAACGATGGTCAACAAGGTGCGTATCGATACGGCCTAGGTGTATCGGAATAGATTTTGGCTACTAGAATTTGGGTGTAAAAATGGTATCGATACGGGGTCAAGGTGTATCGATACGAAGTCAACATGGTCAACTTGTACCGGTATGACCCTTAATCGTATCGATACGGGTCTATTGTAATTGATCCTGAAATTTGGGGATTAGGTTAAAGTATACAGATATGACCATAGGGGTATCGGTACGCTGACAGTTAAATATGTTAAAAGATAAATATCACAGTTTTGTATTCTTTACAATTTGGTCACTAATTAATGCATGGCTTAATTGAATGGGCAAACAAACTCTAAATAATATGGAAATTTGTACGCTCACTGCTTGATTGATGAATTTCATTTTGGTAAGGTTAATTTCAGTAGATGACCTCTAAAATACTGGAATTACGGTTAAGTTCCCATAACTTGTATATGCCATATTTTAGTCCTAATTGGATATTCATGGACTCACAATGGATTGATTAAAACTTTGTATTACTCATTCTTAGTTGTGGGGTTTATTATTACATTTATTGCATGAAATTATCGTATTGATCGTCGTTGTTAGTTCGTCGATAGCATTCTCCGACCCGATTCTCGACCAGGCTGGGAAAGAGGTGTTACATTTGTGGTATCAAAGCTAGAGTTTGGTCGATTCTATGACTAAAACTGAAGTTTATTACATTGTTGTTGTGTTACTTTGCCACCTAGGAGTTGTATATAGTGTATATTGTGACTTGTCGACTAATCCGATCTCTTTATGTTATAGATATGTTTGAGACAAACGAGGCTCACATTCACAAGCATGCCACCGGCTCTTCGACTCATGGCGAGAAAGTAAGGAGGGGAGACCCACCAAACCCACCTAATCCCCCACCTCAGCATGCCGAGCTAGTAGTGCCTGATGCACAGGTAGAATGTTATCGGAACATGGTTGACATGTTCAAGCAATTCATGGCATCTATGAGGGTCGAGATGGTGGTACAACCGACCCCACCAATTATCCAGTATACTCGAGCCCCTATTTATAAGTTGACGTAACTCTGAGCCTACATCTTCACCAGACAGGATAATGATAGTCTTGAGACTACAGAATATTGGCTGGACAACACGCTAAGAATCCTGAATAAGAACTACAGTGCTCAGATGAGCACAAGCTGAAGTACGCCCTTGTATTGCTAGCTGATGAAGCATTGCAGTGGTGGGAGACCACTATTCTTACCGTCCTTGTAGAATCAGTCACTTGGGAGTTCTTTCTTCAGGAATTTCGAAAGAAGTACATTAGCGAGTATTATCTCGCAGAAAGACGTAGTATATTTCTCCACCTGAAGTAAGGTAGTTGACCTATTGAGCAGTACATTCATGATTTTTGCAAGTACTACCGTTATGGTGTAGAGTACATGAAGAAGGAAGAAGACAAGTGCATGATGTTTATTGCTAGGCTCAGTGATGAATTACACCCTATGTTTACTACCCTGGGGATCACTAATTTCCAAGATCTTGTGAACCGAGTTAAGGCCACTAAAGCTGCACAGAAGACCTTGAGATTAGGTGGATCTAGCAGGACTAAAAAGAGGTTTAGGGATGATTCTTGACCTCCCAGGTGGAATAAAAAGAGTAAGAATCAAGGCCCCTAGCAAAATGTGTATTCCTAACCTTCCCGTTTTGGGAATATCGAGAAGCCTCAAATAGTGACTCAGTCTTTTGCCAAGACGGCCTTAGTTGAAAGCACTGGAGGCTCTAACCAAAATACACAGAATCTAGTTTGCAATTACTGCCAGAAACGACATCCAGTAGGTAAGTGTCGTAAGCAGACTGGAGCATGCTTTTATTGTGGTGAACAGGGTCATTTCATTCGTGATTGTCCCTTGGGTGTAACCAAGTCTCTGGCTACACCGTCAAGTATCACATCCCCTACTCAGTCCTTCCAAGGTAAGGGGTCAAGACAATGTTTTTCAGGAGCTACATGGAGACCTAATGGCTCTGGCAAGGCACTGAGTAAGCAAGAATCCAAGACTCTTGCTCAGATGTACCATGTGAGAACCAGAGAGGAGGACTATGAGCCTAATGTCATTGCAGGTACCATTGAACTGTATTCCTATTCTTTATATGCATTGATTGATCTTGTCTCTACTCATTCTTTTATAAGTATTGAACTGGTCAAGAAGTATGGAATGACCAGTGAACCTATAGCATCAAGGATCTCTGTGACTAATCCACTTAGTGATTATGTCACCATAAACTTCGTATGCAAGAATTACCCTGTGGTGATTCAAGGGATTCCTTTCGTGGCCGATCTGTTAGCTTTACCGATCCACGAGTTTGATGTGATACTGGGTCTAGATTGGCTTAGTGAGCATCAAGCACGGGTGGATTGTAATAAACGAATATTGTATCGCCGAGGCCTTGGCAAGGAGAGCATTGTGTTGATGAATTGTAGAAATCCTTCCTTGTATGCCTTGACAATTAAAGCTAAAGATGGGCCACAGTTATCGGATGTTGACATTGTGTGTGAATTTCCCGATGTCTTTTCTGATGAACTCCCGAGTTTACCCCCAACCCGTGAGGTTAATTTTAGCATGGACGTGCAACCTGGAACTGCTCCAGTATCCATTGCACCATATTGGATGGCAGCCATTGAACTGAAAGAGTTGAAGGCCTAGATTCAATATTTGTTTGATAAAGGCTTCATTCGGCCGAGTTCTTCGCCCTGGGGAGCTCCGATTCTCTTTGTGAAGAAGAAAGGTGGTTCCATGAGACTATGTATTAATTACCAGTAGTTGAACAAGGTGACCATCAAGAACAAATACCTATTGCCAAGGATTGATGTCCTATTCAATCAACTCAAGGATGCCACTATGTTTTCCAAGATCGGTTTGAGGTCTGATTATTATCAAATGAGAGGTAAAGAATGTGATGTGCCCAAAACCACCTTTCGTACAAGATATGGTCACTATGAATTCTTGGTGATGCCATTTGGGCTAACCAATGCATTGCCAGCTTTCATGGACCTAATGAATCAGATTTTTAGACCCTATCTCGACAAGTTTGTGGTGGTGTTCATCGACGACATCCTAATCTATTCTAAGGATGCAACATAGCATCGTGATCACCTCCGCATTGTGCTTCAAACCTTCTGGGAGAAGCAGTTATTTGCCAAGTTCTCAAAATATGAGTTTTGGCTTACTGAAGTTGCCTTCCTTGGGCATGTTGTATTGCCTTCGGGCATCCAAGTAGACCCAAAGAAGATTCAAGCCATTCTTGGTTGGCATCCATCGAAAAAAAATGGCGAAGTAAGAAGTTTCCTTGGTCTTACTGGCTACTATAGGAGCTTCGACAAAGGATTTTCAATGATAGTAGCCCCTCTGACTAAATTATTGAGAAAGGAAGCTTCGTTCGTTTGGACTACAGATAAAAAAGGAGCTTCAATTAACTGAAACAAGTTTTGACTCATGCACCAGTTCTAATCCAACCCGAGTCGGGTAAGGACTATACAATTTACACTGATGCATCGCATCTCGGGTTAGGATATGTATTGATGCAAGAAGATAAGGTTATTGCATATGCATCGAGATAGCTCAAGCCACACGAGATGAATTATCCTATTCATGATCTAGAGTTGGCTGCAGTTGTGTTTGCATTGGAAATTTGGAGACATTATCTCTACGGAGAGAAATGTTACCTCTTTACCAATCATAAAAGTCTCAAATATCTCTTAACTCAAAAGGAGTTGAATCTTCAAAAATGGAGATGGATGGATCTCCTCAAGGATTATGATCTTGTCATTGACATCCTATGTTGCTTAGGCTCATCATATGTTGGGCAGTCTCTCTCATTGGCATCCTCTTTACTTGGAGGTTCTAGTTGTTCCGCACACATCAGGGACCTCTCTTCGCATTGCTCCTTATCTTCTTGCCTTGGGACGTCAGTATCCCCAGGAATGGATTGTTGGTGCATGTTATCCATGGCATATGTGGATCTCCTCAATTGATATTCTGAATCCCCCAAGATTGCATTCCACTGAGCTATCCTCGTATCCATGGACTTTGATAGCTATCGAATTTCTTCAATTGATCCATCAAGTCTAGCCAAGGAAGCTAGCAATGTTTCCTCCAAGGAAATTGAATGCTCTTGAAAATGACTATATTGCCATGGCATATCTGTTGCTGCGGCAAAATTGTTATGGTAAAAAAACTTTTGAGCTTTTTGACCATACCATGAAGAATTTTGCTGCTGGTTCCCTCTATGGTCATCCATGTAGTCATATGCACCGAAAATGTGAGGGCAATTTTCAAACACATGATGTTCTCCACACATAGCACAAGATTTTTCCATGGTATAGGCTCTTTGGGCTTTTCTAGGTTGGTATAGGTAATCATCAAAGGGTGCAAGAAACTCTTGATTGGATTGATTCATATCTTCCAACATCAACTCTCGAATAGATCGGCTTTTATTTCCCGACATGTTGATGTCCCTTAACTTGTAGCGCACCTAATTTATTTTGATAAAATAAACAAAAAGAAAAGTTAGTAAAACTAAGAAAAAATGCAATAACAAAAACAACTAACAACAATTGCCAATCCCTGACAACGGTGCCAAAAACTTGTTACGCGTAATAAGTGCTACACAGTTGTGCAAGTATACACGTCGCAAGTAATAAAGTGATATGATAAGTATCGAGTATCGTCTCCACAGGGATTGGTTTGGGCCTCTTTGCTTAAGTTACTGCACTATGAAAATAAAAACACAATTGATAATAGAGGTTCTAATTAACGAGTAAACTAAGAGCAATAAACTAAAAGAATAGATGAAATCAAACAAGAGAGAGAATAGGCCAGGTTATCGTGAGTTGAGGTGTGATAGCCGATTGGATCGTCTTGGTAAAAGAGTGCAAGGGCAACTCAGTTGCCGTGGCAACTTGCACAGCGGGGTTGCCTTGGCAACTAATCGATGGTTGCCTGGGCAACTACTTGGCGGCTGGGCAGCAACTTCAAGGTTCGGCGGAGCGTTCTTCAAAGGTTTCTTCTTATCCCTAAGTCGAAACTCTAGCTATTTGTGCATGCCTTGATAATACATCCCTGCGTGAATCAAGGGTGAACAACAACCAATCTTGCGCTCTTCTTAGCCGTTGAAATCCTTAACTTATTCCTAAGCCGGATTAATCTTCACCATCAAAAGATTGAATAAAGACCATACTCATTCGTTTCTTGAATCTAACTCTCCCGATATTAGATAAACAAATGAAGTTACGAGATCCTCTCCCAATTCACTCGCAAACAAGAATAAAAACCAAGAATGAGTAAACCTTGAATTGAAAGTGCAAACTCTTATTACCTAAACAAAATCCAATTGTTTCTCACAACCACAAAACACAATAACCCCAACCAATCAAGTTAGTTCATGGTTGGGTTCAAAAGATATACAAAGAATAATCCCTAAACCATGAATCTAATGGAAGCAAAGAAGAAAAAGAAATCGACCAGCCCCCTTGAATTCTCTCCCAATCGAACTCTCTCCAAGCTTCTCCCTTCTTGTCGAAATCTTTCCTCTCTTGCCCCTCTCACTTGTCGAAAATTCTCTCCTATCTTCTCCTGTAGTTGACGACATGGTCTTTAATTTATAGGGTTAGGTCAAAGTCTTTTTTGAGGATGAAGTTAAGTACTAATTAAATTATCTTTAAAGAATAGAATTATTTATTATATTTAAATTCCTTCTAGAACTTCTCTTATCTTCTTGGGATTTAATTTCTCTTTAACCTCTTTATGGAAATCAAACTCCTTTGGGATTTAACTTTGCTCCACGTTATCTTGGGCTTATCTAGTCATCAATTTCGACTACCATATCATCTTATTCCTTGTCAAAAATTGCCTTGGTAACTAGCCCGGCATCTCCATCATGCATTGCCCTGGCAACTAGCTTGGCATCTCCTTCATGCATTGCCCTGGCAATTGGTTCCAGCCTTGCTTTGGCAAGTGATTCTGCACACACACAAAAACACACCAAAGCAGTATCGTTTTCCACAAAAATCACCAAGTTATGTAATCACGCTCAACGGTGGAAAGAAACATGAATTAATGCATGAATGACTAATTATGTAACTAATATGAGCCTAAGTCTAACAATAATATGAGTAAAAAGGGTAATAAAAATAGTACTTTTGAACACTTATCACGCCCCCAAACTCGAACTATTGCTTATCCTCAAGCAATGCAAACTAACAATTACCTGCCAAGACTTTAATCATCAAAGACATGCTTCAAACTTGAATTCAAACCTCAGAACCGTGGCACAAAGTATGATCACCTTTTAATTTTTTGAATAGCACAAAAATTACCCGGAATCGAACTATAATGCTTGTGACAATGTGTGTGCGTAGTTGTGTACAAGTTAATTTTCAAGATGCAGATTCACTTGCCTGGGCATCAGTAGTTTTCGAAGCCATTGTTATTGCCTGGGCATCGCCAGTTTCTGTTGTCGTGGCAACTGTTGAGGTAGTTGCCGGGGCATTCTCTGTTGCGGTTGCCGTGGCAAGTAATCGACAGTAAATTTCCTTAACATGGTGGTTGTAAGACTTGTTGTGGAAAAGAAAAGAAAACAAAGAAAACCTGGAAACTAAAGATAATGAAGAAAAATAAAATAAAATATCTCCTAAAAATTACAAAAATAAATAAAGAAAAAAACGAAAATGAAGTTCCAAAAATTAAAAACAAAAATTAAAAATTCTTAGAAAGAGCATTTTTCATGCATCTTCTAAGGTTACTGTATATCCGAGAAAACTGAAGGAGGGTCATTTTCGATACTTCTTATAGTCCATCTGCACCCTCCATCGAGTGATAATATTGCCCAAAAAGAGTTGGGCCAATGTGCTCCCAGCTACTCCCCTTTGTGTTACGATGGTGGAGGTGTCTTTCTTTCGTGTTCCCTTGTAGTCCATGCATGCCCTCCACCTTGCTACTATTCCTGAAGGCACAAATATATTAATATGAAAAATTATATCCATTCCTAATCATTCAATTCCTCATTCTTGTCCATCATGGTTGGATGTAGCCTTTGTTGTCGTGGCAATTGCTGCTCTAGCCAATTGCAGTGGCAATCAGTTGCCAAAATTTGCTGTAAGTCAAGGGAATAACCAATTTTATGAAAAGCTTTACGAATCCAAACACCTTTTTCTTTTGGCCTCTCAAACATCTCCATCAGTAGAGATTTTGATGGCTTCAAATCTACCAACATCGGTTCCTCAAGACATACCTACAATGGACAAGGTGAGTTTTTAAAGAATTCGAAAGGTTCAACCATTACCTGCTCAATTCCATTGGCAAATTATTATCATAATTTTGATCTTGCATGTGGTCGTGTAATTGCCGTGGCAACTGTAGATGAGAGCAATCTACAAAGTCCTACTTCAACATAAACGTTGTAACCTTCTGGGCATCGGGTTCCTCAGAATTTGCTGTAGTATTGTTGTTATCAGCTTCACTGAGTGTTGTCGCGGCATTGCTCTATTCAGGCTCCTCAATCATTGCCGAGGCAATTTGTTGCTTAGGCTCATCATATGTTGGGCAGTCTCTCTCATTGGCATCCTCTTGACTTGGAGGTTCTAGTTGTTCCCCACACATCAGGGACCTCTCTTCGCATTGCACCTTATCTTCTTGCCTTGGGACGTCAGTATCCCCAGGAATGGATTGTTGGTGCATGTGATCCATGGCATATGTGGATCTCCTCAATTGATCTTCTGAATCCCCCAAGGTTGCATTCCACTGAGCTATCCTCGTATCCATAGACTTTGATAGCTCTCGAATCTCTTCAATTGATCCATCAAGTCTAGCCAAGGGAGCTAGCAACGTTTCCTCCAAGGAATTTGAATGCTCTTGAAAAGGACTATATTGCCATGGCATATCTGTTGCTGCGGCAAAATTGTTATGGTAAAAAAACTTTTGAGCTTTTTGACCATACCATGAAGAATTTTGCTGTTGGTTCCCTCTATGGTCCTCCATGTAGTCATATGCACCGAAAATGTGAGGGCAATTTTCAAACACATGATGTTCTCCACACATAGCACAAGATTTTTCCATGGTATAGGCTCTTTGGGCTTTTCTAGGTTGGTATAGGTAATCATCAAAGGGTGCAAGAAACTCTTGATTGGATTGATTCATATCTTCCAACATCAACTCTCGAATAGATCGGCTTTTATTTCCCGACATGTTGATGTCCCTTAACTTGTAGCGCACCTAATTTATTTTGATAAAATAAACAAAAAGAAAAGTTAGTAAAACTAAGAAAAAATGCAATAACAAAAACAACTAACAACAATTGCCAATCCCCGACAACGGTGCCAAAAACTTGTTACGCGTAATAAGTGCTACGCAATTGTGCAAGTATACACGTCGCAAGTAATAAAGTGATATGATAAGTATCGAGTATCGTCTCCACAGGGATTAGTTTGGGCCTCTTTGCTTAAGTTACTGCACTATGAAAATAAAAACACAATTGATAATAGAGGTTCTAATTAACGAGTAAACTAAGAGCAATAAACTAAAAGAATAGATGAAATCAAATAAGAGAGAGAATAGGCCAGGTTATCGTGAGTTGAGGTGTGATAGCCGATTGGATCGTCTTGGTAAAAGAGAGCAAGGGCAACTCAGTTGCCGTGGCAACTTGCACAGCGGGGTTGCCTTGGCAACTAATCGATGGTTGCCTGGGCGACTAGCTGGGAAACTACTTGGGCGGCTGGGCAGCAACTTCAAGGTTCGGTGGAGCGTTCTTCAATGGTTTCTTCTTATCCCTAAGTCGAAACTCTCGCTATTTGTGCATGCCTTGATAATACATCTATGCGTAAATCAAGGGTGAACAACAACCAATCTTCCGCTCTTCTTAGCCGTTGAAATCCTTAACTTATTCCTAAGCCGAATTAATCTTCACCATCAAAAGATTGAATAAAGACCATACTCATTCGTTTCTTGAATCTAACTTTCCCGATATTAGATAAACAAATGAAGTTACGAGATCCTCTCCCAATTCACTCGCAAACAAGAATAAAAACCAAGAATGAGTAAACCTTGAATTGAAAGTGCAAACTCTTATTACCTAAACAAAATCCAATTGTTTCTCACAACCACAAAACACAATAAACCCAACCAATCAAGTTAGTTCATGGTTGGGTTCAAAAGATATACAAAGAATAATCCCTAAACCATGAATCTACTGGAAGCAAAGAAGAAGAAGAAATCGACCAGCCCCCTTGAATTCTCTCCCAATCGAACTCTCTCCAAGCTTCTCCATTCTTGTCGAAATCTCTCATCTCTTGCCCCTCTCACTTGTCAAAAATTCTCTCCTCTCTTCTCTTGGAGTTGATGACATGGTCTTTAATTTATAGGGTTAGGTCAAAGTCTTTTTTGAGGAGGAAGTTAAGTTGGAATTAAATTATCTTTAAAGAATATAATTCTTTATTATATTTAAATTCCATCTAGAACTTCTCCTATCTTCTTGGGATTTAATTTCTCTTTAACCTCTTCATGGAAATCAAACTCCTTGGGGATTTAACTTTGCTCCACGTCATCTTGGGCTTTTCTAGTCATCAATTTCGACTACCATATCATCTTATTCCTTGTCGAAAATTTCCTTGGCAACTAGCCCGACATCTCTTTCATGCATTGGCCTGGCAACTAGCTCGGTATCTCCTTCATGCATTGCCCTGGCAACTGGTTACAGCCTTGCTTTGGCAAGTGATTCTGCACACACACAAAAACACGCCAAAGCAGCATCTTTTTCCACAAAAATCACCAAGTTATGCAATCAAGCTCAACAGTGGAAAGAAACATGAATTAATGCATGAATGACTAATTATGCAACTAATATGAGCCTAAGTCTAACAATAATATTAGTAAAAAGGGTAATAAAAATAGTACTTTTGAACACTTATCACCAATCAGAAAGGGTAATACAGATCTTGGAGGACATGCTACGAGCATGTATTACCGATTTTGGCGGATCATGGGAGAAATCCCTACCCCTCATTGAATTTGCCTACAACAATAGCTTCCAAGCTTCTACAAAATAGCACCTTATGAAGCATTGTATGGGAGGCGTTGTTGAACTCCTTTATGCTGGTCTAAACATGGTGAAGACAAGATGCTGGTCCCTAATTTACTTCGGGAAACTGAAGAACAGGTTGCTATTATCCACGACCTTTTAAAAGCAGCCTTTGACCGACACAAGGCTTATGATGATCTTAAGCGTAGAGATATTCAATATGAAGCGGGTGAAAAAGCCTTACTCAAGGTTTCACCGTGGAATTAAGTTTTGAGGTTTGGTAAAAAGGGGAAACTGAGTCCCCAATTCATCAGACCCTTCGAGGTTACTGAAAAAGTTGGCCCTGTGGCTTATCACTTATTGTTGCCCTTAGAAATGAGTAAAATCCATGATGTGTTTCTTGTATCCATGCTTCAGAAGTATCGTTCTGATCCAAAGCACATCATTGAGCCGGAATCTGTAAAAATTCAATCTAACTTATCCTATGAAGAAGAACCAGTTCAAATTCTTGCAAGGGAAGTCATGAGACTTCGCAACAAGACTATTCCATTGGTTAAAATGCTCTAGAAGAGCCATACCACTAAGGAAGCAACATGGGAGCTATATGAGACAATGCAGAAGCAATATCCTCATCTCTTCGATCCAGGTAAAATTCGAGGACAAATTTTTCTTAAGGGGGGAGAGTTGTAACACCCTGAAATATAGCCTAGTCAGAATTGGGTTTCGGCAATCGAAAATCCTATATCGAAAATATTTAAATATTGTATTGATGTTGTCCACCAGGTCAATTGTATTGACATTGGACTCTAATTGAGTTGAATTATCAAATAAGAACCTAATTGAATGTACGGGAAACCTCTTAGTGGCTAAATTGTAAGAATTGAAAGTTTGAGGGTACAAGTATAGTCTGCCAAGAGTTGAGGGACTAACCTTGTGATTAGCCCCTCCTCAAATTGAATCACTCACCGTGGAGTGATTTGATGAAGTTGCTTCACCATAAGAAAAGCTTTTAAGCTTTTGTTAAAATAGAAAAAGAAAAAAGGATAGAAAACTTACCCGAAATACTCCCCAAGCAAGCACCTCACCTTATTGTTGTCTTCTACCTCCAAGCACACACCTCCATTGTTGAGGTTGAAGAAAACTTAGTTTTGACCAGTTTATTGTTATCGAAATGATCCTAGCTAATAGGTAAGCTTATTCCCTCAAGCTATTATTGACATCCATGGATACATTAAGCTAAATCACAAGCTAGGGTTTGGCCATCCATGGAGTTTGATAGCTAATAGCCATTTAAAGCTTCGATATTGATTTTGATATCGTTATATTGATTTCTGTATTGTATTATTGAATCTAATCGAATCCTATTATTTTTACCTAGCTCAAGAAGTTGGTAGAGATCATCCACCGTCACCAACAAAAGCTAGGAACAAGAGGATTGCTATCCGAGAGCCTTGAAAGCTTCGAAATATTGAGGTGAGTGTATTCGGAGTCTCAGGATTAGGCTAGGTGTCTTTCTTGACTTTATTGTTAATAGAATTATCATTGCTAACTCTGTTGTTAAGGATTATTGCATCGAATCACTTGCCGGACATCATGGTAAGTATAGGTAAGTTATCACAACAAGTATTGAGCATTGTCAATGCCATCGTCATTGTTATTGAATATCAGACATAGCCATTGTTGTTGTCATTGAGTATTGTTATTGTCATTATCATCACCATTTTCATTGAACAATGAAAGTATAGGATATTGGCATAGCATCGATATAGCATTGATATATATTCATGTAGCCATTGTCATTGATCATTGATGTTAGCATCGTTATTGTTATCGAAGCATTGCAAACAAAGCATCGACCATTATTGATTTCATTGAGACCATTGGACATGGCCATTGTTATTGATATTGTCATTGAACATAGACACCAGAATATTGTTTATTGGTAAGAACATCGAATATGGCTATTGATATTGAACATGAATTATTGATATTGTCACCAGACCTTGGATTCGAAGGATATTGGATACAATTGGCATGCCAAAGAATTCATGAGCTCAGTGTACAGGTGGACTACGGTCTTGGGGCTACGACCTATATTGATTTGGCGAGGCAGAGGGATGTGTTGTGATATTGGTCGTATTGGCGAGGCAGAGGGACTAGATTATTCATTGATTTGGCGAGGCGTAAGAATTCGTGTATCCATTATCCGAATCGATCCGAGGGTTATTGATGAAATATGGATTTTTGTTATTGAACATGTTCATTGTATTGCTACCATAGATTTATTGCATTGTTATTGAAAAGATATGAATTGTAATGCATTTCCATGACATAGTGTTATTTGTGACTACCTCACTAGGCAGGTATGCCTAATGCATTGCATTTCATCCATTTCAGGTTAAGAGATTCAACGTTGAAGATCGGAGAAGTTGTTGCGTTGTACATGTCACAAGCATGTTCAAAGTAATGTACGTATGAACTCCTAATATGGTGGCAAAGTACTTAGAAGAGTCATATAAGGTCCTTTCGATATGTGTGTTTTGTGCTTGTGGTGTAATAGTGCTTAATGCTTTAATGACCCTTTTGGAATGGCATAAAAGTGGCTAAATATGCATATTTGGCTATAAAAGGTAAAAAAACATAGTAAAGGATTCAAATAGTCTTAAAATTTGGCATGCGAGTAGTTTATGGCATTGAAGTATTGTGTAAAATTTCATTGCATCTGAACTCTAATTGGTAGGCTAAATCGAATAAAAACCAGCAAAAATCTATCATTATAGGGCATGGCATATCGATACGGCCTTGCATATTTGGTCAGGTCAACGATGGTCAACAAGGGGCGTATCGATAATGCCTAGGTGTATCAGTACGGATTTTGGCTACTGGAATTTGGGTGTAAAAATGGTATCGATACGGGGTCAAGGTGTTTCGTTATGAAGTCAACATGGTCAACCTGTATCAGTACGACCCTCAACCATATCGATACGGGTCTATTGTAATTGATCCTGAAATTTGGGGATTAGGTTAAAGCGTACCGATACGACCATAGGGGTATCGGTACCGTGACAGTTAAATCTGTTAAAAGATAAAGATCACAGTTTTATATTGTTTACAATTTGGTCACTGATTAATTCATGGCTTAATTGAATGGGAAAACGAACTCTGAATAATATGGAAATTTGTAAGCTCACTATTTGATTGATGAATTTCATTTTGGTAAGGTTAATTTCAGTAGAGGACCTCTAAAATATTGGAATTACGGTTAAGTCCCCGAAACTTGTATATGTCATATTTTACTCCTAATTGGATAATCATGAACTCACAATAGATTGATTGAAACTTTGTATTACTCATTCTTAGTTGTGGAGTTTATTATTATCATTTATTGCATGAAATTATCGTATTCATTGTTGTCGTTAGTTCATCGATAGCATTCTTCGACCCGGTTCTTGACCAGGCTGGGAAAAGGGTGTTACAGGTTATCTATCTTAGAAGAGATTTAGGTTATTTGGTGGTATTCATCTAATCTAAAACCAAGCTATTTAAAGTTGATGTTGATTTATCTTTTGTGTGTCAATGATCTAAATTCTTGATTTAATATTCCAAGTTCTACCTTGACTAGAGTTTCATCTTATATATATTTCTTCCTTAATTCAATTGCCTTCTTCAAATCAAACACAAAACCCCCTTTTTACTTTTTTAATTGCTTGTGAACTTGATTTCTTAACCATTCTCTATGGGATCGACCCTACTTGCCGCTACTACAAATCCAAAGAACAAGTAGGTATTATTTTTTGACAGATTCGATACCCATAAAAAATTGGCGCCGTTGCCGGGGAATGGTGTCAAGAAGCTAAGATCACTTTTTATTTAGTTTATTTCATTTTTATTATTTTTATTATTTTTCTTTTTCTTTTTTTTTAATTTTTTTCTTCTTCCTTTTTTCTTTTCTACTTTTATGCTTCGCTCTTCTCTTGCAGACAAAAATCTTTTGTTTGATCCTAATATCGACAAAATCGAAAGACGACTAAGGAAGAAAGCGAAGCAAAGCAAACAAGCGACCATACAAGGAGACTTGGAAGCTGACTTGGAGAACACTCAAACCACCAACATGGCTGAACAAACCCTTCGCCAACTTATAGCCCCGAGATCGCTACACAACTTCTTTGCATTAATTACCAAGATCCTGAGGTACCATTCGAATTAAAATCCAGACTAATACATCTTCTTCCTACTTTTAGGGGACGCGAGAATGAGAATCCGTACAAACACTTAAAGGAATTCCATGTGCTGTGCTCGAGCATGAAACTCCACAATGTCACCGTTGATGAAGTCAAGCTAAGGGCATTTCCATTCTCACTAGCCGACCATGCCAAAGATTGGTTGTACTACATACCATCTGGATTGATTGAAACATGGACGGACATGGAAAATCTCTTTCTCAAGAAATATTTTCCGACATTAAGAGCAACCAACATTAGAAAAGAGATTTGCGGAGTTTGACAAAAAGATTCAGAGACGCTTCATGATTATTGGAAACGATTCAAGCAACTTTGTGCAAGCTGTCCACAACATGGAGTGTCCGACCAATTGCTCATCCAATATTTCTATAAGGGTTTATTACCCATGGAGAAAAGGATGATGGATGCCGCAAGTGGAGGTGCAATTGTGAACAAGATGCCTACCCAAGCCAAAGACCTAATCAACATTATGGCCGCGAACTCTCAACAATTCGTCTCGACACATAACACCGTCTCTCAACATGTGAATGAGGTAAATATTTCTTCCCTTGAAAGTAAGATTTCGAATCTAACTTCTCTTGTTAAAACTTGGCATTAGGTAATGTGCATCAAGTCAAGGCATGTGAGATCTGCACAAGGCAAGATCATGCAACCGATATGTGCTCCACACTCCAAAAAGAGAGCACCGAAGAAGCCAACACCATAGGAGGATTTTACGGACAAAAGAAGTACAATCCTTACTCAAATACATACAATTTGGGTTGGAAAGAACATCCAAATTTGAGTTATGGGGCAAAGGAACAATCAACAAGGGAATTTTGCGCAACCATCTTCATCGACAAAACCACCATTGGAGGATGTCGTATACAAGCTTGCTCACAACCTCGAGAAATTCCAACAAGAGACAAGGTCAAGCATTAAAAATATTGAAACCCAAGTAAGTCAAATTGCCTCATCTCTTACTTAATCCAAAACTCGAGGTAAGTTACCTTCTTAAACTATTGTGAATCCGAAACAAAACATGAATGTAATTACTTTGAGAAGTGGCAAGAATTTGCAGGATCCTTCAACCCAGCAAAAATTGGCGTCGTTGCCCAGGCAATCGCACCATTCCCAGTTTTCCAGGCAATTCGACTGGTCGTGTTTCCAAGTTGTTTGATTCTTCACCCAAGGAGGATGACAAAAAGAAAGAAGGGAAAGCTAGGAAACCAAGAAAATTTTGGCAAACCCCTTTTCCCGAAAAAGATAGAAAATCACAAAAAGCTAAACCGGGCAAGGAAGATGTCGACACAAGCAAGGTAATTCTGCCTATCGTTGTTCAACCACCTTTTCCTCTAAGGTTCTCAAAGACCAAGAAAGAAGAGCAAGAAAAAGAAATTCTTGAGACATTCTGCAAGGTCAAGGTAAATATTCCATTGATTGATGCTATAAAACAAATACCTCGATATGCAAAATTTCTCAAAGAATTATGCACAAATAAGAGGAAATTGAATGGAACCGAAAAGGTAAGAATGAGTGAGAATGTTTCTACCGTACTTAAACAGAAACTCCTGAAAAGTGCAAGGATCCAGGTATGTTCGCTATCCCTTGTCAAATCGGAAGTATAAAAATTGAGAAAGCCATGTTAGATTTAGGAGCATCTATTAATGTTATGCCATATTCTATATATTGTGCTAACAATATGGGTCCTCTTAAAGATACATGTGTGATCGTACAGCTTGCTGATAGGTCGAATGTTTATCTGAAAGCTATTTTGGATGATGTTTTGGTGAAAGTTAATGGGCTTGTATTTCCTACTGATTTTTATGTTTGAGATATAGAGGAAAAAGATTCATCTAGTCCTAATTTAATTTTGTTAGGAAGACCATTCTTGAAAACATCTAGAACAAATATTAATGTGCATGATGGACTACTTACCATGGAATTTGATGGCAAAATCATAAAATTTAACATCTATGATGCCATGACACGCAATGAGGATGCATGTTCATTATTTGCCTTAGATGTTACTAACTCTCCAATGTAGGAAACCATCAAAGAGCTTGATTGTGATAAAACCCAAGGACAACTCCTTGCGTACAAAGACATCATACCGTGGTATGCGGACATCACATACTTTTTTGTGACAAAGACGTTTTCAACATGTACATCACAGGTTAAGAAAGTCATGACCAAATGCGACGCGAAGCCGTACCTATGGGATGACCAAAACCTATGGAAGATAGGAGTTGATCCAGTCATAGTGGCGAACATCAATTGGGATCTAGGAATCAATCCAATCAATGCCAAGCCTCCCGACAAACCTCTAACGCACCAACCATGGAAAGTAGAAGTGTTCAAGTCCATCAAGGATAAACCACCTGATGAACATCTTCTTGCCACAATATGAGGATTAAAGGGAGTTACGTCTAGCCAAAGACGTTAAAGAAAGGCGCTTCTTGGGAGGCAACTTGTGTTTTTTATTTTTATTATGTTTTTAGTTTAATTTTTATATTTTCGTTTCATTTAATATTTGCAATTTTTATTTTTTAGGAACAATTGACTAGAATAAGACATGGCCACAATTTGGAACCCAGTCCCAAGTGTCGCGGCATATCCAGTTGCTACGACAATTACACAAGTTCTAGTTGCCGCGGCAATTTCAGTTGCCTGGGCAACTTAGTCAGTCTTAAGGCAAACCAAAGGGCATACTTCGAGCATGCGAATATCATACCACCACACCCTACACCCCTACCGCTGCATGCCGCATGAGGGAGCACTCTTCTCCCTTCACTTTTTAATTGCTTTCTTTTATTTTTTGCATGTAGGTTAGGGAACATTGAGGACAATGTTAGGTTTAAGTGTTTGTGGGGGAGTTAACTTTGATGTGCTTAATTTGTGCTAAAACCATGAGATATAGTTGTGTGAAATTGCATGCTTCTTGATGACTTTGAGTATTACTTTCACATGAAAATTTTTCTTGAACTTAACATGTTGAGATTTTTAAGAAAACTGGATCCCTAGGAAAATATGAGATTGATATGGGAAGTAAAATAGGACTGATTAGATCTTGTTAGACTTGCAAATCGTTTCTCATATTAATTGTTTCGATAGTTGGATAGATAAAAATCGGACACAAAAAACCACTTGTGAGACTTGAGCCTTAATAAGCATATATCTTGTGCTTTATATTTTTCTTTATTGAATGATTGTCAAGCATGATTAGATCTTGTTAGACTTGCGATGTTATGCATATCAATACCATATTGTAGGATTGAATTACTTGAGATGATTAAGGCACTTAGGTATGAACCTTGAGCCAAAAAGCCTACCTTGGTAAATATGACCATTAGAGAACCACTTTTGAGCCTAAGCCTTTTGTTTGGAAATTGACCACATTACAAGTGTAATTCCCTTTTGTTGATTTCCCCAATTTGAACTCAAAATCGAAAAACTACACACTTTCCTTACTTGAAAGAGAAAAATCAGGCAAAAGAAAAAAAAAGAAAAAGGAGAAATCTTGAAAAACAAGGAAAAGAAAAAAAATCAAAGAGAAAATTGTCTTGTTTAAAAAGAAAATTCAAAAGAAAATACAAAAAGTGTGAAAAGGATTGAATCCTTGTTTCTCCCAAAAATAAATTTGTGCAAAAGCTTGATACAAAAGAGGAAAACGAGTGTGAAGTTCTTCAATTCAAAAAGCCAAAAGTCTTTCTTATCTTACCTTGTCCTAAGCCCCATTACAGCCAATTTAAAGACCTTTTGATCTTGTGATTAATCCTAGCTAAGTGGTGGAGATTTGATATATTTTCAAGCTTATGTTAAGTATCTTTTCATCCTTTGACTTGAGTGTTGTTGTCCCTTAAACACTTTGAGAGATATTGAGTGAATCCTTTGCGAGGGTGTTTGATTTTATTCCATCTTGACTTCATGATAATTAATTGAGATATTATTTGCTTGTACTAATTTACAAATCATGATTTATTACTTCTCTTATCCTTTCTTCATTACCAAAAGGACCCTAGATCTTGAATTTCAATATGCTTGAGGACAAGCATAATCTAAGTGTGGGGGTATGTGATAAGTCATATATTTGCATGTTTTCACATATTAAATCCTATGTTTTAGCACATTAATCTATCTTAAAGCCCTTGATTCTGTTCCTATTTGGTTTTGTAGGTGTTTTTGGGCCTTAATGACGTTTTATACGTAAAAGCCGAGTTTTAGCACCATTTAGGCATCACCTCCAGAATTCTTGTTAATTGCCAAGGTAAGTCCCAATTGCCACGACAAACTCTTCATAATCTGCCTTAGTTGCCTCGGCAAGTTGCACTTGCCACGGAAATACTAGTTCCACGAAAATACTAGGTGTAAGACAGATTTGGGCTTAGAGAACAAGCAAATTTTTACTTGGAGGGCAAGCAATCCTACTACAAAGTGGACTTCTGCTTTTTCCATAATTAAAAGTAGTTTAGGGTTGTTGTATTTAATGTAAAGTCTTCCCCTTTATTCTCTATAAATAGAGATCAAAGGGTGAAGAGAAAATACCAAGTAGAAACCCTAGTCTAGTCGAAACCCTCTCCCCTCTTCTCTTGTAGCCATTGACCACCATGAGTGGCTATACAAGGATATTATTTAAAGTTTTTAGTCTAATCTGACGTACGAGGAAGAACCTATTCAGATCCTCGCACGAGAAGTTAAACGGCTTTGTAACAAGACTGTGCCCTTAGTGAAAATTTTGTGGCGAAGTCATTCCATTGAAAAGGCAACATGGGAACCTGAGGAGACTATGCAGAAACAGTATCCACGTCTATTCGCCTAAAATGAAAATTTGAGGATGAATTTTCTTAAGGGGAGGAGAGTTGTCACCCCCCGAAAACCGGTCTAGTCGGTGTTAAGTTCCAATAATCGAATATTTTGTACCGGTTAAATTATTACCTCGATCCTGTACCTAAATTGAAGTAGTAAAGGCTATTCGGGCTAACTGTATTAGTTTACTATTATTAAAAAAATATGTCGTGAGCGCGGGGGACCCACGAGAAATTCCTTCAATTGAAAGAATTGCCGTAAATCCCCAACATATGGGGTGATTTGACATTTAGGGGAGGGACGTGGTCCCTTGTGGCAAAACATGCCCACCACGTGGGCCAAGCCAAGGGGTTTATACCCTAAATTGGTGCCACACTCCATAATACGTGGAGATTGAAGAGAAATAGGGAGCTGATCAATTTGGGTATAAAAGGGGGGAGATGATGCGCAAGGAAGATAGGGGAGAAAATAACAAACAAATAAATTGGTTCAGTGATAGGTTGGTAAGTTCGAGTTTTTTGTTTGGACAATTCGGATCCTCGCTATCGATTGGGGTTGATAAAGAACAACCGTAATCTCTTCTGAAGGCCATGAATAAAGGCGTTGTTATTCGAGAACCTTAAAAGCATCGGGTTTTCGAGGTGAGTGTAGTTGTGTCAAGGGATAGGCTTGGTGGCATCCCGTTGCATTATTTTGTTATTATGCTTGTATTTGTTTAAGGGCTCACGTAGAGCAACTATGTAAAATTCGAATGGCAAATCTGATAAGTGCCTCGCATTGCTTTGATATGTGCAAACATGACTATTATATGCTACGCGTATGTGATATATGAAAATGATATGAAATGTTACATGATATGGAGCTAAGGCTCATTTTGATATTTGATATGATATGACTTGAAAAATTTATGGACTATGTGAATTTGTGTAATTATGGACATTGGATACAATTGGCATGCCATAGGATTATTGAGCTCAGTTAAGTAAGGGAGGACTACGGTCCAGAGCTACGGCCTATATGTGGGGGAAATAAGGTCGACTGTGTAAGGTATATATCTCTGGAGCTACGGCTCAAAGGCTACGACCCATTCTCCGTTATATGTGTTGGTGTATAGGGGAATCCGTGTATCCAATGGTACCTAATGTGATATGTGCCTATGAATTATGCTATGAGCATATGTTTATGATATGACTATGTGACATGTAGTATGTGAATATGAAAGCATGAATTGTGAATAGTGTAATATGACTACTCGTATATTTGATTATCATGCATTTCATTGTAATTGTTATAAGTACCTCACTAGGCTATGTAAGCCTAACATGTGTGTCACATGCATTTTTAGGACCGTGAACAATTCCGAGCTTTGATCGTGTTGTTGCGGTTGCAAGTCACGTCCCTGCCATATATGTATGTTATCGTTTGCTATAAACTCCTAGTGAAGTGGCATATGAACCAACTTGTTTTGTATAAGCCTTTCGATGATTATATGATGACTTGGTAATATGGTTTTGTTGTATGCTTAGATTTGGATAGGTTAAAATCGTTAAAAAATGTGCCTAAACTGAGACTAAGGTGAAAACTTGGTAAATGGATTCCGAATGCCCTAAAAATTGACATACCAATAGGAACATGGTTTATAAGTGTACTGGTAAAATTTAGTAAATTTAGTTAAGTCACAAAACTAATTTTCGTAAAAAGACTCAAATTGGTTTAATTGGCCTGGTAAATTGACAGGTTCTAATAATGGAAGCCCTTAGATCAATAAATGGAGAGTTTAATTTCAATTGGTAATACGAAATCGGATTAAAATCAATAACTGGTAAAAATTTGCAATTTAGTCTCTAAGGTTAAGAAAAGTTTAAAATTGACCCCAACTCCGATTAAGTTTAGTAACAAACAAAGTGGATAAGTCTTAAGCATAATCAATATGATACTTAGATTAGGTTTGAACTCTGAACCCTATTCTGAGCCTCCGATTAGTCTTCCGATAACACTATCTGACATAGATCTCTACCAGACCGGGAATGGGGTGTCACACACTTGTTGAATCCGTGTATTCGATGTAATATTCTGTAAAGTGGAACTTGGTTTATGATCACTTGAAAGCCAATATAATTGATAATTTTGGTTTATACATGTTTACTCTTTCAGCCTTGCATATGGGTTGTTATGCATGGAAAAGCTTAAATTGAGGGTTTGCAAATGAGGATTTTGTTGTTGATCCATGATACATGTTCCATATGGTTTAAGATGCATATTTTTGGAAATGTTAAGTGCCTGGTTTGTAAGGCATGATGTTTTGAAAGATGTTTTAAATGATGATTTCATTGTGAGTTGGAAAACCAATTTTAATTGGATTGATGGTGGTTGTTTTTTAGCACTCCTAACTTAGCCTAGTGTGCTTACACTCTCTTTGTCCATCAATGCGGAGGATTAAGGGTTGGAGGCATCAAGCAAGCGAAGGAGAATCCAAGGACTTGAACTATTCGAAAGTATGGTTTTTGTACTAGACTAGTAGTAATAAAGACAATGGGGTTCATTGTTGTTTGGGAGGGTTATTTGCTAAAATATCGTTATGTGGAAGTTTATATTGTTGTTGTGGAGTTGTGTAAGGCTTTATATGTTCTATTTTGTTATGGATTTACATTCCGCGCGTTGAATGGATTGGTTTTTAGGAAGCATGCCTCTAGATCTATGATTGAAGTGTGTTGCTATGATTTGATCATGTTTCTTAGATATTCTGGCATGGTTTGATCTTTATTTTAGTCGTGTACATGTCTATGTTTTGTTAAAGCGTGATCGAATCCATGATTGTATGAAAAACCAGCAAAATTGGACATTACATGTCAGAGGGTACTGATACATGAGGCCTCGTATCGGTATGGGTAAGCTGGAAAAAGGCCTGGTAAATTTGAGAGTTTCTGATTCTTTGATTTTGGTCTTTGATATTCGTGAATGCAATTGTATGATTTTGAATGATTGTTTTGAGCTGAAATTTGGTAAGCAAGTAAGTAATTTGATTAATTGAGGATTGATAACCCAAATTTTAACAAAGTGCTCATAACATTCCAAATTTGCAATTTGGTCCCTAAATTGTAAATATGGGCAATTAGATGTTGATTCGACGCCCAATGCTGTTGAGATTTCATCCACTGTCAGCATGCACACAATAGGACATAATGTCGCATCTAGGTAAGATAAAAGGAAAAAATGGACCTAAGTTTATTTAATCGATTCAGATTTGTTTTGGCAAACCTAATGTAGCTTACTCGATTAGGTCGAGCATTTAGATCGGGTCGAGGGGGTTACATTGTAAGCTTGAGGAAATGACAATGGAGGTTTATGCTTAAAATTTGGAAAAGGTGGAGATAAGAGAAAAAGATGGGCTTGGTGGGTACAGGGGCACTTAAAAGGTGTTTTACACACTCATTTGCCTAATATCTCTTGCCAATCAAGCTTACCCTTTATAATAGGTAAGATTTTAAAGTTATTTTCTTTCTTTTCAATATATATATTTTACTTTAAACAATGATAATTAACCATCAAAGTTATCATCTTTTCCATCTCCTTCTTTCCATCTTCACGTGAAGTGGGTGGCAAGCTAAGAGGTGAATCATCTCTAAATTGGGGAAATTACATAGGCGATCCCTTATCGTTCCAAACTTTGCACTTTTGCCCCCCAAACTTCCAATTTTTATAATTTAGTCTCCAAAAAGTTTTCAATGTGTTCAATAGGGTCCTTAATCAATAATTTGACTCAACTAGAGTCCAATATCAATGTAGTTGACCACATAATCGAAGTCAATGCAATATTTGGAGCTTTTCGGTAAAGGGTTTCCGATTGCCAAAACCCAATTCTTACTAGACCAATTTTTAGGGTATTACAGAAACATTTTTCCCAAATTTAGAGGATTCTCCATATTTTCAGTGGGGAAATAAGTTGTAACCCTAAAATGTTATTAAACAAATGAAGGTTCGACTCTCATTCTAGGGAAGCAGAGGGCTTTAATCACTACGAGTACCGAAACGACTAAGTATATTGTGAGACCTACAAAAAAACTGGAAATAGGAATCGTTAAACCAAAAATATTATAATCGTCCACTTTAGGTTGCAAAACTTGTTGCTGACTTCCCATACTTGGCGACTCAACCTAATATGTTATCTATTTCCTTTACTTTTGCGTTTTCAATGTCTAATTTTATCTATCCAACATACTATACGCCATGTTTCGGTACTTATACTTAAGTTTTGAAATATACTATACAAACATGTATTGTTAAAAAGACTTTAAACATTTCCAGTTTACTCATTTTCTACAGGTTCCGGTACTTGTACAAAAATTCTGATATCAGGAGAAAATGTAAACTATTATGTGTTTACCCTAAAATGTTACTTTCACATATGCTCGTTTCGGTACCCGATATCAATTTCCGAGACATCTTCTGGCAATGTTAATTGTGACACACTTTACTAACAATTTAGGTTTAAACTTTTATCTACCGGTTCTGGTACATATCTTATAGTTTCGAAACTTATGGGTTCTTCTAACATTTGCCGTAAAAACAAAAATGTTATCTCCATAAAGTTTTGATACTATTTACTATGTTCTAAAACTTACCGACAACAACCTCTTCCCGTTTTCGTGTGTATTTAAGGAAATCTAAATCTAACAGTCAAAATCAAAAGTTTTCCCATCTAACGGCTCTAACATCCCGCCATTTATTAATCGTACACTAAATTGTCATTCTTTAGAAACCATACCTTTCTTCTTCTCCCGCTATTTATTATTGTTAACTCCTAGAAAGTACTGATTTTTATGCATATTTTACAATGCTTTTACTTGCCTTTAGGTATATATGTTTGCATTTAATGGTTAAAATCATGCCTTTGCATAAGGAGTTAGGGAGTTGTTCTGTTGTCAATGTGAAGGGTTGTTTTGTTGGTGTTGATGCAGGGAAGACTTGGCATAGCAGCGTAGGAACATGAAGTAGGAAAAGCAGAAGAGAATTGCCGAGATGTAGTTGACAAAATTGGACCAAAAATTTCCAAGCTCGACTGGCAAAGAATTGAAGTTTGATGCCTGATCAAAGTAGTTGTTGAACCCTAGTACACGCCATCCCTAGAATTCAAAAGAGGATAACACGCCTATCTTAGTGTGTAATCAAACTTCAAATTTCAAACCCATCCTAAGGTTTCACGAGTGCCCATTTAAAGATGACCAATCATTGAGCCAAGGAGGTTGCATCGTGGTGAAAGAGAAAGCTAGAGGCAACGTGGTTCAACCATTTTAGACCGAGAGCTCTGGAGCATTTGAATGGCTATATCGACGGACCTCCTTCTTTAACTATTCTCTTAGTTTAATTTTTATTTGAATGATGATGTTGAGATACGATATTTTGTGGATGGATCCCCAACCATGAACTTAGCTTTTACAATTGGTTAGGGATGTTTGCGATTATAGATCAGTTTGTTTTTGGTTTTTAATAATCTGAATGCCTTGGCATTATTTTCTATCATGCTAGCACTTCATTTCGTTAAATTCTTTGCCATAGGACAATTGACATTGTATGCTTATTATGCCTTAATATCTTAACAAACTTAAGGGGTAACGATCAGTTGCCAGGTACTAAGGAGAGAAACTTCGACAGAAGATGTTCAAGTAGATGAGCTTACTTCGGAAGTGAATCTACCCTTAGAAGTATAGATTGAAACTTAATTAAGTTAATCTTTGAAAAGTTGCACTATAGACATATATGGGTTTTATCGTGGTTAACTACGGGTATTACCATCAACAGAGGTAATATTATTGTAACACCCTCAACCCGGCTCAGAAGAAAACCAGAATCAAAGCTGTCACTGCAAAGAATTTTAGGAAACATATAACCGAAACTAAAACTTTTAAAAGTTTTAAGGCAGGTTAACAAAATTTCATTTTTTTGTTAACTTTCGATTCTTTAAGTCCACAAGAGAATTTCACAATTATCAATTAATTAGACATGTAAGGACCAATGTGCTTGAACTACCAATCATGATTACAAAGCATCACAGTGGACAAGACTTCCAAATTACTTAATTACAAGGTTCTTTACGAAAGACTTTTCAACTTTATAAGAGTATTAATAACTTTCACAGTCTTAAACCTGGTCCTTAGACTCAATTTTATAATTCACATTTAAAGGGGAGTATACAAAAACTTTAATGATATAAAAAACTTATTTCTTCATCCTTCATTTCATATAACATGCTTGTTTGTAACTAGTTTCGCTACACTATGATAACATCACTGAACTTCCAACAAGCAGATTCATGTGATAACTAAATCATAAATGATATCATAGCTTGTAACCATGGACATATAAGCATTCAAATTCATTACATAAGGTAGGATTAATTCTTAATCTTGATTTAATTTATTTTCCTATCAGAGATTGTCATATAAGCCATCAAGCACAACCTATCACAACCAACATGTAACCATGTTCAAACATCTATTCAAATTCATATATAGGACAACTTAGTCAATAAATGACCAATCGGTCCATAACTAAGATAACTTATCTAACAAGCAATCGATCGAACAGACATACATATATGCCTTCTATAAAAACATATCTATTTGTCAAGCATATTCGAAAATCAATTAGACATACATTGCTTGATATGCAAGTTATTATATTAATTCAATGATTTATCTTAGGACATTTTCTCATTGCACATATAAACATTATATCATGTTAAGACTTCATACAATCATTCAAGACTAGTTATCCGAACAATACATATACATATATATATAATTCTTCACATTCTTAACATTTTTCCAAACAACAATTAACCATTCTAAAAGAGACTTATATCATACATAGAATTACACAAGTGGACCACAATCGAATTAAGCATCATTAAGGTATAATTATGTTATTTACAATCCAAAATCCATAAATTAAACAATAACTACATAAGTTATAATTATGCTAATAAAAATGCAATACACCACCATTCTAGGAGTTTCGAGGTATAACCTACATAGTTCAAACTACAAGGTCTTTATAGTGTGACTTGCAACCTTTCAACACAACCAAATCAAGGATAATCATATAACCTGCATATGCATGGAAATGAATGCATTAGGCTTTTATAGCCTAAGTGAGGTAGTGACATTAAAATAACAAAGCTTAATGCCAATGATATTGAGGAAAAATCAAAGAATAGAAGCATAAGTTAGCAATTGATACTTATGTCTTAATCTTAGCTTATACAAGGCTTTATCTATTGGAAGCTTTCTCAGAGTTTAAATTCTTTCATATGTTATTCGAAAATCTTTCAAAGTTTTTAACTGAGTTCTTTCAAATTTCTTATCGAACTTATTAGAATTTGTATATTATATTACTAGAGTCTTATCAAAGCTTATCAAAGTTCTTATCAAAGCTTATCGGAGATCATAACTGAGCTTATCTGAGTTCATAATATTCCTTATTAGAGTTTCTTTTCGAAGCTTAGTATATGAGTTCATATCTTTTAGAACAGTTGCCTTGGATCACATTTGGACATGGGTAGCATTGGTCCGTGTTTGACCGTATTAGTCCGTGTTACACATAGCTCAAAGTGCATTGCAATGGCTACTGTCAAAACATAACAAACCTAACTTCTCATCTATCCAGACAACTGTCACTAATCTCCTTACTATCTCCCCCGTTACCTCCTACTGTCGCCAATGTATCACATATATGGGGTCGTCACCCCTAAGCCGTAGCCCGTGGACCATAGTCCCAATATACCATGTACTGTGCCAAAGTGTCCAAGGACTTCCCTTGTTTAGGCAACTTACATATTTTATGCTCGAAAATTAGGAGGTTATCTTATGACACAAGTAAACTTACTTGTTTCTTTTCTTAGTATCTTATAACATGAGATGAGCTTTTAGCTCCTTAGGGCTTTAGAATTCATGAGCTTATAACATTGAGATTGAATTCTTTTATTATAATCTTATGGCATTATAAGTCAATAGTTAGCTTCAAAGCTTTATAATAAAGTATACATAATCTTCCATTACAAACATAACATAACAAGGAACAAGATGCATATGTAATGCAAACATAACCAAAAGACTTATCAAAGATGCCATGCTATGAATGTATTCACATATTGTGCTCTATGCGAGCCTTATGTATATGTTCTTGAATTAATCATAACATATCATAGAAACAAAGAACAAAATGACGTCGTGTCACCCGAGACAAATGCAACTACACTCACCTCTTATTCCGAAGTTACGGGATACCTGAATCCACAATTACCCCTAGCTTCCAACTAACTCTTTTCTTCTACTCTTCATTCTCATGACATGTACCTCAAACATATTAACAAGACATTATAACCAATTCAATTCATTCAATTTACAAAACAGTCCCTAATGTTTTTTTCACTACACTTGTATACATGTTCACACATACCAAAATAGTCCAAATCTTTATTTTTTTCACATATATATTCACAAAACAGTCTCTTAACTTTTATGACAATGCAAAATAGCCCCAAATGTAGATATACATATACACATGCTCAAACAGTTCCATATATTTTTACCATGCTTTCAACTCAGTGTCTCATTCTTACATACACATTTTTATATATTAAAATAGCCCCTAATGTTTTCTTAGACATTTAAATTAGTCCCACACATTTACATATATATTTATATATGCCCAAAACAGTTCTAACTCACACATATACTTGCATATACATATTCAAACAGTCCATACCACTTCCTATATGCTGGAAACAACTCTAATTCATATATATACTTATGTGTAAAAGTTCAATTAGTTTATTATGTGTCATACATATACAAAACAAAGCATTTGCACTTATATACATTTTTATACATTTAAAACAATCCCATATGTTTATGTATTCACAAATCAAGCCAATTTTTCTTATATAATCATGTGTACACCAAAACAGTCTACTATGAAGCCCTAACAGTCTGCTAAACTTCCAAAGCAGTCCTTTAAATTAGGGCAAGACAGTCCATTACACATATATACACTTGCATGCACATCAAAAACAGTTCATATGCTTTCATAGTTGTTCAAAGTTGTCCAATTATACATGTATACATATAAACACATCAAAAACAATTCACATGCCTTCATATGTACACAAAACTGTCCAATTAAAACATGTATACATTTGTTCACTCAAAACTGTCCAATTACATACACATATATACCAAACAGGGCAGCTCACATATGTACACACTTTATTCACTCAAAATTTTCCAATTAAAACATGTATACACAATTACACATAAAAATTAGTCCATATGCTTTCATATTTATACAAAACTGTCCAAAACACATGTATACATATTTACAAACATCAAACAGTCCAACAAACATTTATTTTAATGCCAAAAGAGTCCCTAACTTGCACAATAGTCCTATATTCATTCTTAAGGCATTTCCCTTATTTGGATTATTCAAAGCAGTCCACTAGTGATCATGTATACGCAAAAACAATTTCAATTTCATATATATTTGATTACATGTTCAAGGCAGTCCAGTAAGGTTCATGTTTATGCAAAAACAGTTTCAATTACATGTATACACAATTACATGTTCAAAACAATCCACTAACTCATATATTTAAGCAAAACAATCCTTAACATTGGTATACACACTTAAACACATCCAAACATCACTTACACATTTATCCATACTCAAAATAGTTCATATAGTTCATGTAAATGCATTTTCTACCCTGTTTTCATATATACATTTATTCATGCTCAAAACTGTCCAACATATTCCTAATTTACTCAAAACAGTCCAGCTTTGCATATGTACACATAGTTACATCAAAACAGGGCAATTCATGAACACCCATACATATATATATATATATATATATATATATATATAAGTATCCCAATAATACATATACACACATAGATACACCAAAACAGTCCCCATATGAACTTATAATTACACAACATAGTCTAGTTTTCATGTAAACATGGCAAAACTCATCATGTATACCACTCGATTGAACTAAGAATTACATACCAAGAGTTTAAATTCTGTAACAATCCAAGCAACAATATGTTTCATAAAAATTCAGAATCAAGCATTCAATTTAGAACTTGGATAAGGAGAAAGGAAAGTATGATCACCTTCTTTCTCAAATTAATCGGTTGAATTTAAGGAATCTAGCTATGGTAAAGCTATTCTTATAAGTTTTCTCTTCCACTCCAACAATGGTGTCTTCAGTTTTCCATTTGGGAAGAAGAAGATGAAGATGAATGTTTTGCTTCATCATCCCCCCATTACCAAGTTTCCTCTTCCCCTCAACACATGCCTTTGTGTTTGGCATAACAAGTATACAAGCCCTTAACCTTATTCTTAATTTGCATGCAAACTCTTTATTTCACTTGGAAATCACTTTAGTCCATGATATGTAACGTCCTAAACTTGACCCAGATGGAAACCGGAGTTTAAGATGTCACAACAAGAAAACCAAAAATGGGAACCAGAAAATTTCAAATTTTCTGAGTTAACTCTAGCTACAGAATAAGGTCAATTGTGTTTAGATCATATTTATAAAATTCATAAAAGATCATCTTGGAAACTAAATCATCATTCAGAAGCTCCAAGGGATCGATCCATTCCCAAGAAGGATCGGTCCTCATAAAATTCAGAGACAACATTTTCTATTAGACATTTTCATGCTAACATCTAATTATTAAAAATTTTAGTCTATAGACTCATTTTAATAAATTAAGCCATGCACATAGCATCAATTTCCACCTTTTGTAATCAATACATAGTGATTCGATCATATACCAATATACCCCAAGAAATCATGCCATGATTTAATAACTTATTCAGTTAACCAAGATCCCATTCGAAGATATTAATATGTTTAGTGAATACTTATAAATCACATATCATGCCTAGCTAATTTTAGTACTCACATTACCAATGTTCAACCATTAACCAATCGATTCCTCAATAAATAATTATCAACAGCAATTCAATTAACCAAGCTAAATTATGAAATCATTTGGTTTATGCAATTAATCAAGTATGTGACACTAACCATTCAAATTCCCATTAGTGTCCAGACTAGTTTACAATCATTCAAATATATATATATATATATATTCAATCTAAATCATTCTTGACATTATAACCAAACCAAATTCCACAGGAAGGACATAATTCCATAACTTCAAATTCGAGTAATTTAATAGGAAGGATACCAATCTTTAATTACCACATCAAACTATACTAACCAGAAACATGTAGTCCCTTATTAACATATTCGAAATAATACACCCAAAAGGATCCAATTCTTTTATCATGGTTAATCATGTACTATTATCTATCCAAATGTGTCAATATCTTAATAGGTAGCTATTATTATTCAAACCATCACCAACATATATATATATATATATATATCACTTATGTGTTCCATTCACACAATCATCTATGTAAGATTTTCAAACTATTCAACACTTGGACATTTAAGAAATTCATAGATTACATAAAACATGACAGTATAATTCTCCATTTACTAATTACAAACCAACTTAATACAAGCGAGTTTTATAACAAAATACATGGTGCCACCATCCTAGGAGTTTCTATATAAGCTTCTAATCTCTAACGGAGTCCAAACAGCAACTCGACCTTTGCACAGAAACATATTGCATAAACTTTATGTATCCTGCAATGCATGATCATGAGATGCATTAGGCTTATATAGCCTAAGTGAGGTAGCTATATTAATGTAGTAAATAATAATAATAATATTATAAGGAATCAAGCCACTCAAGAAGGTGTTTATACAGAACTTTCTTGTGAATTAGACTAGATTAATACTTTCTTTGTTTATCCAATAATTATTTATAGAATTATTCTTTATAACAACATTCAAGACTTAGATTGGAACCATTCGATTGTACTTCAATTACGAGTCACTTTATGCTCACTAAGAGCTGTCCATTCAAGACTCATCAATAATCATCCATTACCGAGCTTAACAAGAGCTATCAATTAAAATGTTTGATCATAACTCTTTTGAATTCTTTACTTAAAATCAAAATTCATATCTTTTTTAGGTTTGCCTTGGATTGCTATTGGTGATGAATAACATTAATCCAAGCGATACTTAGCTTCGAGCACATAGCAAAGGCTAATATCGAATATATCAACAAGCAATGGTAATTTAGTACCATCGAAACATATCAATAGGGTGTCCCCTGAGCAATAGCTTGAACAAGAGTACCAAAGTTACTAAAAGATCCTTTGATCTTAATAACAAGGGACCGTAGTCCAAACATAACAGGCTTCCTTACTTCTTAACTCCTTAGAGCTAACTAGTCAATCTTTATTAAGGACCTTACTGTCATTGAATAGTGGTTATGTTATTCAAAGCTTTTCAACAAATACACAAGTCATCTCAACATCATGGAAATTCCATAAACAATTATTCAAGCATAGCAAGGCATTTAAACATAAAAATACAACCTTGTTCAAGTCTAAACATGAATGCCATGCTATGAATGTATGCTCATCCACAATTAGCTCTATTTGAGCCTTTTTACACAATGTACATGTAATGCAATTCATTCACAACCAATCAATACATAATCTTAACAAATTAAACATCGGGATAACTCTGCGTTACCCTAGACTCAAGTGACTACACTCACCTTCTATCCGAACATTATGGGACACCTGGATTCCACAAACTCTTCTAGCTTCCAAATACTCTTATCTTCTACCCATTCATGTTCATACATGTACCTCAACAAAAAAATAGATTATTACAAACTGCCCTAATAATCCAGAAATCTATTAATCAATTCCTATTTATTTGAACTATCCAACGAGCTAGCACAAGAACCACACACACACTAAAACAATTCGAATGACCTTGTTGGCATTCTTTAAATCACAAAGCAGAAATTCATTAAATTTTATACACCTTTAATTAAGGTGAAGCAGTCCACTTAATAGATTCATAACAAGCATTTTTTTACAGTACTTTATTACTCCCTAAAACAATCCCAATTCACATGATTATAGTCATGTAACTTAATAACTAGGCATCCTTCCTAGGTACTCAAAAATATTCCATAACTATCCAATTAATTCCTGTTTGTAATCAAACATGTCCCATAACAGTTTCCATGTAACTAAATCAATCTATAACACTTATAATTGATAAAAGCAGTCCCTCTACAAGATATACAAGCAAAACATATTCTTAAAGCATAAGCACATATTCAATCACTGCATTAATTAACTAAATTTCCAGCCTTTCCTAGACTGTTTTTCAATAACATTTTCTAATTCCCTAAGTGGTTGCTGCTGCCGGGAAGCTTGCACCTCACACGGTTAAAATTCCATATCTTTCATTCTGTATATTGGAATTTCAAACCGTTTACACCGTTGAAAAGCTTACTCAACTAGCTTTCTAACCATATAGGCCTTGCATTTTTACTCCTTATGAAATAATACATTTTTTAATCTAAAGACACACCTAATTCTGCCACCAGACAGTTTACGCTGTCTTTGAACAACTGTCTCTACAAGCAGTTATAAAACTCGAATTTCAATTTCGCTTGTTTTAAATGAAACTAGACATAATAAGCTTTCTAACCATATAAGTTATAGCTTCTAATTCCACCAATACAATTTATAGCAATTTTCCAAGTCGCAGCCAATGCAGATTTTAGAATATGTTTACACAAAGCCTATAGGATAAATTACAATCAACCTTAACTCCAAATTTAATTTGAAACAGGGCATGATTAAATCTTCAATTTTTAACAGTCTAGGATCAGATTTTTAGTCCAATTTAAGCACACCCAAACATCAATTCCATCCTTTTTACTAATCCATTTGATTTCCAGAAATCACAATGAACAATCCTCCTACACTTGTTTAGACTTCCAGCAATAAGACCATTCAACCAACTAAATACAAAGATATATACATCCAAGTTAAGCATTTAACAGATTCATTTATAGAGCCTAATTATATCCACAACTATATAATTTCTCCTATATGATTTATCACTAAATTTTGGTCTCTTGATTAACATAAATCATTGGTTTCATGCCTCTAAACTTCCTATTTAACCCAATTCGATCAACTCAACTATTCTTTAAGAACACAAGATTCCAACTATAAACAAATCATTCAAACATCAACCAATTTGACCCATCATTCAATGGGTTATTGAGTTCATCGTACATGCAAGAAATAAAATGGAAGGATTCATACCTTCCTTAACATCTAATCGAATTAGGCCCAAGGGTTTCTTCCTCCATTGAAATTTCTCTCAAACCCAAGAAATCTCCCTCTCCATGAATGTATATCTCGGTCATAAGGAGAAGAAGAGTTGAAGACAATTTCTCTCCCTCAAGAGCCGAGTGATCACATTCCCAAAACCAATTACCATACCTCTCCTTTGACAAGTGTGATAGCCCCTCTATTATTTTTTATTAGCATGCAAATGTCAGCTTTGCCATGATACTCTTTTTAGTCATCTTTCCTATAAGTCATTTATTCCTTGATTCTCACACAATGGTCCTGTTACTCGAATAAATTCTAATTAAGCTTACTAAGATAAAATAGAATTCTTTTACTTAACAACTGATAACATGATTTTCTTCTAGGCCCGATTATTGGGGTGTTACACGCTACAATGGCTAATCAATTTTCTTTTATTTCAAATCAATCCTAACTTATTCATTTTAATTAATTTAACGTGAAAGCCTTCCATGATTCAAGGCTAATTTCACCCTTTACTAAACGGTCACCCAAATTTCCTTTAATTCAATTTGGTCCTAAAGCTTAATTGAGCTTCTAATTATACACTGGAAATAATTGGATTAGAAATCAAATTAGTATCATTCTTCTAAGCCCAATTTTGGGGTGTTACAATTATTCTTGAAATCTGCTCGACAATAAATCCAAGGTAGGACATTATTAAAACCTGGCGTAGCTAGAGTAAAATCCAAGCATCTCTTGCCAATGTTCATCATCCATTTGAATACTTTTATTTTCCAAACTATTACTTTTACTGCATTTTCTTAGCTATTGTCTAAATCAAAGATCCAAACCATTAAAAATTTAAATCTTGGGCAATCCTTGTGCATACGATACTCAGCTCACTACCGTATTACTTGATGACCGTGTATACTTGCACGTAATAGACACACCCTTGGCATTATTTCTTACATATTTACACTCAATTCTCAATCTTTTGTCAAGTGTTAGCAAAATCGACAAGTTTTTGGCACCGTTGTTGGGGATTCCAACGAAATTTATTGTTTCGACTTACTTGTTTTGTTTTACTTTATTTTTTTTGCTTGCTGTATGACCAAGAACCACCCTACGATAGAAGATTGGCCATACTACCTAGAAATTGAAAGAACCTTACGTATATTAAAAAGAAAAGTATGAGTGATGGCTCGAAATGGAAATAGAGTAGATGATGTCCCAAATAACCATTGGGATTTGCCAATAAATGATGATATTCCACCCGCTCATGCTTCTGTTACTAACAATGCCGAAGAGAGACCTATTAGAGAACACTTGGCACCAAATATGGACAATTTGATGTCAAGCCAGATTGGTCCCGAGGTAAATACAGCCAATTTTGAACTTAAACCGGTAATGATACAAACTCTTTTGAATGTAGGAAAATTTGATGGATCACCTACTGGTGCCCAAGGAAACACTTGAAGCAATTCATGGAAGTTTGCCAACTATTTCTGTAACACCTTCTTCCCAACCTGGTCAAAGTATGTTACCGGAGATCGAAACAAAGATCAAAATAGTATGTTCAGTGTTTTAATGAGTTAAGACCCATGCAATGTTTGATTTAGTGTCTTAAAACAATACTAGGTCTATACAGTGAAGCAGTGATTCGATATAACTCATTAATCTTGAATTTAGGACCAATTTTAAACCTTTACAAGTTTTATGGACTAATATATAAATTCCATAAATTAGAGTTCCTATACTGAAATTAACTATACCACAATGAAATTTAACCTATAATCGATGAACATACAAATTTTCATGTCAATCAGAGTCTATTTATCCATTCAATTAATTCAATCAATAACAGGTGACCACTTTATAAATTAACAAGATCTTTCAACATCTTATAACTGAATTACTTGTATCGGTATCGATACTCGAGAGGTTGTATCGGTACACCATATACATTTTATAAATTATCATATTTCAATGACCAAAAGTCATATCGGTACAGCCTTAGCTGTACCGGTACAGATGGACCTATATCAGTACGCCTTGAAGCCGTACCGATGCAATTTTACAAACCAAATTCCAGTATTGACTTTTTGTATCGATACGCTAAAGTCCGTATCGATACACCTAGTTGACCAGGTTTGACTTGGTCCAAATATGCATAGCTGTATCGATACGCCATCATCCGTATCGATATGCCTTGTTCTGTAATGAAAGATTTTATCTGGTTTTTATTCAATTCAACCCATCAACCAAAATCCAAAGCTTATGAAATTTTGTAGACAAGTATATAACGCCATAATATACTAGCACGCCAAATTTCATAGCCATATGAATCTATTTGCTAGTTTTTTACCTTTTTAGGCCAATTATGAAAGTTTTACCACTTTTAGCCACTTCCAAAATAACATCTAGGACCCTTAACACACAAACATACCATATATGACTCATATACAACAAAAAGGTTAATAGCGACTGGTTTAACTACTTTGCCACCATACTAGGAGTTCATAGGGATAATATACTTTACTTTAGCCTTGTGGTGACTTGCCAAAACTTCCAACGGACTTCAATCTCTAACCCATAACTTCCTTAACCTGAAATGCATGAGATGAAATGCATTAGGCATAATTTTCCTAGTAAGGTAGTCATAAGTAATATCAAGTACAATAAAATGCATTCCAAACCATGTTTTGTCATATTAATGCAATGGAAATTATATCATGTTTCAACATTATTCCTTGGATCAAATCAAGATAGTGGATACGCGAATTCCTAAACCTTGCCAAATCTATGAACGGTCTAGTCCCTCCGCCTTGCTAATTGACCAATATTACAACATCCCTCTGCCTCGCCAAAATAAAGGTCGTAGCCAAGGATCGTAGTCCACCTGTACCAATGAGCTCATAAATTCTATGGCATGCCAATTATATCCAATGTCCTTTCAAATCCAAGGTTCAATAATAATATCTATGTTCAATATTTTTCAATAGCAATATCAATGGTTAATGTTTCAAAGACAATAAGAATATCAATTTTGTTATTCAATGTCAATATATATAACAATGATTATAGTAATGACAATGCCAATGTTCAATGATCAATGTCCTATTTCCAATGCTTTCATATGCTCGATGACAATAAAAATGTTCCTATAAAGAATAATTCAATACTGTAACTTACTGATTGTTACCAATATAATCTGATTCGATGCGATATCCTTAGAAACAATGTTAGCTAGACATAAATCATTATCAATGAATTTGGGAAAAACACCTAGCCTACTCCCGAGACTCCAACTACACTCACCGATAATTCTGTGACCTTCAAGGCTCCCAGATGACAATTCCCTTATTCTTCTGATCGGTCGGTTCCCGTGGATTTGCCCATTCCTCCCCTTGTTGCTCTTGAGCTAACAAACATGGACATCCTTATAGGGTTTGAAATTCTTGAACATGAAGCCATGAGTTAATCGTGGAATCAACAAGCTAATAGAGGTTTATGGTTTACCCGATCGATGGCTATAATTTAGGATTAAGAACCTTAAGAAATCGAAGCTTAGGTTACTCTCCAATGGAGGTGTGTGCTTGTTCAAGGTGAAAGGTTGAAGATAAAAATGGTACTTTTGCTTTTGCTCAAATGACCGGGTAGGTTCCCTTCCATTTACTTTTAATTCATAAGCTTTTCTTCAGATGAAGGAATTCAATTTCCTAATCCTACATAGTGGTGATTAGTCTTGGGGAGGGGCTAATCGCAAGGTTAGTCCCTCATCTTGCTATACTTATTACTTTTGTCCCTAAACTTTCAATTTTCACAATCTAGTCACCGAAAGCTTTCGATAAATTCTATAAGGTCCTAAATCAATAAATTGACTCATTTAGAGTCCTAAATCAATGCAATATTTGGACCTTTCTGGTGTAGGGTTTTCGATCGTCGGAACTCAATTCTGACTAGAGTGATTTTTGGGGTGTTACAACTCTCCCCCCTTAAGAAAAAATTCATCCTTGAATTTTACCTGAACTGAAGAGGTGAGGGTATTGCACTCTAATTTTCTCCTTTGGTTCCCAAGTTGCTTCCTCAGTAGTGAGGCTTCTCTAGAGCACTTTGACCAATAGAACAGATTTGTTGCGAAGTCTTTTAACTTCATTTGCAAGAATTTGAACTAGTGCATCTTCGTAAGACATATTAGGCTGAATTTATACAGATTTTGGCTCAATAATGTGCAAAGGGTCGGAGCAATATTTACGAAGCATTGATACATGGAATACATCGTGGATCTTGCTTAGTCCTGAGGGTAACGATAACCGTTAAGCCACAGAGCCAACATTCTCGATAACCTTGAAAGGTCCAATGAATTGGGGACTAAGCTTTCCCTTTTTGCCAAACCTCAAAACTTTCTGCTACGGTGAAACCTTGAGAAAGGCTTTCTCACCAAGCTTGTACTGTATATCCCTTTGTTTTATATCAGCATAAGCTTTTTGTCGGTCAAAGGCAGCTTTCAAGCGAGTCATGGATGATGGTAACCCTTTCTTCGGTTTCCTGAAGTAGTTTAGGACCCAACTTCTTGCCTTCATCGATTTTAGACAAACACAATGGAGTTCTGCAACGTCTGCCATACAACGCTTCATATGGTGCCATCTTAATGGAAGCTTGATAGTTATTGTTGTAGGAAAACTCGATGAAGGGTAGGGATTTCTCCCAAGATCCATCGAAATTGATAATGCGTGCACGTAACATGTCTTCCAGAATATGTACGAAAAGGTTCAATAATGATACACATTTTCAAAGATGCGATGAGAAGGATTATTTAATGATTTACTTGGATTACCCTTTTTAACTGGCCGTCAGACTGAGGGTGGAAAGCAGTACTAAGGTTAACTCTAATGCCCAGAGCTCCTTGCAATGTTCTCCAAATTTGAGAAGCAAAACGAGGATCTCAATTGGAGATGATGGATTTTGGTACTCCGTGGAGTCGAATAACTTCCTTGATATACAAGTCAGCCAACTTAGGAAGACCGTAGTTCATTCTAACTGATAAGAAATGTGCTGACTTGGTGAAACGGTCCACAATGACCCAAATCGCACTGTGTTTATTTAGAGTTAGAGGTAGACCACTAACGAATTCTATAGTGATCTTTCATTTCCATTGTGGTAAATCTATGGGTTGCAGTAATCTAGTAGGAACACGGTGCTCAGCCTTAATGCGCTGGCATGTAAGGCATTTAGACACAAAGTCGGTTATGGCCTGTTTCATACCTGCCACCAATAGAGTTCTCGAAGGTCTTTGTGTATCTTTACAGAACTTGGGTAAACAGAAAAAAAAACTCTAATAAGCTTCCTTGAGAATATCGGTGCGAAGAGATTCATCATTGGGCACGCAGACTCTATCACGAAAACATAAGAGTCCTTTAGAACTAATTTTGAAGTCAGGATTATCTTGCAACTTAGAAACAATAGTTTGTAATTCGGGGACTTGATCTTGCAATGCTTTGATTCTTGAAACAATAGTAGACTGAAACTGGAGCTCAGTGATAAGTGTTCAAAAGTACTATTTTTATTACCCTTTTTACTCATATTATTGTTAGACTTAGGCTCATATTAGTTGCATAATTAGTCATTCATGCATTAATTCATGTTTCTTTCCACCGTTGAGCTTGATTACATAACTTGGTGATTTTTGTGGAAAAAGATACTGCTTTGGTGTGTTTTTTTGTGTGTGCAGAATCACTTTCCTAAACAAGGCTGGAACTAGTTGCCAGGGCAATGCATGAAGGAGATGTCGAGCTAGTTGCCAAGGCAATTTTCAACAAAGAATAAGATGATATGGTAGTCGAAATTGATGACTAGATAAGCCCAAGATGACGTGGAGCAAAGCTAAATCCCAAAGAAGTTTGATTTCCATGAAGAGGTTAAAGAGAAATTAAATTCCAAGAAAATAAGAGAAGTTCTATAAGGAATTTAAATATAATAAAGAATTATATTCTTTATAGATAATTTAATTCCAACTTAACTTCTTCCTCAAAAAAGACTTTGACCTAGCCCTATAAATTAAAGACCATGCCATCAACTCCAAAGGGAGAGAGAAGAGAGAATTTTCGACAAGATCAAAGGGGGGATATCGACAAAGAGGCTTCAACCATTCTTCATCTTTTTTTCTTCTTTGTTCCATTAGGTTTATGCTAGGAATTCTTTGTCTTGTGTTTCTTTGGAACCTAGCCATGAACTAAATCTATTAGCTAAGGTTATTGTATTTTGTGGTTGTGAGAAATAATTGAATTTTGTTTAGGTAATAAGAGTTTGCACTTTCAATTCAAGGTTTACTCATTCTTGGTTCTTATTCTTGTTTGCGAGTAAATTGGGAGAGGATCTCGTAACTTCATCTATTTATCTAATATCGGGAGAGTTAGATTCAAGAAACGAATGAGTATGGTCTTTATGCAATCTATTGATGGTGAAGATTAATTCAAGAAACGAATGAGTATGGTGTTTATGCAAGATTGGTTATTGTTCACCCTTAATTCACGCAGGGATGTATTATCAAGGCATGCACAAATAGCTAGAGTTTCGACTTAGGGATAAGAAGAAACCATTGAAGAACGCTCCGCCAAACCTTGAAGTTGCTACCCAACCGCCCAAGTAGTTGCCCAGACAACCATCGATTAGTTGCCAAGGCAACCCCACTGTGCAAGTTGCCCTTGAACTCTTTTACCAAGACGATCCAATCGGCTATCACACCTCAACTCACGATAACCTGGCATATTCTCTCTCATTTAATTACATCTTCTTTTACTTATTTGCTTTCTAGTTTAGTTGTTAGTTAAAACTCCTACAATCTTCTACTTGTGTTCTTTTACTTTTTACAGTGCAAGAGATTAGATTCTTGAAGTGGCACCAATCCCTGTGGAGACGATATCTTTTATACTATAACTTGCGACGTGTACACTTGCACAATTACGGAGCACTTATTACGCGCAACAAGTTTTTGGCACCGTTGCCGGGGATTGGCAATAGCGACTTTGTTTTTATTTCCTTGCACTTTTTTATTTTTCTTGTTTATGATTCAAAGGGTTAACAAACTTTGGTTTTGCATTGGTATATGACCAGGGCGAGACCGATTGCACCAGAATATCCCTTTGATTCAGAAATTGAACGAACATTGCAAAGACTCAGAACAAGGTTAAGAGTAGCAATGGCTAATCAAGACGGCAATATGAATCAAGATGTTCCAGCAGGAGGAGGAGTGATTCTTGCACGAAATAGAACTATTCGAGACTATCTTGAAGAAGATCTTGAAGGACTTAATCCAGAATTGTCACACCTGAAATTGAAGCCGACCACTTAGAGTTGAAACCAAAGTGATGTTTAATATGATCAACACAATTGGTCAATTTGGTGGCTCAAAGAATTGAAGATGCACGACAACGTCCTAAATCTTTCCTCGAGATTTGCAATTCATTCAAAATACAAGGAGTCACCCCGATGTTTTACGACTAAGATTATTCGCCTATTCACCGAGGGATAGGGCGAAAGGATGGTTGAATAGTATTCTTGCGGATCAATAGGATCTTGGACCGATCTTTGTCGTGATTTCCTTGCTCGATTTAATCCTACAAATTTGACGAATAGGCTTCATAATGAAATTAATTCTTTTTGGCGGACATATGATGAATCCATGTACGAGGCTTGAGAGAGCGATATAGAGAACTTCTACACAAATGCCCTATACACGGATTCACAAGTGGGACACAAGTAACAATGTTTTACAACGCTGTGAATACATCAACAAGGATGATGCTAGATGCCTCGGCAAATGGCATACTCCTAGATAAGTCGCTGGAGGAAGCAATGCAAATTCTAAACAGGCTTTCCAAGAATGATTATCAATTTCCCTCTGCTAGAAGAGGAGTTAGACGCCAAGCCACAATACATGAACTGGGATCATCAGACTCAATTTTGGCACAATTGGCCACTCTAACTAAGATGGTCCAAAACATGCAGAAACTAAACAACACACAGGAAGTCAAGGTAATGGATTCCTTTTGTGAGTTATGTGGTGGTAACCATGATTCTCCTGAATGTATGCAGAATCTAGAATCCATCTTTTATGTGAGGAATTACAACCGGAACAATAATATGATGTCCAACACATATAATCCAGCTTGGAAGAAGCACCCGAATTTTTCATGGAGTAATCCCAACAATGCTCTAAACCAGAACAATCAGAATGCACAAGCATCGGGATTCCAACAGAATATGCCACGGCAACAGTTGTTGCAGCAACAACCGACAACATCTAGTTCTTTGGAAAATTCTCTCAATGCTTTTATGTTGAAAACTGAGTCTTATATGGCTGAGAATAGTAACTTCATAAAAAGAACTAATGCTTTTATTAACAGGAGCGAGATGAGATTGCAAAACCAAGAGGCTGCAATCAAATCATTGGAAAATCAAGCCGGACAATTTGCTCAAAACCTGAATTCTAGACCGCAAGGAGGTTTACCTGGCGATACTGAAGTCCCAAGAGGAACTGGCCATGAGCAATGTAAGGCGATCACCACTAGAAGTGGCCAACAACTTAAAGAGGCTCAAACTCGCTCATCAAACAAAACTCAAAAAAGGAACAAGACAAACTCAACGGCAAAGCCTCGGATGTTGAACTAGGAATTGTCACGCAACCAGCGATAAGCATGCCTCGAAACCATCGATAAGGATGCCGCAAAAACCAATGATAGGTATACCATGGCAACCCCAGTTGACAATGCCTCGACAACTCCAGTTGCCCCGGCAATGCCATCAATCAGGTTCCAAACCAATGAAAGGATCGAAGATATCTGACTTCCACCACCATTCCCACAAAGGTTGAAGCGAAAAAAGCAAGAATATCAATTCAAGAAGTTCCTTGCTATCCGAAAGCAAGTCCACATCAACTTGCCATTGGTTGAAGCAATTGAACAAATGCCAAACTATGCCAAGTTACTTAAAGACATTGTGTCCAAGAGAACAAGGCTAGGAGAGTTTGAAACAGTTGCTGCAACAGAGGGATGCATGGCCATGTTGCACAATCGCATGCCACCCAAGTTGAAGGATCCCAAAAGTTTCACAATACCCTATTCTATTGGAAACCACTATGTCGCGAAAGCATTATGCGACCTTGGAGCAAGCATAAACTTGATGCCTAAATCGATTTTCCAGAAACTAGGAATCGGGAAGGCAAGACCTACAACATTTATGCTGCAGTTAGCCGACAGATCCTATGTGCATCTAGAGGGAAAAATCGAAGACATACTGATAAAAGTTGATAAATTTATTTTTCCCGCTGACTTTATTGTTTTGGATTGTGAAGCAGATGAGCATGCGCCTATCATTCTCAGGAGACCCTTCCTAGCAACAGGGAGAACCTTGATCGATGTTGAAAAATGAGAACTCACAATGAGCGTGAATGACCAACAAGTTAAACTAAATGTGCTCCAAACACTAAGGCACGCCGATGATCCAGAAGAATGACAACTTCTCCATGCCACGATAGAGTTTAACTTCGATGAGGAATTTAGTTGCCTCGATAACTACATTGTCGATCAAGAGAAACCTGAGGAGAATGAAGAACCGATCGATGAGGAACAACAAGAATAGGCAAATTGGTTAGTCAATCGACCAGGTACATACTTTGAGCCACTATATTGCTCAGGTAAGGAAGGTAAAATCGAAAAGCCCTCTATTGAACAACCACCGATTCTTGAGTTGAAACAATTACCAGGACAACTAAAATATGCTTACTTGGAAACCGACAATACATTGCATGTAATTATTTCCTATAAGTTATAACATGAGTAGGAAAAGAAGCTGATCAAAATTTTGATGCTACACAAGAAGGCAATAGGGTGGACAATTGCCGACTTGAAGGGAATTAGCCTAGCAGTGTGCATGCACAAGATTTTGTTGGAAGATGATCACAAACCTTCGATTGAGGCCTAGCGGAGACTGAATCATGCCATGAAAGGGGTTGTAATGAAAGAAATCATGAAGTGGCTTGACGCCGGCATTATATACCCTATCTCAGATAGCACATGGGTAAGTTTGGTACAATGTGTACCGAAAAAGGGAGGTATAACGATGGTAAGTAATGAAAACAATGAACTCATTCCAACCAGGACTGTGACTGGTTGGAGGGTTTGTATGGATTATCGAAAACTAAACAAAGCCACTAGGAAAGATCACTTCCCATTACCCTTTATTGATCAAATGCTTGACCATCTTGCAGGTAAAACCTTTTATTATTTTCTTGATGGTTATTCAGGTTACAATCAAATTGCCATAGCACCAGAAGATCAAGAAAAGACAACCTTCACATGCCCATACGGTACTTATGCTTTCTGAAGGATGTCGTTTGGATTGTGTAATGCCTCGGCAACCTTCCAAAGATGCATGAAGGCACTCTTTTTAGACATGGTTGAAGACTTCCTTGAGATCTTCATGGATGATTTTTCCGTTTTTGGTAATGACTTCGACAGTTGCCTAGGCAATTTAGAGAATATGTTGGCAAGATGTGAAGAAACCGATTTAGTCCTTAATTGGGAGAAGTGCCATTTTATGGTAGATGAAGTAATAGTGCTCGGCCACAAGATTTCATCCAAGGGAATTGAAGTAGGAAAAGCCAAGGTGGACGTGATCGAGAGATTACCCCCACCAAGTTCGGTTAAAGGAATCTGAAGCTTTCTTGGACATGCAGGTTTTACAGGAGGTTCATTCATAATTTTTTTAAGATTACTAAACCCTTGTGCAATTTGCTTGAACAGGATAAAGTCTTCAATTTTGATCATTCTTGCGCCCAAGCATTCGAAACCCTAAAGGAAAAGCTTACCTCGACACCCATTGTCGTTCCACCCGATTGGACGCTACCTTTTGAGCTCATGTGTGATGCAAGTGATTTCACAGTAGGAGCAGTCCTAGGCCAACGCACAGGTAAGACCTTTCATGTGATATACTATGCTAGTAAAACTCTTAATAGTGCTCAAGTTAATTACACAACAACAGAGAAAGAGTTACTAGCTGTAGTTTTCGCATTTGACAAGTTTCGATCCTATTTGATTGGTAAAAAAGTAATTATTCATACGGACCATTCGACAATTAAGTATCTATTTGCTAAAAAGCATGCCAAACCTCATTTGATTTGTTAGATATTGCTTTTACAAGAGTTTGATATTGAAATTAAGGAAAGGAAAGGAACAAAAAATCAAGTGGTCGATCACTTATCACGCTTAGAATGCAATAGGGAGGAGGATTCGAATTTAGAGATGTGCGATGCATTCCCGGATGAGCAACTGTTAGTTGCCTCGGCAACCATGGACGCCAGAGATAACTTGGCAACCCCGACGCCTCGGCAACCATGGAAATCAAACTCCTTTGGGATTTAATTTCTCTTGACGCGTATGACTCGGCAACCCCTGACGCCTCGACAACCATGGAAATCAAACGTGGAGCAACTCTTGACGCGTATGCCTCGGCAATACCTTGGCCCGCGGATTTAGTTAATTTCCTTGTTTGTGGTATTTTACCTTATGGCCTTACTCACCAAGGGAAGAAACGGTTCCGCCATGATGATAAGCATTACTTTTGGGACGAGCCTCTTTTGTTTAAACAATGTGCAGATCAGGTTATACTCCGATGTGTGCCTGAAGAGGAGCAGCAAAATGTACTCGGGCAATGCCATTCTTCACCCTATGGAGGACATTTTGGAGGAACACATACCGTGGCCAAAGTTTTACAATCCGGTTTGTATTGGCCAACACTGTAAAAAGATGCCCAAGAGTTTTACAAGCAATGTGATCATTGCCAGAGGACGGGCAATATCTCTAGATGACATGAGATGCCGCTCCAAAACATCATCGAGGTGGAATTGTTCGATGTATGGGGGATTGATTTTATGGGACCTTTCCCATCTTCATTCGGCAACCTCTACATTCTACTTGTCGTTGACTACGTGTCTAAATTGGTTGAGGCAGTTGCAGTTCCCACCAACGATTCCAAGCCCGTGCAATGATTCTTGTAGAAAAATATATTTACACGGTTTGGGATGCCGAGAGCAATTATCAGTGATGAAGGCAAGCACTTTGACAACAGACTTATTGCCAAGATGTTGCAACGCTTAGGCGTGTCACACAAGATTGCCATGGCGTATCACCCACAAACCAATGGGCAAGCAGAAATTTCCAACTAGGCATTGAAGGGTATACTCGAGAAAGTTGTAAATCCCTCTAGGAAGGATTGGTCAGTAAGACTAGATGACGCACTTTGGGCATATCACACTGCATTCAAAACACCCTTAGGTATGTCTCCCTTCCGACTTGTCTATAGCAAAACATGCCATCTACCGGTGGAAATCAAACACAAGGCATATTGGGCAATTAAGACCGTGAATATGGATTGTGAAAGTGCCGGACAAAAGCATTTGTTGGACCTCAACGAGATAGAAGAATTCTGCACACTTGCCTATAACAATGCACAAATCTACAAGGAGAAAACAAAGCAATGGCATGACAAGAAACTATTGCCATGTCAATTCATGCCAGGGCAACTAGTTCTCTTATTCAATTCTCGACTAAAACTTTTCCCGGGAAAATAGAAATCAAGATGCTCGGGACCATTCAAAGTTGTCAAACTATTCTCCCATGGTGTCGTGATAATCAAGTCCATCACTGACAAACATGAATTCAAAGTTAACGAACAAAGATTGAAGCACTACAACGGTGCCCATGTGGAACGTAACAAAGAAGTGGTCACCTTAGGAGATGCATGAGCGTACTCTCCTTCCGATATTTTCTTTTTATTTTTATTTTTCTTTTTCTTTTATTTTTTTCTTTTTTTTCTTTCGAACTATTTTTTTATTATTTTTGGTTATTTTTTTCTTTATTAATTTTTGGAACTTTTAAGAGATATTTTATTTTTCTTCATTATCTTTAGTTTCCAGGTTTTCTTTGTTTTCTTTTCTTTTCCACAACAAGACTCACAACCACCATGCTAAGGAAATTCACTGCCGACTACTTGCCACGACAACCGCAATAGAGAATGCCCCGGCAACTACCTCAGCAGTTGCCACGGCAACTGAAACTGGCGATGCCCAGACAACAAAAATGGCTTCGGCAACTACTGATGCCCAGGCAAGTGAACCTGCATCGGCAAACATGGATCAAATCAAAGCAATACTATTCACGCGGTACCAGCCACAAGTATTCAACCACCGATCGGAATATGAATCAAGCAAACGGCACAAAGAAAACTTATCACTCGAGGTGACGACCTCTCTACTAACTTATTTCATTTATTTTCTTTTAAATTTTGTTTCACTTTTACATGCATTGAGGACAATGCTTCTCTCGAGTTTGGGGGGTGTTGGTTTCTAGTTAGTTTCATGTTTAGTCGCATTCATCTTTAGCAATCACATATAGGTTGCATATGTTACTTGCCATGCCTTTAATTGGATTTAATTGCTTAAGACTTGTTGAATATCCAATGATGAATTTTTGCCACTGCACTTAATTGAAAGAACTTTTAATTTTAGGATTGCACGAAAAGAACTTAGAATTTTACTATGATGCTGAATTTTTGTTACACGGTTGTGGCTTGTTGATTGAAAGAAACTTAGTGAACTTAGGTTGCTTAAAATTTGGGTAAATTTAAAATTGAAAATTAAAAGTTAAATTCTTGCTAGAGGTTCCCAAATCGCTCTAGTAGTAAATGCACTTTCTTGCTAGAGGTGCCCAAACTGCTCTAGTAGTTAATGCACATTAAAGAATCGCTAGAGGTGCCCAAAATTGGCTCTAGTCGACTAAAATAAAATGAGAAATTGCTTACTTTGCTAGAGGTGCCCGAAATTGGCTCTAGTGAAAATAAAAATAAATGCCCCGGTAATTAAATTGATAAAAGCCTATTGTTCACATAGAATCATGAAAATCAACTTGTACACAACTACGCACACACATTGTCACAAGCATTATAGTTCGATTCCGGGTAATTTTTGTGCTATTCAAAAAATTAAAAGGTGATCATGCTTTGTGCCACGGTTTCGAGGGTTGAATTCAAGTTTGAAGCATGTCTTTGATGATTAAAGTCTTGGTAGGTAATTGTTAGTTTGCATTGCTTGAGGACAAGCAATAGTTCGAGTTTAGGGGTGTGATAAGTGTTCAAAAGTACTATTTTTATTACCCTTTTTACTCATATTATTGTTAGACTTAGGCTCATATTAGTTGCATAATTAGTCATTCATGCATTAATTCATGTTTCTTTCCACCGTTTAACTTGATTACATAACTTGGTGATTTTTGTGGAAAAAGATACCGCTTTGGTGTGTTTTTTTGTGTGTGCAGAATCACTTGCCTAAACAAGGCTGGAACTAGTTGCCAGGGCAATGCATGAAGGAGATGCCGAGCTAGTTGCCAAGGCAATTTTCGACAAAGAATAAGATGATATGGTAGTCGAAATTGATGACTAGGTAAGCCCAAGATGACGTGGAGCAAAGCTAAATCCCAAAGGAGTTTGATTTCCATGAAGAGGTTAAAGAGAAATTAAATCCCAAGAAGATAGGAGAAATTCTAGAAGGAATTTAAATATAATAAAGAATTATATTCTTTAAAGATAATTTAATTCCAACTTAACTTCCTCCTCAAAAAAGACTTTGACCTAGCCCTAAAAATTAAAGACCATGTCGTCAACTCCAAAGGGAGAGAGAAGAAAGAATTTTTGACAAGATCAAAGGGGGGATATCGACAAAGAGGCTTCAACCATTCTTCATCTTTTTTTTCTTCTTTGTTTCATTAGGTTTATGCTAGGAATTCTTTGTCTTGTGTTTCTTTGGAACCTAGCCATGAACTAAATCTATTTGGCTAAGGTTATTGTATTTTGTGGTTGTGAGAAACAATTGAATTTTGTTTAGGTAATAAGAGTTTGCACTTTCAATTCAAGGTTTACTCATTCTTGGTTCTTATTCTTGTTTGCGAGTGAATTGAGAGAGGATCTCGTAACTTCATCTATTTATCTAATATTGGGAGCGTTAGATTCAAGAAACGAATGAGTATGGTCTTTATGCAATCTATTGATGGTGAAGATTAATTCAAGAAACGAATGAGTATGGTGTTTATGCAAGATTGGTTGTTGTTCACCCTTAATTCACGCAGGGATGTATTATCAAGGCATGCACAAATAGCTAGAGTTTTGACTTAGGGATAAGAAGAAACCATTGAAGAACGCCCACCAAACCTTGAAGTTGCTACCAAACCGCCCAAGTAGTTGCCCATGCCTAGGACAACCATCGATTAGTTGCCAAGGCAACCCCACTGTGCAAGTTGCCAAAGCAACCGACTCTTTCTTTTACCAAGACGATCCAATCGGCTATCACACCTCAACTCACGATAACCTGGCCTATTCTCTCTCATTTAATTACATCTTCTTTACTTATTTGCTTTCTAGTTTAGTTGTTAGTTAAAACTCCTACAATCTTCTACTTGTGTTCTTTTACTTTTTACAGTTCAAGAGATTAGATTCTTGAAGTGGCACCAATCCCTGTGGAGACGATATCTTTTATACTATAACTTGCGACGTGTACACTTGCACAATTACGGAGCACTTATTACGCGCAACAAGTTTTTGGCACCGTTGCCGGGGATTGGCAATAGCGACTTTGTTTTTATTTCCTTGCACTTTTTTATTTTTCTTGTTTATGATTCAAAGGGTTAACAAACTTTGGTTTTGCATTGGTATATGACCAGGGCGAGACCGATTGCACCAGAATATCCCTTTGATTCAGAAATTGAACGAACATTGCAAAGACTCAGAACAAGGTTAAGAGTAGCAATGGCTAATCAAGACGGCAATATGAATCAAGATGTTCCAGCAGGAGGAGGAGTGATTCTTGCACGAAACAGAACTATTCGAGACTATCTTGAAGAAGATCTTGAAGGACTTAATCCAGGAATTGTCACACCTGAAATTGAAGCCGACCACTTAGAGTTGAAACCAGTGATGTTTAATATGATCAACACAATTGGTCAATTTGGTGGCTCAGCAATTGAAGATGCACGACAACGTCCTAAATCTTTCCTCGAGATTTGCAATTCATTCAAAATACAAGGAGTCACCCCTGATGTTTTACGACTAAGATTATTCGCCTATTCACTGAGGGATAGGGCGAAAGGATGGTTGAATAGTATTCTTGCCGGATCAATAGGATCTTGGACCGATCTTTGTCGTGATTTCCTTGCTCGATTTAATCCTACAAATTTGACGAATAGGCTTCATAATGAAATTAATTCTTTTTGGCAGACATATGATGAATCCATGTACGAGGCTTGAGAGCGATATAGAGAACTTCTACACAAATGCCCTATACACGGATTCACAGTGTGGACACAAGTAACAATGTTTTACAACGCTGTGAATACATCAACAAGGATGATGCTAGATGCCTCGGCAAATGGCATACTCCTAGATAAGTCGCTGGAGGAAGCAATGCAAATTCTAAACAGGCTTTCCAAGAATGATTATCAATTTCCCTCTGCTAGAAGAGGAGTTAGACGCCAAGCCACAATACATGAACTGGGATCATCAGACTCAATTTTGGCACAATTGGCCACTCTAACTAAGATGGTCCAAAACATGCAGAAACTAAACAACACACAGGAAGTCAAGGTAATGGATTCCTTTTGTGAGTTATGTGGTGGTAACCATGATTCTCCTGAATGTATGCAGAATCTAGAATCCATCTTTTATGTGAGGAATTACAACCGAACAATAATATGATGTCCAACACATATAATCCAGCTTGGAAGAAGCACCGAATTTTTCATGGAGTAATCCCAACAATGCTCTAAACTGTAACAATCAGAATGCACAAGCATCGGGATTCCAATAGAATATGCCACGGCAACAGTTGTTGCAGCAACAACCGACAACATCTAGTTCTTTGGAAAATTCTCTCAATGCTTTTATGTTGAAAACTGAGTCTTATATGGCTGAGAATAGTAACTTCATAAAAAGAACTAATGCTTTTATTAACAGGAGCGAGATGAGATTGCAAAACCAAGAGGCTGCAATCAAATCATTGGAAAATCAAGCCGGACAATTTGCTCAAAACCTGAATTCTAGACCGCAAGGAGGTTTACCTGGCGATACTGAAGTCCCAAGAGGAACTGGCCATGAGCAATGTAAGGCGATCACCACTAGAAGTGGCCAACAACTTAAAGAGGCTCAAACTCGCTCATCAAACAAAACTCCAAAAAAGGAACAAGACAAACTCAACGGCAAAGCCTCAGATGTTGAACTAGGAATTGTCACGCAACCAGCGATAAGCATGCCTCGGAAACCATCGATAAGGATGCCGCAAAAACCAATGATAGGTATACCATGGCAACCCCAGTTGACAATGCCTCGACAACTCCAGTTGCCCCGGCAATGCCATCAATCAGGTTCCAAACCAATGAAAGGATCGAAGATATCTGACTTCCACCACCATTCCCACAAAGGTTGAAGCGAAAAAAGCAAGAATATCAATTCAAGAAGTTCCTTGCTATCCGAAAGCAAGTCCACATCAACTTGCCATTGGTTGAAGCAATTGAACAAATGCCAAACTATGCCAAGTTACTTAAAGACATTGTGTCCAAGAGAACAAGGCTAGGAGAGTTTGAAACAGTTGCTGCAACAGAGGGATGCATGGCCATGTTGCACAATCGCATGCCACCCAAGTTGAAGGATCCCAAAAGTTTCACAATACCTATTCTATTGGAAACCACTATGTCGCGAAAGCATTATGCGACCTTGGAGCAAGCATAAACTTGATGCCTAAATCGATTTTCCAGAAACTAGGAATCGGGAAGGCAAGACCTACAACATTTATGCTGCAGTTAGCCGACAGATCCTATGTGCATCTAGAGGGAAAAATCGAAGACATACTGATAAAAGTTGATAAATTTATTTTTCCCGCTGACTTTATTGTTTTGGATTGTGAAGCAGATGAGCATGCGCCTATCATTCTCAGGAGACCCTTCCTAGCAACAGGGAGAACCTTGATCGATGTTGAAAAATGAGAACTCACAATGAGCGTGAATGACCAACAAGTTAAACTAAATGTGCTCCAAACACTAAGGCACGCCGATGATCCAGAAGAATGACAACTTCTCCATGCCACGATAGAGTTTAACTGATGAGGAATTTAGTTGCCTCGATAACTACATTGTCGATCAAGAGAAACCGAGGAGAATGAAGAACCGATCGATGAGGAACAACAAGAATAGGCAAATTGGTTAGTCAATCGACCAGGTACATACTTTGAGCCACTATATTGCTCAGGTAAGGAAGGTAAAATCGAAAAGCCCTCTATTGAACAACCACCGATTCTTGAGTTGAAACAATTACCAGGACAACTAAAATATGCTTACTTGGAAACCGACAATACATTGCATGTAATTATTTCCTATAAGTTATAACATGAGTAGGAAAAGAAGCTGATCAAAATTTTGATGCTTACACAAAGAAGGCAATAGGGTGGACAATTGCCGACTTGAAGGGAATTAGCCTAGCAGTGTGCATGCACAAGATTTTGTTGGAAGATGATCACAAACCTTCGATTGAGGCCTAGCGGAGACTGAATCATGCCATGAAAGGGGTTGTAATGAAAGAAATCATGAAGTGGCTTGACGCCGGCATTATATACCCTATCTCAGATAGCACATGGGTAAGTTTGGTACAATGTGTACCGAAAAAGGGAGGTATAACGATGGTAAGTAATGAAAACAATGAACTCATTCCAACCAGGACTGTGACTGGTTGGAGGGTTTGTATGGATTATCGAAAACTAAACAAAGCCACTAGGAAAGATCACTTCCCATTACCCTTTATTGATCAAATGCTTGACCATCTTGCAGGTAAAACCTTTTATTATTTTCTTGATGGTTATTCAGGTTACAATCAAATTGCCATAGCACCAGAAGATCAAGAAAAGACAACCTTCACATGCCCATACGGTACTTATGCTTTCAAGGATGTCGTTTGGATTGTGTAATGCCTCGCAACCTTCCAAAGATGCATGAAGGCACTCTTTTTAGACATGGTTGAAGACTTCCTTGAGATCTTCATGGATGATTTTTCCGTTTTTGTAATAATGACTTCGACAGTTGCCTAGGCAATTTAGAGAATATGTTGGCAAGATGTGAAGAAACCGATTTAGTCCTTAATTGGGAGAAGTGCCATTTTATGGTAGATGAAGTAATAGTGCTCGGCCACAAGATTTCATCCAAGGAATTGAAGTAGGAAAAGCCAAGGTGGACGTGATCGAGAGATTACCCCACCAAGTTCGGTTAAAGGAATCAAGCTTTCTTGGACATGCGGAGGTTTTACAGAGGTTCATTCATAATTTTTTAAGATTACTAAACCCTTGTGCAATTTGCTTGAACAGGATAAAGTCTTCAATTTTGATCATTCTTGCGCCCAAGCATTCAAACCCTAAAGGAAAAGCTTACCTCGACACCCATTGTCGCTCCACCCGATTGACGCTACCTTTGAGCTCATGTGTGATGCAAGTGATTTCACAAGAGGAGAGCAGTCCTAGGCCAACGCACAGTAAGACCTTTCATGTGATATACTATGCTAGTAAAACTCTTAATAGTGCTCAAGTTAATTACACAACAACAGAGAAAGAGTTACTAGCTGTAGTTTTCGCATTTGACAAGTTTCGATCCTATTTGATTGGTAAAAAAGTAATTATTCATACGGACCATTCGACAATTAAGTATCTATTTGCTAAAAAGCATGCCAAACCTCATTTGATTTGTTAGATATTGCTTTTACAAGAGTTTGATATTGAAATTAAGGAAAGGAAAGGAACAAAAAATCAAGTGGTCGATCACTTATCACGCTTAGAATGCAATAGGGAGGAGGATTCGAATTTAGAGATGTGCGATGCATTCCCGGATGAGCAACTGTTAGTTGCCTCGGCAACCATGGACGCGTATAACTTGGCAACCCCTGACGCCTCGGCAACCATGGAAATCAAACTCCTTTGGGATTTAATTTCTCTTGACGCGTATGACTCGGCAACCCCTGACGCCTCGACAACCATGGAAATCAAACGTGGAGCAACTCTTGACGCGTATGCCTCGGCAATACCTTGGCCCGCGGATTTAGTTAATTTCCTTGTTTGTGGTATTTTACCTTATGGCCTTACTCACCAAGGGAAGAAACGGTTCCGCCATGATGATAAGCATTACTTTTGGGACGAGCCTCTTTTGTTTAAACAATGTGCAGATCAGGTTATACTCCGATGTGTGCCTGAAGAGGAGCAGCAAAATGTACTCGGGCAATGCCATTCTTCACCCTATGGAGGACATTTTGGAGGAACACATACCGTGGCCAAAGTTTTACAATCCGGTTTGTATTGGCCAACACTGTAAAAAGATGCCCAAGAGTTTTACAAGCAATGTGATCATTGCCAGAGGACGGGCAATATCTCTAGATGACATGAGATGCCGCTCCAAAACATCATCGAGGTGGAATTGTTCGATGTATGGGGGATTGATTTTATGGGACCTTTCCCATCTTCATTCGGCAACCTCTACATTCTACTTGTCGTTGACTACGTGTCTAAATTGGTTGAGGCAGTTGCAGTTCCCACCAACGATTCCAAGCCCGTGCAATGATTCTTGTAGAAAAATATATTTACACGGTTTGGGATGCCGAGAGCAATTATCAGTGATGAAGGCAAGCACTTTGACAACAGACTTATTGCCAAGATGTTGCAACGCTTAGGCGTGTCACACAAGATTGCCATGGCGTATCACCCACAAACCAATGGGCAAGCAGAAATTTCCAACTAGGCATTGAAGGGTATACTGAGAAAGTTGTAAATCCTCTAGGAAGGATTGGTCAAGAAGACTAGATGACGACTTTGGGCATATCACACTGCATTCAAAACACCCTTAGGTATGTCTCCCTTCCGACTTGTCTATAGCAAAACATGCCATCTACCGGTGGAAATCAAACACAAGGCATATTGGGCAATTAAGACCGTGAATATGGATTGTGAAAGTGCCGGACAAAAGCATTTGTTGGACCTCAACGAGATAGAAGAATTCTGCACACTTGCCTATAACAATGCACAAATCTACAAGGAGAAAACAAAGCAATGGCATGACAAGAAACTATTGCCATGTCAATTCATGCCAGGCAACTAGTTCTCTTATTCAATTCTCGACTAAAACTTTTCCCGGGAAAATAGAAATCAAGATGCTCGGGACCATTCAAAGTTGTCAAACTATTCTCCCATGGTGTCGTGATAATCAAGTCCATCACTGACAAACATGAATTCAAAGTTAACGAACAAAGATTGAAGCACTACAACGGTGCCCATGTGGAACGTAACAAAGAAGTGGTCACCTTAGGAGATGCATGAGCGTACTCTCCTTCCGATATTTTCTTTTTATTTTTATTTTTCTTTTTCTTTTATTTTTTTCTTTTTTTTCTTTCGAACTATTTTTTTATTATTTTTGGTTATTTTTTCTTTATTAATTTTTGGAACTTTTAAGAGATATTTTATTTTTCTTCATTATCTTTAGTTTCCGTGTTTTCTTTGTTTTCTTTTCTTTTCCACAACAAGACTCACAACCACCATGCTAAGGAAATTCACTGCCGACTACTTGCCACGACAACCGCAATAGAGAATGCCCCGGCAACTACCTCAGCAGTTGCCACGGCAAGAATCAAATCGCGATGCCTGGACAACAAAAATGGCTTCGGCAACTACGATGCCTGGCAAGTGAACCTGCATCAAAAACATGGATCAAATCAAAGCAATACTATTCACGCGGTACCAGCCACAAGTATTCAACCACCGATCGGAATATGAATCAAGCAAACGGCACAAAGAAAACTTATCACTCGAGGTGACGACCTCTCTACTAACTTATTTCATTTATTTTCTTTTAAATTTTGTTTCACTTTTACATGCATTGAGGACAATGCTTCTCTCGAGTTTGGGGGGTGTTGGTTTCTAGTTAGTTTCATGTTTAGTCGCATTCATCTTTAGCAATCACATATAGGTTGCATATGTTACTTGCCATGCCTTTAATTGGATTTAATTGCTTAAGACTTGTTGAATATCCAATGATGAATTTTTGCCACTGCACTTAATTGAAAGAACTTTTAATTTTAGGATTGCACGAAAAGAACTTAGAATTTTACTATGATGCTGAATTTTTGTTACACGGTTGTGGCTTGTTGATTGAAAGAAACTTAGTGAACTTAGGTTGCTTAAAATTTGGGTAAATTTAAAATTGAAAATTAAAAGTTAAATTCTTGCTAGAGGTTCCCGAAACTGGCTCTAGTAGTAAATGCACTTTCTTGCTAGAGGTGCCCGAAACTGGCTCTAGTAGTTAATGCACATTAAAGAATCGCTAGAGGTGCCCAAAATTGGCTCTAGTCGACTAAAATAAAATGAGAAATTGCTTACTTTGCTAGAGGTGCCCGAAATTGGCTCTAGTGAAAATAAAAATAAATGCCCCGGTAATTAAATTGATAAAAGCCTATTGTTCACATAGAATCATGAAAATCAACTTGTACACAACTACGCACACACATTGTCACAAGCATTATAGTTCGATTCCGGGTAATTTTTGTGCTATTCAAAAAATTAAAAGGTGATCATGCTTTGTGCCACGGTTTCGAGGGTTGAATTCAAGTTTGAAGCATGTCTTTGATGATTAAAGTCTTGGTAGGTAATTGTTAGTTTGCATTGCTTGAGGACAAGCAATAGTTCGAGTTTAGGGGTGTGATAAGTGTTCAAAAGTACTATTTTTATTACCCTTTTTACTCATATTATTGTTAGACTTAGGCTCATATTAGTTGCATAATTAGTCATTCATGCATTAATTCATGTTTCTTTCCACCGTTTAACTTGATTACATAACTTGGTGATTTTTGTGGAAAAAGATACCGCTTTGGTGTGTTTTTTTGTGTGTGCAGAATCACTTGCCTAAACAAGGTGGAACTAGTTGCCGTGGCAATGCATGAAGGAGATGCCGAGCTAGTTGCCAAGGCAATTTTCGACAAAGAATAAGATGATATGGTAGTCGAAATTGATGACTAGGTAAGCCCAAGATGACGTGGAGCAAAGCTAAATCCCAAAGGAGTTTGATTTCCATGAAGAGGTTAAAGAGAAATTAAATCCCAAGAAGATAGGAGAAATTCTAGAAGGAATTTAAATATAATAAAGAATTATATTCTTTAAAGATAATTTAATTCCAACTTAACTTCCTCCTCAAAAAGACTTTGACCTAGCCCTAAAATTAAAGACCATGTCGTCAACTCCAAAGGGAGAGAGAAGAAAGAATTTTTGACAAGATCAAAGGGGGGATATCGACAAAGAGGCTTCAACCATTCTTCATCTTTTTTTTCTTCTTTGTTTCATTAGGTTTATGCTAGGAATTCTTTGTCTTGTGTTTCTTTGGAACCTAGCCATGAACTAAATCTATTTGGCTAAGGTTATTGTATTTTGTGGTTGTGAGAAACAATTGAATTTTGTTTAGGTAATAAGAGTTTGCACTTTCAATTCAAGGTTTACTCATTCTTGGTTCTTATTCTTGTTTGCGAGTGAATTGAGAGAGGATCTCGTAACTTCATCTATTTATCTAATATTGGGAGCGTTAGATTCAAGAAACGAATGAGTATGGTCTTTATGCAATCTATTGATTGTGAAGATTAATTCTGCTTAGGGATAAGTTAAGGATTTCAACGGCTAAGAGGAGCGCAAGATTGGTTGTTGTTCACCCTTGATTCACGTAGGGATGTATTATCAAGGCATGCACAAATAGCTAGAGTTTTGACTTAGGGATAAGAAGAATCCATTGAAGAACGCTCCGCCGAACCTTGAAGTTGCTGCCAAGCTGCCCAAGTAGTTGCCCAGCTAGTCGCCTAGGCAACCATCGATTAGTTGCCAAGGCAACCCTGCTATGCAAGTTGCCAAAGCAACTGAGTTGCCCTTGCATTCTTTTACCAAGACGATCCAATTGGCTATCACACCTCAACAGACGATAACCTGGCCTACTCTCTCTCATTTAATTACATCTTCTTTTACTTATTTGCTTTCTAGTTTAGTTGTTAGTTAAAACTCCTACAATCTTCTACTTGTGTTCTTTTACTTTTTACAGTGCAAGAGATTAGATTCTTGAAGTGGCACCAATCCCTGTGGAGATGATATCTTTTATACTATAACTTGTGACGTGTACACTTGCACAATTACGGAGCACTTATTACGTGCAACACTAAGCTACAAGATAACGATGCTTCCGAAGTCAGAAATGAGCATTGATAGCTCGAGGAGCTATAATACAATAACCTTGCAATAAGTCAGTGTACAAAGCAATGTGTAGGATTCAAAGGACAGTAACGATACTTACCTAGCAGAGGTTTGCAGCTGAGTGCATCAACAACAACATTGGCCTTTCCTAGATGATAATCAATAACAAGATCATAATCTTTGAGGAATTCTATCCACCTTCATTGTCGAAGATTCAACTCCCTTTGAGTTAACAAATATTTGAGAATTTTGTGATCGATTAAGAGGTAACACTTCTCTCCGTAGAGATAGTGTCTCGAAATTTTCAATGCAAAGACAACTACAGCCAATTCCAGATCATGAGTGGGATTGCTCATTTCATATGGCTTAAGTTGCCTCGAAGCGTAAGCAATGACTTTGCCTTCCTGTATCAATAGACATCCTAACTCGAGATGTGATGCATCACTATAGACTATATAGTCCTTTCTAGACTCGGGTTGGGTTAGGACCGGTAAGTGAGGCAAGACTTGCTTCAATTGATCGAGGCTTCTTTGTTGTTCCTCGGTCCAAACAAACAAGGCTTCTTTCCTTAATAATTTAGTCAATGGGGTTGCTATCATAGAAAATCCCTTGACAAATCTTCTATAATAACCAGCATGACCAAGGAAATTTCTCGCCTCACCAATATTCTTCAGTGAATGGAAATCAAGGATGGCTTGAATTTTCTTCGGGTCTACGTGAATGCTCAAAGCCATAACAATATGCTCAAGGAAAGCAACTTCGGTGAGCCAAAACTCACACTTAGAAAACTTGGCAAACAACTGCTTCTCCCAGAGAGTTTGAAGCACAATGCAGAGATGATCTCGATGCTTTGCAACATTCTTAGAATAGATCAAGATCTCATCAATGAATACCACTATGAACTTGTCAAGATAAGGCTTGAAAATCATATTCATTAAATCTATGAAAGTTGTCGGTGTATTGGTTAGCCTGAAAGGCATTACCAAGAATTTGTAGTGTCTGTATCTCGTATGAAAAGTAGTTATGGGTACATCACATTCCTTGACCTTCATATAATAATACCTGGACCTTAAATCGATATTGGAAAACACTGAGGCATCCTTAAGTTGATCAAACATGTCGTGTATACTAGGAAATGGATATTTGTTCTTGATAGTAACCTTATTCAACTATAGGTAATTGTTGCGCGTATTGAGTGATATGCAAACGGTGCAAGTATACACGTCGCAAGTAATAAATTGATACGAGTATCGAGTATCATCTCCACAGGGATTGGTTTGGGCCACTTTGCTTTAGTTATTGCACTGTAAAAGTAAAAACACAATTGATAGTAGGAGTTGATTTTAACGAGTAAAGTAAAAGAGCAAGTAAATAAAATAAAGATGTAAACAAATAAGAGAGAGTAGGTTTGGTTATCGTGAGTTGAGGTGTGATAGCCGAATGGATTGTCTTGGTAAAAGAGTGCAATGGCAACTCAGTTACCTTGACAACTTGCGTAGTTGGGTTGCCTTGGCAACTAGTAGAACAGTTGCCTGGGCAACTGTTTGCGTGACTGGGCAGCAACTTCAAGGTTCGGCATAGTGTTTTTCAATGGTTTCTTCTTATCCTTAAGTTGAAACTCTAGCTAATTGTGCATTCCTTGACAATAAATCCCTACGTGAATCAAGGGTGGACAACAACCGATCTTGCACTCCTCTTAGCCGTTGAAATCCTAAACTTATTCCTAAGCCGAATTAGTCTTCATCATCGATAAATTGAATAAAAAACCATCATTATTCGTTTCTTGAATCTAACTCTCCCGATATTAGATAAATAGATAGAATTACGAGATCCTCTCCCAATTCACTCGCAAACAAGAATAAAAACCAAGAAAGAGTAAAACTTGAATTGAAAGTGCAAACTCTTATTACCTAAATAAAATCCAATTGTTCTCATAACCACAAAAACACAATAACCCCAACCAATCAAGTTAGTTCATGGTTGGGTTCAAAAGATATACAAAGAATAATCCCCAAACCATGAATCTAATGGAAGCAAAGAAGAAGAAGAAGAAGAAATTGATCAGCCCTCTTGAATTCTCTCTCAATCGAACTCTCCCTCCAAACTTGTTGAAATAGGCGGCTAGGGGTTCTTTATATAGGAGATTGTTAGGTCAAAGTCTTTCTTGAGGAGGAAGTTAAGTTGGAATTAAATACTTTAAAAGAATATAATTCTTTATTATATTTAAATTCTTTCTAGATCTTCTCCTATCTTCTTTGGGATCTAATCTCTCTTTGAATCTCCAATTCTTCTAGGATTTATCTTCTTCCACATCATATTAAGCTTTATCTAGTCATCAATTCGAGTGCCACATCATCTTATCCCTTATCGACAATTGCCCTGGCAACTGCGCCGGTATCTCCTTCTTGTATTGCCCTGGCAACTGGTTCCAGCCTTGCTTTGGCAACTGATTCTGCACACACAAAAACACACCAAAGTAGTATCTTTTTCCATAAAATTGCAAAATATGAAATCAAACTTGTCCACCAAGGAAACAATGTAAACATGCATGAATGGATAATAATGCAACTAATATGAGCCTAAGTCTAACTATAATATGAGTAAAAAGGGTAATAAAAATAGTACTTTTGAACACTTAACACACCCCCAAATTCGAACTATTTCTTGTCCTCAAGCAATGCAAACTAACAATTACCTGCCAAGACTTTAATCATCAAAGACATGCTTCAAACTTGAATGCAAACCTCAGAACCGTGGCACAAAGTATGATCACCTTTTAATTTTTCGGATAGCACAAAAATTACCCGGAATCAAACTATAATGCTCGTGACAATGTGTGTGCATAGTTCTGAACAAGTTGATTTTCAAGATTCTATGTGAACAATAGGATTTTATCAATTTAATTATCGGGGCATTTATTTTTATATTCACTAGAGCCAATTTTGGGCACCTCTAGAAAAGTAAGCAATTTCTTATTTTATTTTAGTCAACTAGAGCCAATTTCGGGCACCTCTAGCAATTCTTTAATGTGCATTAACTACTAGAGCCAATTTTGGGCACCTCTAGCAAGAAATTAACTTTTAATTTTCAATTTTAAATTTACCCAAATTTTAAGCATCCTAAGTTCACTAAGTTTCTTTCAATCAACAAGCCACAACCGTGTAAAAAAATTCAGCATCATAGTAAAATTCTAAGTTCTTTTCATGCAATACTAAAATTAAAGGTTCTTTCAATTAAGTACAGTGGCAAAAATTCATCATTGGATATTCAACAAGTCTTAAGAAATTAAATCCAATCAAAGGCATGGCAAGTAACATATGCAACCTATATGTGATTCCTAAAGATGAATGCAACTAAACATGAAACTAACTAGAAACCAGCACCCCCAAACTCGAGAGAAGCATTGTCCTTAATGCATGTAAAAGTGAAACAAAATTTAAAAGAAACTAAATGAAATGAGTTATTCGGAGAGGTCGTCACCTCGAGTGATAAGTTTCCTTTGTGTCGTTTGCTTCATTCATTTTTCGGTCGGTGGTTGAATGCTTGTGGCTGGTACCGCGTGAATAGCATTGCTTTGATTTGATCCATGTTTGCCAAGGCAGGTTCACATGCCTGTGCATCAGTAGTTTCTAAAGCCATTATTGTTGTATGGGCATCGCCAGTTTCTGTTGTTGTGGCAACTGCTGAGATAGTTGTTGGGGCTTCCTCTATTGCGGTTGCCGTGGCAAGTAGTCGGCAGGGAATTTCTTTATCATGGTGATTGTGAGTCTTGTTGTGGAAAAGAAAAGAAAACCTGGAAACTAAATATAATGAAGACAAATAAAATAAAATATCTCCTAAAAATTCCAAAAATAAATAAAGAAAAAAATGAAAGTAAAATAAAGTTCCAAAAATAAAAAAAATGAAAAATAAAAAATTCTTAGAAATAGCATTTTTTATGCATCTTTTAATGTTACTGCATATCTGAGAAAACTTGAGGAGGGTCATTTTCGATACTTCTTATAGTCAATCCTCACCCTTCATCGAGTGACAATATTGCCCCAAAAGAATTGGGTCAATGTGTTCCTAGCTACTCCCCTTTGTGTTACCATGGTGGAGGTGACTTTCTTTCGTGTTCCCTTGTAGTCCATGCATATCTTCCACCTTGCTACTGTTCCTGAAGGCATGAATATATTATTAGGAAAAATTATATCAGCATCCAACCATTTAATTACCTCATTCTTGTCGGGCTCCATCGTGGTTGGATGTAGCCTTATTGTCGTGGCAATTGCTGCTTTAGCCAATTGCTGTGGCAATCAGTTGCCAAAATTTGCTTTAAGTCGAGGGAAAAAACAATTTTCTGAAAAGCTTCATGAATCCAAACACCATTTTCTTTAGGCTCCTCAAAAATCTCCATCAGTAGAGATTTCAATGGCTTCAAATCTACCAACATCGATTCCTCAAGACATACCTGCAATGGACGAGGTGAGTTTTTAAAGAATTCGAAAGGTTCAACCATTACCTGTTCATATTCCATTGGCAAACTATTATCATCTTGTTGATCTTGCATGTGGTCGTGCAATTGCCGTGGCAACTATAGATGAGAGCAATCTACAAATTCCTGCTTCAACATTGACGTTGTAACCTTTTGGGCATCCGGTTCCTCAGAATTTGCTGTAGTATTGTTGTTCTCAACTTCACTGAGTGTTGTCACAGCATTGCTCTATTCAGGCTCCCCAATTATTACCGAGGCAATTTGTTGCTCAGGCTCATCATGTTTTGGTCAGTCTCTCTCATTGGCACCCTCTTGACTTGGAGGTTCTAGTTGTTCCCCACACATCAGGGACCTCTCTTCGCATTGCTCCTTATCCTCTTGCCTTGGGACTTCAGTATCCCTGACAATTGATTGTTGGGGCATATTATCCATGGCATATGTGGATCTCCTCAATTGATCTTCTAAATCCCTCAAGGGTGCATCCCACTGAGCTATCCTCATATCCATGGACTTTGATATCTCTCGAATCTCTTCAATTGATCCGCCAAGTCTAGCCAAGGAAGCTAGCAACGTTTCCTCCAAGGAATTGGAATGCCCTTGGAAAGGACTATATTTCCATGGCATATCTGTTGCTACGACAAAATTATCATGGTAAAAAAATTTTGAGCTTTTTGATCATACCATGAAGGATTTTGCTGTTGGTTCCATCTATGGTCCTACATGTAGCCATATGCACCAGGACTGTGAGGGCAATCTTCAAACACATGATGTTCTCCACAACAAGCGCACGAGTTCAACACGGTATAGGCTTTTCTCGGTTGGTATAGGTAATCATCAATAAGTGTAAGAAACTCTTGATTGGATTGATTCCTATCTTCCATCATCAACTCTCGAATAGATCGACTTTTATTTCCCGACATGTTGATGTCCCTTAACTTGTAGCACACCTAATTTTTTTGATACGACAAACAAAAACAAAAAGTTAGTAAAATTAAGAGAAAAAAATGCAATAACAAAAACAACTAACACCAATTGCCAATCCCCGGGAACGGCGCCAAAAACTTGTTGTGCGTATTGAGTGCTACGCAAACGGTGCAAGTATACACGTCGCAAGTAATAAAGTGATGAGTATCGAGTATCCTCTCCACAGGGATTGGTTTGGGCCACTTTGCTTTAGCTATCGCACTGTAAAAGTAAAAACACAATTGATAGTAGGAGTTGATTTTAATGAGTAAAGTAAAAGAGCAAGTAAATAAAATAAAGATGTAAGCAAATGAGAGAGAGTAGGTTGGGTTATCGTGAGTTGAGGTGTGATAGCCGAATGGATTGTCTTGGTAAAAGAGTGCAATGGCAACTCAGTTGCCGTGGCAACTTGCGCAGTTGGGTTGCTTGGTAACTAGTAGAACGGTTGCCTGGGCAACTGGCTGGGCAATTGTTTGGGAAACTGGGCAGCAACTTCAAGGTTCGGCAGAGCGTTCTTCAATGGTTTCTTCTTATCCCTAAGTAGAAACTCTAGCTAATTGTGCATGCCTTGACAATACATCTCTGCATGAATCAATGGTGGACAACAACCGATCTTGCGCTCCTCTTAGCTGTTGAAATCCTAAACTTATTCCTAAGCCGGATTAGTCTTCATCATCGATAGATTGAATAAAAACCATACTCATTTATTTCTTGAATCGAACTCTCCCGATATTAGATAAATAGATAGAATTACGAGATCCTCTCCCAATTCACTCTCAAACAATAATAAAAACCAAGAATGAGTAAACCTTGAATTGAAAGTGCAAACTCTTATTACCTAAACAAAATCCAATCATTCTCACAACCACAAAAACACAATAACCCCAACCAATCAAGTTATTTCATGGTTGGGTTCAAAAGATATACAAAGAATAATCCCCAAACCACGAATCTAGTGGAAGCAAATAAGAAGAAGAAGAAGAAATCGATCAGCCCTCTTGAATTCTCTCTCAATCAAACTCTCCCTCGAAACTTGTTGAAATAGGCAGCTAGGGTTCTTTATATAGGAGATGGTTAGGTCAAAATCTTTCTTGAGGAGGAAGTTAAGTTAGAATTAAATACTTTAAAAGAATATAAATCTTTATTATATTTAAATTCCTTCTAGATCTTCTCCTATCTTCTTTGGGATTTAATCTCTCTTTGAATCTCCAATTCTTCTAGGATTTTTCTTCTTCCACGTCATATTAGGCTTTATCTAGTCATCAATTCGAGTGCCACATCATCTTATCCCTTTATCGATAATTGCCCTGGCAACTAGCTCGGCATAACCTTCATGCACTGCCCTGGCAACTGCGTCGACATCTCCTTCTTGCATTGCCCTGGCAACTGCATCAGCATCTCCTTCTTGTATTGCCCTAGCAACTGGTTCCAGCCTTGCTTTGGCAACTGATTCTGGACACACAAAAGCACACCAAAGTAGTACCTTTTCCCACAAAATTAAGCAAAATATGAAATCAAGCTTGTCCACCAAGGAAACAATGCAAACATGCATGAATGGCTAATAATGCAACTAATATGAGCCTAAGTCTAACAATAATATGAGTAAAAAGGGTAATAAAAATAGTACTTTTGAACACTTAACAGTAATCGATACATAGTCTCATGGAACCATCTTTCTTCTTTACTAAAAAGACTAAAGCTCCTCAAGGTGAAGAACTCGGTCAAATGAAGCCTTTATCAAGTAATTCTTGAATCTGTTCTTTCAACTCTTTTATCTTAATAGCTACCATTTGATAAGGTGCAATGGAAACTAGGGCAGTTCTAAATTGCACTTCAATGCCAAATTCCACCTCATGGGTTGGAGATAAACCCAGAAGTTCATCAAAAATGCATCGGGGAATTCACACACAATATCAATGTTTGGAAACTGAGATTCATCCTTAGCTCCCAATGCCAAAACATAAAATGAAGGATTTCTTGAATTCATCAAAGTGATGCACTCCTAACCAAGGCCTTGAAAATACAACTTCCTCTTGTTGTAGTCTACCCAAGCTTGATGTTCACTGAGCCAATCTAAACCCAGTATAACATTGAACTCGTAGATCGATAGTGCTAATAAATTGGTTGGAAATGGAATCCCTTTGAATCAATAAGGGACAATTCTTACAAACAAGACTCACTATGACACAATCACCCAATGGATTGGTTAAAGAGATTTTCGATACTATAGGTTCAGAGGACAATCTATGCTTTTTAACTAACACGGTGCTTATAAAGGAATGAGTAGAACCAGGGTCAATCAATGCACATAAGGAACGTGAGCACAGCTCAATGGTACCTGTGATGACATCCGATTCATCCTCTTCCTCTCTACTCCTCACATGGTACATCTGGATATGAGCCTTCGATTCTTGCTTGTTCGATGTCTTTTCAAAGCCACTAGGTCTCCCTACAGCTTCCGATGATCCTTTTCTTGTTCCCTTTGCCTAGGAAAGATTGAGTAGGGGAAACAATGGTAGCCGGTGTAGCTGTAGACTTGGTAGCATTGAGAGGAAAATCTCTAATGAAATTGCCATGTTCACTGCAATAGAAACAAGCTCCAGACTGCTTGCGACATTGACCCGTTGGATGTCGATTTTGACGATATTTGCAAACAGGGTACTGTGAGCTTCAGATCGAGCCTCCAGTGCTATCAACTGAGGCCGCTTTAGCAAAAGATTGAATCATAGTCTATGGCCTATCGATGTTCCCTAAAAAGGAATGTTGTGGGTACATATTTTGTTTAGGGCCTTGATACTTCCATTTCTTGTTCCACTTGGGAGGTCAAGAATCATCTCGAAACCTCTTATCTAACTTGCCCGACCCACAGGTCCTCTAGCTTTTTGTGTTGCTTCAGTGGCTTTGACTTGATTCACTAGGTCTTGAAAATTAGTGATGCCCAATGCTGTGAACATAGGGCGTAGCTCGTCACTGAGCTTGGCAATGAACATTTTGCACTTCTCTTCCTCCTTCTTAATATACTCGGCATCGTATCTACAGTACTTACAGAAATCATGGATGTACTGCTCGACCGGCCGTCTACCTTCAAATGGTACTTTTGCTAATATATTTCTTTATGAATTCTTGAAGAAAGAACTCCCATGTTACAGCTTCTTCAGGGACCGTAAGGGTAGTGGTCTCCCACCAATGAAGTGTCTCCTCAGCAAGCAACACGAGGGCCACACTCTAGCTTGTGCTCATCCGAACACTGTAGTTGCTTATTCAAAATTCTATATGTGCTATCCAGCTAATATTTAACAGTTTAAGGATTATCATCATTCTCACCAGTAAAGGTATAAGCTCGGTGTTGAGACAACTAGGGTGGGATGCATAACCTGCTCAACTCTCATTGAGGTCATGAATTATTTGAACATGTCAGCCATGTTCTAATAGCATTCCACTTGAGCATTATGTGCTTCTAGTTCAACATTCTGAGGTTGGGGATTTGGTGGATTCAGAGGATCTCCCCTTATCTCCTTGCCATGTGTCGAAGATCTGGTAGCAGGCTCATTAATATGAGCTTCATTAGTCTCAGACATATCTATAATATAAAGAGATCGAATTTGTCGGTAAGTCACTATATACACAATAAATAACTCATAGGTCACAAAGTAATACAATAACAGTACAATAGACTCCAATTTAGTCCTAAAATTGACTAAACTCTAGCTATGATACCAAAAAAGTAACACCTTCTTCCCGGCATGGTTGAGAACTGGGTCAGAGTATATTACCGAAGATTGAAACAATGATCAAAATAGTATTTTGATCCTTCTCCAGTGTTTTAATGAATTAAAACCCATGAAATGTTTTATTCGGAGTCCTAAAACAATACTAGGTCTATACAGTGAAGCAGTGATTCGGTATAACTCATAACTCTTGAATTTAGGACCAATTTTAAATCTTTACAAGTTTTAGTGACTAATTTATAAATTCAGTAAATTAGGGTTCCTATACTAAAATTAACTACACCACAAAGAAATATAACCTATAATCAGTGAACATACAAATTTTCATGTCTATCAGAGTCCATTTACCCATTCAATTAAGTCAATCAATAACAGATGACCATTTTCTAAAATAACAGGATCTTTCAACATCTTATAACCGAATTACTTGTATCGGTACCGATACTCAAGAGGTTGTATCGGTACGCTATTTACATTTTATAAATTATTAGATTCCATTGACCAAAACTCATATCAATATAGTCTTAGTTGTACTAGTACAGATGGACTAGTATCGGTACGCCTTGAAGCCGAATCGATGCAATATTACAAACCAAATTCTAGTGTTGACTTTTCGTACCCATACGCTAAAGTTCGTATCGATACGCCTAGTTCACCAGCTTTGACTTGGTCTAAATATGCACAATCGTATCAATACGCTATCACCCGTATCGATATGCCCTATTTTGTAATGACAAATTTTATCTGGTTTTTATCCAATTTGACCTATCAACCAAAATCCAAAACATATGAACTTTTGCAAACACGTTTATAACACCATAATCTACTAGCACGTCAAATTTTATAGCCATATGAATCCATAATCTACTATCACTTCTAGCCACTTCCAAAATAACATCTAGGGCTTAACACACATATATACCATATATGACATGTATACAACAAAAAGGCTAAAAGCGATTGGTTTAACTACTTTACCACCATACTAGGAGTTCATAGGGATAATATACTTTACTTTAGCCTCGTATTGACTTGCCAAAACTTCCAACAGACTCCGATCTCGAACCAATAACTTAACTTGAAATACATGAGATGAAATGCATTAGGCATACTTTGCCTAGTGAGGTAGTCATAAGTAACATCAAGTACAATAAAATGCATTCCAAACCATGTTTTGTCAATAATAATGCAATGAATCAAATGTAATGGCAATTATATCATGTTTCAACATTACTCCTTGGATCGAATCAAGATATTGGATACACAAGTTCCTATACCTCACCAAATCAATGAACGGTCTAGTCTCTCTGCCTTGCTAATTGACCAATATCACAACATCCCTCCGCCTCGCCACAATAAAGGCGGTAGCCAAGGATCGTAGTCCACCTGTACCAATGAGCTCATGAATTCTATGGTATGCCAATTATATCCAATGTCCTTTCGAATCCAAGGTTCAATAGCAATATCTATGTTTAATATTTTTCAGTGGCAATATCAATGGTCAATGTTTCAATAGCAATGTTTCAATGATAATAACAATATCAATTTTGTTATTTAATGTCAATATATATAACAATGAGTATAGAAATGACAATTTCGATGTTGAATGATCAATGTCCTATTTCCAATGCTTCAATATGCTCGATGACAATAACAATGTTCCTATACACAATAATTCAATGCTATAACTTACCGATTCTTACCAATATTATCTCCTATGAGATTCGATGCGATATCCTTAGAAACAATATTAGTTAGACATAAATCATTATCAATGAAATTGGGAAAAGCATCTAGCCTACTCCCAAGACTCTGACAACACTCACCGAGAATTCCAAGACCTTCAAGGCTCTCAGATGACAATTCCCTTATTCTTTTGATTGGTTGATTCCCGTGGATTTGCCGATTCTTCCCCTTGTTTCTCTTGAGCTAACGAACATGGAGGAAATAAGGATTAAAATATATTTTATTGTCAAAAACCAATTCCATAGCATGATTTAGCTATAGATACAATAGGAATTAAACTAGAAAATTCCATGGACAACTTTATAGGTTTCGAAATTCTTGAACATGAAATTAGCCATGATTTAATCGTGGAATCAACAAGCTAATAGAGGTTTATGGCTTACCTGATCGATAGCTATAATTTAGGATTATGAACCTTAAGAAATCGAAGCTTAGATTACTCTCCAATGGAGGTGTGTGCTTGTTCAAGGTGAAAGGTTGAAGATAAAGATGGTACTTTTGCTTTTGCTCAAATGATCGGGTAGGTTCCCTTCCCTTTACTTTTAATTCATAAGCTTTGCTTCAGATGAAGGAATTCAATTTCCTAATCCCACGTAGTGGTGATTAGTCTTGGGGAGGGGCTAATCGCAAGGTTAGTCCCTCATCTTGCTATACTTATTACTTTTGCCCCCAGACTTTCAATTTTCACAATCTTTTCACCAAAAGCTTTCGATAAATTCTATAAGGTCCTAAACCAATAAATTGACTCATTTAGAGTCTTATATCGATATAATTGATCACACAATCAAAGTCAATGCAATATTTGGACCTTTTTGGTGTAGGGTTTCTGATGGTTAGAACCCAATTTTGACTAGACCGGTTTTTGGGGTGTTACAATTTCTGCAACCTGGAGTATTTAAAGATACAGTGAAGCTGTAATTGTTCATATTTTCCTGAGAGATAGAGAAAAATTGTGGCTAAGTTCCTTGTCACCTGGTTCTATTACTTCATGGGTAGAACTATGCCAGAAATTTCTTTTGCGATTTCAGACACTTAAATTTAATTCCAATCTGAGGAGTGGAATCATTTCGTTTAGGTAGGCTGATGACAAGACCTTATATGATACCTGAGAGAGATTCAAGGACCTGTTGAGGAGGTGCCCTATGCATGGATTCCCTATTGGACCCAGATAAAAACCTTTTACAATGGACTCAATGTTCATGCTTGGACTGTTGTTGATGCTTCGACAAATGGTTCGTTGTTAGACAAGAATTATACAGAGGCAGTTAACATCCTTGAAAGGATTTCTGCCAATGATTTTCAGTATCCTACTGCTAGACTAGGAACCAGAACAAAAACTACTGGAAAATTAGAGCTTGATGCATTATCATCAATCAATGCTCAAATTTCCAATCTCACTAATATAGTGAAGACATTGCAAAAGCCTACTAAAGTCTGAGAAGTAAAGGCATTAGAACCATTCTACACTATATGTAGGGAGGATTATCATATGGAAGATTGCACAGCAAACCCTGAGTCCGCAAATTTCATTGGCAATTTCAATCGTAATTATAATTCTAATTCCAATACTTATAATGCAGGTTGGAAGTAGCACCCAAACTTATCTTGGGAAAACCATAGAGGCACTCAATTTAATGCCCAACGTCAGAATAACTATGCACAACAAGGTTTCAACTAGAATGCAATGTTGAAGAAAGTAGACAACAATTTTTATGCAGGACAAAGAAATAACCAAGGGACTTTGACGGAGTACATGGAGCGAAATGATGCAACTGTCCAGAGTTTTGCAGCATCTATACATAACTTGGAAGTTCAGATCGGATAGATTGCCAATGCACTTAGCAATAGACCCAAAGGAACTTTGTCAAGCGATACAGAATATGCTCAGCATAAGGACAATGAACAATGCAAAGCAGTAACTCTTTGGAGTGGTAAACAATGCGAGATTGAGAAACCTATTAAACAATCAACTAATTGCCAAGCCGAGAAGTTGATGCCCTCAGATGAACCTAAAGAAGCTGAGAAAAATGATGCAAAAACTAATGCCAGATCACTATATGATGCCAGACAACAATATGATGCCAAAACCACTTTGGCAAAGACAGTGGAGCCAACATTTGCTTATCCACCACCACATTTCCCACAAAGACTCTAGAAGCACAAGCAAGGTCAGCAATTTAAGCGCTTCTTAGAAGTTCTTAAACTATTTCAAATCAACATACCATAGGTAGAAGCTATTGAACAATTTCCCAACTATGTCAAATTCATGAAGGATATCTTGTCCAAAAAGTGGAAATTGGGTGACTTCGAAACTATTGCTCTTACTGAAGGATGTGGTGCAATGATACGCAATCGATTGCCACTAAGGCTAAAAGATCCAGAAAGTTTCACTACTCCTTATACCATTGGCAATAGATTCGTTGGTAAGTCACTGTGTGACCTGGGAGCCAACATCAATTTGATGCCAACATCAGTTTTCAGAAAGCTTGGAATTGAAGAAAGGCCTACAACGGTAACACTTCAGGTGGCAGACCGATCTTTTGCACATCCTAAGGGTATGATTGAGGATGTGTTGGTGAAGGTAAACAAATTTATATTTCCAGTTGATTTTATCATTTTATATTATGCGGGAGATGTTAATGTCCCAATTATTTTAGGTAGACCATTCCTTGCCACATGTAGGGCCTTAATTGATGTTCACAAAGGTGAACTTACAATGTGCATGAATAACCAACATGTTACATTTAATGTGTTTCAAGCTCTTAAATACACAGATGAACTTGAAGAATGCCAAACCAATGAGATGATAGAGTCCATTTTCAATGTGGACGTGACACAGATTTGCCAAGACCCAGATGATAATGCCAGAGAACTAGATGATGAAGTTGAGATGAGTGAAGAACTTGAAGGACCAACCTTGGACAATGTAAGTTATTTTGGACAGCCAGAGCCACTAGAGTTGATTGGCAAAGAAATCAAGGCACCCAAACCATCTATTGAGGAGCCACTAGAATTGGAGCTAAAATATTTGCCATACCACCTTAAATATGCTTATTTAGGTAATAACTCAACCCAGTGATCATTGTTGCTGATCTCACTAATGATCAAGAGGAAAGATTATTGGAAAATTAAGCAATTATAAGCAGGCTTTGGGATGGATTTTGGCTGATATGCGAGGAATAAGCCCAAATATTTGCTTGCACAAAATTATTTTAGAGGATTACCATGGCAAAACAATCGAGGCAAAAAGAAGACTGAACTCGAGCATGAAAGAAGTAGTTAAGAAAGAAGTTATCAAGTGGCTGGATGTCAGGATAATTTATCCCATTTTTTATAGCTCGTGGGTCGGCCCGGTGTAGTACGTGCCAAAGATAGGTAGAATGACCATGGTACAAAATAGCAAAGATGACTCGATTCCCTCCAGAACTATCATAGGTTGGAGAGTGTGCATGGATTACAAGAAGTTAAATAATGCCACCAGAAAATACCACTTTTCACTGCCCTTCATCGATTAGATGCTGGAAAGATTGGTAGGTAAGGCATTTTATTGCTTTTTAGACGACTACTCAACCTATAATCCGATTGCCATCTGATAAGTGTTCAAAAGTACTATTTCTATTACCCTTTTTACTCATATTATTGTTAGAATTAGGCTCATATTAGTTGCATAATTAGCCATTCATGCATTAATTCATGTTTCTTTCCATCGTTGAGCTTGATTACATAACTTGGTGATTTTTGTGGGAAAAGATGCTGCTTTGGTGTGTTTTGTGTGTATGTGCAGAATCACTTGCCAAAGCAAGGCTAAAACCAGTTGCCAGGGCAATGCATGAAGGAGATGTCGAGCTAGTTGCCAGGGTAATTTTCGACAAGGAATAAGATGATATGGTAGTCAAAATCGATGACTAGATAAGCCCAAGATGACGTGGAGAAAAGCTAAATCCCAAAGGAGTTTGATTTCCATGAAGAGGTCAAAGAGAAATTAAATCCCAAGAAGATAGGAGAAGTTCTAGAAGAAATTTAAATATAATAAAGAATTATATTCTTTAAAGATTATTTAATTCCAACTTAACTTCCTCCTCAAAAAAGACTTTGACATAGCCCTATAAATTCAAGACCATGCCGTCAACTCCAAATGGGGAGAGAGGAGAGAATTTTTGACAAGATCAAGGGCAAGGGAGATTTCGACAAAGCTCCATCCATTCTTCATCTTTTTCTTTCTTGTTCCATTAGGTTTAGGCTAGGAATTCTTTATCTTGTGTTTCTTTGGAACCTAGCCATGAACTAAATCTATTTGGCTAAGGTTATTGTGCCTTGTGGTTGTGAGAAACAATTGGATTTTTTTTAGGTAATAAGAGTTTGCACTTTCAATTCAAGGTTTACTCATTCTTGGTTCTTATTCTTGTTTGTGAGTGAATTGGGAGAGGATCTCGTAACTTCATCTATTTATCTAATATCGGGAGAGTTAGATTCAAGAAACGAATGAGTATGGTCTTTATTCAATCTATTGATGGTGAAGATTAATCTGGCTTAGGAATAAGTTAAAGATTTCAATGGCTAAGAAGAGAGCAAGATTGGTTGTTGTTCACCCTTGATTCACGCAGGGATGTATTATCAAGGCATGCACAAATAGCTAGAGTTTTTGACTTAGGGATAAGAAGAAACCATTGAAGAACGCTTCGCCGAACCTTGAAGTTGCTGCCCAATCACCCAAGTAGTTGCCCAGCTAGTCGCCCAGACAACCATCGATTAGTTACCAAGGCAACCCCGCTGTGCAAGTTGCCACGACAATTGAGTTGCCCTTGCACTCTTTTACCAAGACAATCCAATCGGCTATCACACCTCAACTCACGATAACCTGGCCTATTCTCTTTAATTCAATTACATCTTCTTTTACTTTATTGCTTTCTAGTTTAGTTGTTAGTTAAACTCCTACAATCTTCTACTTGTGTTTCTTTTACTTTTTACAGTGCAAGAGATTAGATTCTTGAAGTGGCACCAATCCCTGTGGAGACGATATCTTTTATACTATAACTTGCGACATGTATACTTGCACAATTGCGTAGCACTTATTACACGAAACAAGTTTTTGGCGCCGTTGTCGGGGATGGGCAATAGCGACTTTGTTTTTATTTTCTTGCACTCTTTATTTTTCTTGTTTAAGATTCAAAGGGCTAATAAACTTTGGTTTGGCATTGGTATATGACCATGGCGAGACCGATTACACCAGAATATCCCTTTAATCCAGAAATCGAACGAACCTTGCAAAGACTTAGACGAAGGTTAAGAGTAGCAATGGCTAATCAAGACGGCAATATGAATCAAGATGTTCCAGCAGGAGGAGTAGTGATTATTGCACGAAAGAACTATTCGAGACTATCTTGAAGAAGATCTTGAAGGACTTAATCCAGGAGTTGTCACACCAGAAATTGAACCCGACCACTTTGAGTTGAAACCGGTGATGTTTAATATGATCAACACAATTGGTCAATTTGGCGGCTCAGCAACTGAAGATGCACGACAACATCTTAAATCTTTCCTCGAGATTTGTAATTCATTAAAAATACAAGGAGTCACCCCTGATGTTTTACGACTAAGATTATTCCCCTATTCACTGAGGGATAGGGCAAAAGCATGGTTGAATAGTATTCCTACCGGATTAATAGGATCTTGGACCGATCTTTGTCGTGATTTCCTTGCTCGATTTAATCCTACAAATTTGACTGATAGGCTTCATAACGAAATTACTTCTTTTCGGCAGGCAAATGATGAATCCATGTACGAGGCTTGGGAGCGATATATAGAATTTCTACACAAATGCCCTTTACACGGATTCCGAGTATGGACGCAAGTAACAATGTTTTACAACGCTGTGAATACACCAACAAGGATGATGCTAGATGCCTCAGCAAACGGCAGACTCCTAGATAAGTCACCGGAGGAAGCAATGCAAATTCTAAACAGGCTTGCCAAGAATTATTATCAATTCCCCTCCGCTAGAAGAAGAGGAGTTAGACGCCAAGCCACAATACATGAACTGGGATCATCAGACTCAATTTCGGCACAATTGGCCACTCTAACTAAGATAGTCCAGAACATGCAGAAACTAAAAACACACAAGAAGTCAAGGTAATGGATTCCTTTTGTGAGTTATGTGGTGGTAACCATGATTCTTCTGAATGTATGCAGAATCCAGCTTTTATGTGGGGAATTACAACCGGAACAGCAATGTGATGTCCAATACATACAATCCAGCTTGGAAGAAGCACCCGAATTTTTCATGGAGTAATCCCAACAATTCTCTAAACGAGAACAATCAGATGCACAAGCATCGGGATTCTAGCATAATATGCTACGACAACAGTTGCCGCAGCAACAACCGACAACATCGAGTTCTTTGGAAAATTCTCTCAATGCTTTTATGTTGAAAACTGAATCTTATATGGCTGAGAATAGTAACTTCATAAAAAGAACTGATGCTTTATTAACAGGACTTAGATGAGATTGCAAAACCAAGAGGCGACAATCAAATCATTGGAAAATCAAGTCGGACAATTTGCTCAAAACTTGAATACTAGACCGCAAGGAGGTTTACCTAGCGATACTGAAGTTGCAAGTGGCCATGAGCAATGTAAGGCGATCACCACTAGAAGCGGCCAACAACTTAAAGAGGCTCAAGCTCGCTCATCAAACAAAACTCCACAAAAAGATCAAGACGAACCCAGGGGCAAAACCTTAGATGCTAAACCAGGAATTGCCGCGGCAACCAGCGATAAGCATGCCTCGGCAACCAGCGATAAGGATGCCTCAGCAACCAACGACAGGCATGCCATGACAACTCCAGTTGCCCTAGCAATGCCATCAATTAGGTTCCAGACCAATGAAAGGATCGAAGATATCTGACTTCCACCACCATTCCCACAAAGGTTGAAGTGACAAAAGCAAGAATATCAATTTAAGAAGTTCCTTGATATTCTAAAGCAAGTCCACATCAACTTTCCATTGGTTGAGGCAATTGAACAAATGCCGAACTATGCCAAGTATCTTAAAGACATTGTGTCCAAGAGAACAAGGCTAGGAGAGTTTGAAACAGTTGCTGCAATAGAATGATGCATGGCCATGTTGCACAATCGCATACCACCCAAGCTGAAGGATCCCCGAAGTTTCACAATACCCTTTTCCATTAGAAACCACTATGTCGGGAAAACATTATGCGACCTTGGAGCAAGTATAAACTTGATGCCTAAATCGGTTTTCCAGAAACTAGGAATCGGGAAGGCAAGACCTACAATAGTTATGCTACAGTTAGCCGACAGATCCTATGTGCATCCAGAAGGAAAAATCGAAGACATACTGGTAAAAGTTGATAAATTTATTTTTCCCGCTGACTTTATTGTTTTGGATTGTGAAGCAGATGAACATGCACCTATCATTATCGGGAGACCATTCCTAGCAACAGGGAGAACCTTGATCGATGTTGAAAAGGGAGAACTCACAATGAGGGTGAATGACCAGCAAGTTAAACTAAATGTGTTCCAAACACTAAGGAATGCCGATGATCTGGAACAATGCCAACTTCTTCATACCACAATAGAGTTTAACTTCGATGAGGAATTTAGTTGCCTCGGCAACTACATTGCCGATCAAGAGGAACCTGGGGAGTATGAAGAACCGATTGATGAGGAACAACAAGAAGAGGCAAATTGGTTAGTCAATCGACCAAGTACATACTTTGAACCACTAGATTACTCAGGTAAGGAAGGTAAAATTGAAAAGCCCTCCATTGAACAACCACCGATTCTTGAGTTGAAACAGTTGCCAAAGCAACTAAAATATGCTTACTTGGGAACCGATAATACATTGCCTATAATTATTTCCTCTAAGTTACAGCCTAAGCAGGAAAAGAAGCTGATCAAAATGTGATGCTACACAAGAAGGCAATAGGGTGGACAATTGCCGACTTGAAGGGAATTAGCCCGGCAGTGTGCATGCACAAGATTTTGTTGGAAGATGATCACAAACCTTCGATTGAGGCCCAGAAGAGACTGAATCATGCCATGCAAGGGGTTGTAATGAAAGAAATCATCAAGTGGCTTGATGCCGGCATTATATACCCTATATCTGATAGTACATGGTTTAGTCTGGTACAATGTGTACTGAAAAATGGAGGTATAACAGTGGTAAGTAATGACAACAATGAACTCATTCCAACCAGGACTGTCACCGGTTGGAGGATTTGTATGGATTATTGAAAGCTAAACAAAGCCACTAGGGAAGATCACTTCCCATTACCCTTTATTGATCAAATGCTTGACCGTCTTGCAGGTAAACCCTTTTTATTATTTTCTTAATGGTTATTCAGGTTACAATCAAATTGCCATAGCACCAGAAGATCAAGAAAAAACAACCTTCACATGCCAATACGACACTTATGCTTTCCGAAGGATGCCGTTTGGATTGTGTAACACCCTGGCAACCTTCCAAAGATGCATGATGGCACTCTTTTCAGATATGGTCGAAGACTTCCTTGAGATCTTCATGGATGATTTTTCCGCTTCTGGTAATGACTTTGATAGTTGCCTCAGCAATTTAGAAAAGGTATTGGCAAGATGTGAAGAAACCGATTTAGTCCTTAATTGAGAGAAGTGCCATTTTATGATAGATGAAGGAATAGTGCTCAGTCACAAGATTTTATCCAAGGGAATTGAAGTAGACAAATCAAAAGTGGACGTGATTGAGAGATTACCCCCACCAAGTTCGGTTAAAGGAATCCAAAGCTTTCTTGGACATATAGGTTTTTGCAGGAGGTTCATTCATAATTTTTCTAAAATTACTAAACCCTTGTGCAATTTGCTTGAACATGATAAAGTCTTCAATTTTGATGATTCTTGCGCCAAGCATTCGAAACCCTAAAGGAAAAGCTCGCCTCGGCACCCATTGTCGTTCCACCAGATTGGACGCTACCTTTTGAGCTCATATGTGATGTAAGTGATTTCGCGGTTGGAGCAGTCCTAGGCCAACGCACAAGTAAGACCTTTCATGTGATATAGTACGCTAGTAAAACTCTTAATAGTGCTCAAGTGAATTACACAACAACGGAGAAAGAGTTACTAGCTGTAGTTTTCGCATTTGACAAGTTCTGATCCTATTTGATTGGTACAAAGGTAATTGTTCATATGGACCATTCGGCAATTAAGTACCTATTTGCTAAAAAGGATGCCAAACCTCGTTTGATTCGTTAGATATTACTTTTACAAAAATTTGATATTGAAATTAAGGACAGGAAAGGAACAGAAAATCAAGTGGCCGATCACTTATCACGTTTAGAACGTAATAGGGAGGAGGACGCGAATTTAGAGATATGCGATGCATTCCCGGATGAGCAACTTTTAGTTGCTTCAGCAACCATGGATGCGCATGCCTCGACAACCCTTGACGCTGCAACAGCTCTTGATAGTCACGCCTCGGCAACCATGGACGCACATGCCTCGGCAACCCTTGACGCCTCGGCAACCATGGATGTGCATGCCTCGGCAACCTCGACGTAGCGGCAACCACTGATACGCACGCCTCGGCAACCATGGATGCGTATGCCTCGGCAACTCTAGACGTACACTCCTCAACAATCTTGGGAGCAGTCGCCACGGCAGCACATGCCTCGGCAATACCCTGGTACGCGGATTTAGTTAATTTCCTTGTTTGTGGTATTTTACCTTACGGCCTTACTCACCAAGGGAAGAAGTTGTTCTGCCATGATGCTAAGCATTACTTTTGGGACGAGCCTCTTTTATTTAAACAATGTGCAAATCAGGTTATACGCCGATGTGTCCTTGAAGAGAAGCAGCATAATGTACTCCGGCAATGCCATTCTTCACCCTATGGAGGAAATTTTGGAGGAACTAGTACCGCGGCCAATGTTTTGCAATCCGGTTTGTATTGGCCAATACTGTACAAAGATGCCCAAGAGTTTTACAAGCAATGTGATCGTTGCCAGAGGACGGGCAATATATCTAGACGACATGAGATGTCGCTCTAAAACATCATCGAGGTGGAATTGTTCGATGTATGGGGGATTGATTTTATGGGACCTTTCCCATCTTCATTCGGCAACCTCTACATTCTACTTGCCGTTGACTACGTGTCTAAATAGGCTGAGGCAGCTGCAGTTCCCAACAACGATTCCAAGACCGTGCAACGATTCTTGCAGAAAAATATATTTACACGGTTTGGGATACCGAGAGCAATTATCAGCAATGAAGGCAAGCATTTTGACAACAGACTTATTGCTAAGATGTTGCAACGCTTCGGTGTATCTCACAAGATTGCCACGGCATATCACCCACAAACCAATAGGCAAGCAGAAATTTCCAACCGAGAATTGAAGGGTATACTCGAGAAAGTTGTAAATCCCTCTAGGAAGAATTGGTCAGTAAGACTAGATGACGCACTTTGGGCATGTCGCACTGCATTCAAAACACCCTTAGGTATGTCCCCCTTCCAACTTGTCTATGGCAAAACATGCCATCTACCGGTGGAAATCGAACACAAGGCATATTGGGCAATCAAGACCGTGAATATGGATTGGGAAAGTGCCAGACAAAGGCGTTTGTTGGACCTCAATGAGATAGAAGAATTTTGTGCACTCGCCTATAACAATGCACGAATCTACAAGGAGAAAACAAAGCAATGGCATGACAAGAGACTATTGTCGTGACAATTCATGCCAAGGCAACTAGTTCTCTTATTCAATTCTCAGCTAAAACTTTTCCCAGGAAAACTGAAATCACGATGGTCGGGACCATTCGAAGTTGTCAAACCATTCTCCCATGGTGCCGTGATAATCAAGTCCATCACTGACAAACATGAATTCAAAGTTAATGGACAAAGATTGAAGCACTACAACAGTGCCCATGTGGAACGTAACAAAGAAGTGGTCACCTTAGGAGATTCATGAGCATGCTCTCCTTTTGATATTTTCTTTTTTTATTTTTTATTTTTATTTTTTTTTATTTTTTTTTCTCGAACTATTTAGTTTTTATTTTTTTATTATTTTTGATTATTTGTTCTTTTTAGGATAGATTTATTTTCTTTAAGATTAAAACTACATCTTTCTTTCATATTTATCTTTTTAAGAATTTCTTTACACATCTTTATTTATTTCCTTTTATTAGTTTATCTTTAATTTTAATCCTTATTTTATTTGTCTTTGAATTGTAGGAAAAGAGTTCAAGATAAAGAGGAATTTTGATTCAAGAAGGAAACTTCTTCAACAAGGAAATTAATAGGCTAAATCTAAGGCTTAGATTAAGCCTCCAATTTACCCTAAATAAACCCCCTAGCCGTCACCTACCCCTAAATCGAAACCATTTTCCTCTTTATTCCAAAATTAATCCCACCCACCATATTTACTACCTATCTTTTCTATATAACCCATCACCCTTAACTTCTAAGAAACCCATTCCTATTTTTCATCTTGCAACTTTTTAGTTTCTTTTATTTTCTTTTCTTTATTTTGACGAAACTCACAACCAAGATCATCCATGGCATCCAAAATCGAATTTTTGGTTCATCCAAGTTCCTCCAAAGAACCAAGATACAAGAAGTTTGCTACACCGGTGGTTCAAGAAAGATTTCACTCCAAGTTTGAAAGTCAAAAATTTGTGAAGAACAAGGCTTTGAATACTCCAACTTTCATCAAGATTTTGGCCTTGAACCATTCATCTTCGAAATGATTGCACATCAAAAGTGGCAAATCTTTTGCCATCGATCGAAACCGGGTAACATCTCATAGGTAAGAGAATTCTATGCTCACTCACCTAACCCGGATAATCCTTATGTTTTTGTTTGTGACAAGTCTATACTCATAAGCCCCGAAAAATCAACACCTTTTACAGGCTCTACATTGAGAAGGACGAGCATCAAGCCCTTGTTGATCAACTCACGCCCAAGCAACTCGACAAGGTGCTTCAAGAACTCAATGGAACGACGGTAAATACAAGGGCACTGTAAATCATCTTTGGCTTAAACCTGAGGCAAAATTATGGAATAAGTTTGTTAAAACTTCATTAATGCCCACCACACACAATACTACCGTTGATACACCTCATCTTTTGCTCATACATTCTATCTTGCATAATCGCATCATTAACATTAGAAAAATTATTTGTGATGAGATTTTTGTATGTAGCTCAAAAGACAAGGGTTCTCTTTTCTTCCCTTGCTTAATTTCCAATCTTTGCAAGGAGATGCATGTCCCAAGTAAGTCCACTGATGAAAAGGCCCTACCAAAGTTCGGTTGGAATCGAGCACAAATCTGAAAGCTAATGGGAGAGGCACCGGTAAAATCCTCAATGCCTCCAATTGTCGCGTCAACCCCTGCCGCCTCAGCAACGCCTAATTCCCAAGCACCTAATGCCCGGGCAACTCGACCATCAACCCCAGGACACTTTGAAGCACTCTTGCAACTGTTGGCGAGCCATCTTAGGCAAATTGAAGACCGACAACTAATGTTCATGCGGTACATGAAGGATCACAATAATGCCATCACTCAAGTCATCCTGGAAAAGTACCCGGACAGCCGTGTGCCGTTCCCGATCTTTTCTGTCGAAATCCTTGCCACGGCAACCAATGAAGCAGTCGCCACGGTAACCGCCACAGATGATGCCACGGCAACCTACACCGCAATTGCCCAAGCAGTTGCCACGACAACTAACATTGAAGATGTTGCGGCAACCAAAGCTAAAGATGCCCCGACAACCACTGCAAAAGCCAAAGGTAAAGCACCTATGCCCGAATCAACTCGTGCTGAATCATTGTCTGATTTTTCAGATTCAGACGAGTCCTCCATTGCACAAACAAAGACCGCACAAATCGAATCCTCCAAACCCAAGCGAAAAGCCAATGACATTGATGAATAAGACGATAAGGACAACAACCCCGTACGAGGATCGATTCCACCATCGGCAACAAGGAAGCAACCATCAGGTTCAAGCAAAATAATCAAGACACCGACCAAAAGGAAACTAATCATCCACGATGATGAACTCTCGGAATAAGTCCTCGTTTGCATTTTACTTTTCTTTATTTTTATTTTTCTTTATTGCATGCATTGAGGACAATGCCTCACTCGAGTTTGGGGGGGATTTTTATTAGTTAGTTACCATGTTTAGTTGCATTCATCTTAGGTATTGCATTTAGGATACATAAATTGCTTGCTATGCCTTTAGTTGGAACAAGAATTGCCTAGATTTGATGAATATCCGATGATGACTTTGCCAATGCACTCAATTGATAGAATTTTTATTCTAGGATAAACATGGAAACACTTAGAATCGTACTATAATGCTAAACTTGATGAAACACTGCTGGGGCTTGATTGATTTAAGGAATTCTAGCGAACTTAGGTTGATAGTTAAAAAATTGGGGGATTAGAATAAAAAATGGATGAATGCTAGAGGTGCCCAAAATTGGCTCTAGTATGTGCTAAAAACTGGTCACTAGAGGTGCCTGAAATTGGCTCTAGTATGTGCTAAAAATTGATCACTAGAGGTGCCCGAAATTGGCTCTAGTCAAATAAATTAATTAACTTAAGAAAACTAAAAACAAAAACTAGAGGTGCCCGAAACCGGCTCTAGTTAAAACATGTTAAAAGAACCCAATGAAGTAATTTGAAAACCTCTTGTTTGCATAGAATCCGAAAAATCAACTTGCACACAACTCCTCACACACTCACAAGCATTATAGTTTGATTCCAAGTAACTCCTAAGTTATCCAAAAAATGAAAAGCCAATCATACTTTGTGCCCCGGTTCTGAGAATTGAAATCATGTTCAAAGCTAAGTTTGTGAAAATTGAAGTCTTGGCGGGTAATTATTAGTTTGCATTGCTTGAGGACAAGCAATAGTTCGAGTTTGGGGGTGTGATTAGTGTTCAAAAGTACTATTTCTATTACCCTTTTTACTCATATTATTGTTAGACTTAGGCTCATACTAGTTGCATAATTAGCCATTCATGCATTAATTCATGTTTCTTTTCATCGTTGAGCTTGATTACATAACTTGGTGATTTTTGTGGGAAAAGATGCTGCTTTGGTGTGTTTTGTGTGTATGTGCAGAATAACTTGCCAAAGCAAGGCTAGAACTAGTTGCCAGGGCAATGCATGAAGGAGATGTCGAGCTAGTTGCCATGGCAATGCATGAAGGAGATGCCGAGCTAGTTGCCAGGGCAATTTTCGACAAGGAATAAGATGATATGGTAGTCAAAATCGATTACTAGATAAGCCCAAGATGACGTGGAGCAGAGCTAAATCTCAAAGGAGTTTGATTTCCATGAAGAGGTCAAAGAGAAATTAAAACCCAAGAAGATATGAGAAGTTCTAGAAGGAATTTAAATATAATAAAGAATTATATTCCTTAAAGATAATTTAATTCCAACTTAACTTCTTCCTCAAAAAAGACTTTGACCTAGCCCTAAAATTGAAGACCATGCCGTCAACTCCAAAGGGGGAGAGAGGAAAGAATTTTCGACAAGATCAAGGGTAAGGGATATTTCGACAAAGCTCCATCCATTCTTCATCTTTTTCTTTCTTGTTCCATTAGGTTTATGCTAGGAATTCTTTATCTTGTGTTTCTTTGGAACCTAGCCATGAACTAAATCTATTTGGCTAAGGTTATTGTGTCTTGTGGTTGTGAGAAACAAATGGATTTTGTTTAGGTAATAAGAGTTTGCACTTTCAATTCAAGGTTTACTCATTCTTGGTTCTTATTCTTGTTTGAGAGTGAATTGGGAGAGGATCTCGTAACTTCATCTATTTATCTAATATCGGGAGAGTTAGATTCAAGAAACGAATGAGTATGGTCTTTATTCAATCTATTGATGGTGAAGATTAATCCGGCTTAGGAATAAGTTAAGGATTTCAATGGCTAAGAAGAGTGCAAGATTGGTTGTTGTTCACCCTTGATTCACGCAGGGATGTATTATCAAGGCATACACAAATAGCTAGAGTTTCGACTTAAGGATAAGAAGAAACCATTGAAGAACGCTTCGCTGAACCTTGAAGTTGCTGCCCAATCGCCCAAGTAGTTACCCAGCTAGTCGCCCAGGCAACCATCGATTAGTTGCCAAGGCAACCCCGCTGTGCAAGCTGCCACAGCAACTGAGTTGCCCTTGCACTCTTTTACCAGGACGATCCAATCGGCTATCACACCTCAACTCATGATAACCTGGCCTATTGTCTCTCATTCAATTACATATTCTTTTACTTTATTGCTTTCTAGTTTAGTTGTTAGTTAAACTCCTACAATCTTCTACTTGTGTTTCTTTTACTTCTTACAGTGCAAGAGATTAGATTCTTGAAGTGGCAACAATCCCTGTGGAGACGATATCTTTTATACTATAACTTGCGACGTGTACACTTGCACAATTGTGTAGCACTTATTACGCGCAACACCATCGCTCTAGAAAATCAAGAGAAAACTATGTTCACTTGTCCATATGGGACATTCACTTTTATAAGAATGCACTTTGGATTGTGTAATGCTCCGGTAACGTTTCAATGTTGAATGATGTCAATTTTCTCTAACATGATTAAGAACAATCTATAAATTTTCATGGATGACTTCTTAGTGTTTGCAAAACTTTCAAGGATTGCCTTCAGAGTTTGGAACACGTGTTGCGGAGATATATTGAGACTTACCTGATCTTGAACTAGAAAAAATGTCACGTTATGATGAAGGAAAGCATAGTTCTTAGACATAAAGTGACCAAGACAGGCATGGAAGTAGAAAAAGCAAAAGTAGAGGTAATCAAGCAATTGCCACCTCCTATTAGCGTAAAAGGCATTAGGATTTTTTTGGGACATGTAGGTTTTTATCGTTGTTTTATTAAAGATTTCTCAAAAATTTCTAAACCTTTATGTTTGCTTTTGGAACAAAATACTGCTTTTGCATTTGATGATGTTTGTTTAAAAGCGTTTCAGGAACTTAAAGAAAGTTTAATTAATGCCCCGATAGTCGTGGCACCAGATTGGAATGAGCCATTCGAGCTCATGTACGATGCCATTGAATATGCCGTTGGAGCTGTGTTGGGACAAAGTCATGGCAAAATCTTCCATACCATCTATTATGCTTGTCGTACGTTAAATGAAGCCCAACTAAACTACACTACAATTGGAAAGAGTTTCTCACAGTTGTCTTTGCCAGGAAACAATTTCTGTGAAATGTTTGGCAATATTATTGGGACGAGCCAATTTCGTTTAAATAGTATGCTGAACGAGTGATACATCAATGTGTGCCAAAAGATTAACAGCGTAACATACTGCAATTATGCCACACGACACTGTATGGAGGCCATTTTGTTGGGATAAAAACTACGGCCAAAGTGCTGCAATCAAGATTCTTTAGCCTACGTTGTTCAAGGATGCCCATAATTTTGCCAAGACATGTGATCGATGTCAGCGGATGGGTAACGTCTCCAGTAGATATCAATTGCCACTCCAGAACATTATGCTAGTAAAACTGTTTGACATATAAGGAATAGACTTTATGGGCCCCTTTCCCTCCATTATTTGGTAACCTATATATCCTTGTGGTCGTTTATTACATTTCAAAATGGGTTGAAGCTATTGCTTTACCAGCAAACGATGCCAAGGTTGTTGCCAAGTTCCTACATAAGCATATTTTTACTAGATTCAGTGCCCCCAGAGCTATCATACATGATGAAGGTATGCACCGTAAATGTAATTTAATTTCTAAAGCTCTGTGTAGGTATGGAATCTATTAAAGAATTGCCACAGCCTACCATCCCCAAACGATTGGCCAAGGAAGGATCTCAAATAAGGAGATTAAGAACATTTTGGAGAAGACTGTGAACCCAACAACGAAGGACTGGTCCTTGAGACTAGATGACTCCCTTTAGGCTTATAGAACAACTTTTAAGACTTCGTTAGGAATCTCCCTTTACATGTTCATTTTTGGGAAGGCATGTCACTTGCCAATGGAATTGGAACATCGAGCTTATTGGGAAACCAAAAAGCTTAATATGGAATGGAGAGCTGCTGGTACAAAGTGTTTATTAGACCTGAATGAATTGGATGAATTTAGGATGCAAGCCTACAAGAATGCCAGACTTTACAAGGGGCGAACAAAAATGTAGCATGATAATAGAATCTTGCCAAGGCAGTTTGAAGTCGGCCAAAGGGTTCTATTATTTAACTCTATGTTAAATCTATTTCCAGGAAAGCTTAAGTCCATATGGTATAGCCCCTTCAAAGTTGTCGAAGCATATGCTCATGGAGCAGTTCACATTAAGGATTTGAATACTGGAACACCTTTTAAGGTAAACGGCCAAAGGTTGAAACATTATCTAGAAGGTAATCAAAAGAATGGCAAGGAGATTGTTCTCTTGGCAGATATTCAGTGAACCCCACCATCATCGTTTGATGTATGTACATAATAGGTTTGATTTTTTTTTCAGTATTTGATTCAATTATTATTTTCTTTCTATTATTTTATTTTCTTTTTCTATTTTGAAGGACTTCTTTGAGTGAGTGCATGATTATGTTGCCAGACAGTATGCTAAGATCAGGATTGGCATGTGGGATCCAACATCACGCACAAGGTGGAATTTGTGTGATTTAGGCCCAAGAGGAGAGGAGTTTTGCTAAGTGCAAAATAAACCCTAGCCTCCTATGGTAAAACTTGAAATTCAAATATTTGCCTTATCACTTTATCCCCTTTTCCCACGCCATCTCTTCACCTTCAACCTTTATCCCATCATCATCCTTTTTCCCTAAACACGCCTAACTATCACTACTTCTTCATTATCCCCATTTAAATCGATCAATTTAAACATTCCCATTAAAGAACTCAATCGTTTCTTTTCCCTCTACTTAAACCCCAACCTTACCTTAGCTAAATTTGTTCACTCTCTCTTTATCTTCTTTCACGAATAAGAAAGCAAGAATCAAACTCTTCTTTTACCTAAGTTTTTTTATTCCCTCAAAAGATTCTCCATGGAATCTTCTTCAACACCTTTCAATATCTTCTTTAGTGAGGATATTCAAAAGAAGTATGAGGAGAACATTATCGCATGAACCTTTTGTTATGAAAAGACTTTGAGTTCAAAAACGAACCCAACTTGGGTTATTCACCGGAGTTTTTTGTAGTGCTAAAAAGCACAAGTGGGAGATATTTTTCCAGAAAACTGGGGATGTCCATTCCAATATTGTCCGAGAATTTTATGCCCACCTCACGACCAAAGACTAGTCTTTCTTGCTTGTGTGAGGTACGTGTGTTAGATTTAAAGAGTGGTATATTAATAATATGTTTAAATTGGATGGTGAAGGGGAAGAGCCCTCTAAGTTTGCTGAATCGTTGGACGCTGTCAAGAGGTAAATGTTTTTGAAAGAATTATGTGAGCCTGGCACCAAATGTAATGTTTCATCAAAAGGTCACCAGACGATGAAGTGGCTAGCACTAAAGTCACAGCAAAAGGGGTGGAACCACTTCTTGAAAGCAAATCATATGCCAACTACCCATAACAAAACTGTCTCGGAGGAGAGGATGGCCTTATTGCATTCAATCATCATAGGACACAAGATCAACATCAGACGTCTCATTGTGGATGAGACTTATAAATGCGCTGGTAAGGGAAGTGGTAGTTTGTTTTTTTCCTTTTTAATCTATATTATTTGTATGCAACACAGTGTGCCATAGCTTGATTCAGAAAATGTCCAAGAAAGAAAATGAACAACTATCATCCCTGCCCTATGGAGGCAACTAACTTCTATGCAGCCCAAGGAGAAAGGCAAAGGAAAGGCTGCAAAGCCAGTATCCACGGCCAAGGTGCCTAAGGCAGAACTTGTTACTCCTCTGCCAGCTGGTTCAGTAACATTGCATTCTCAAATCTACCAATGTCAGGAGCCCATTCTTTAAAAACTAGAGAAAGGAAATTAGTAGAACACCATGCTCTGGCAATATATTCATGCTTGAGACCGTGCCCTCAAGAAGACTCTTAAAGGAATGTACATGTATACTTTACCAGCCTTCCCTGAGTTCCCCACTGACCTCCTTGCCACCAATAATATGCGAGCTAGTCCTCGCTCTGTCCATACTCTGCAACAATCAGATGCCACTATTCCAATGTCCCCTGTCCAAGTCGAATCCGCAAGAACAAACACACCACCTGAATCAAAAGAAGAAGGAATCCAAGCCAAAGCTACTACAACACTTGTTGCACCTACCTCATCTACTGCCACTACAGTCCATGTTGCCTCTGAACCTGTAAGGATTGGTGAGGAGGTCCTCTATGACATAGGAGCCTCCACAGCCGCATCAAAGCCCAGCCTCAAGCACAAGAAAGATACAACCCCAATTGTGGGAGCTTTGTCGAGAGAAGGACTTGTGTATCACACCCAGAAAACTTCGAAGGGGAGTCCTCTTCCCCTTAAACTCTTTACATTCATTTTGTTCATTTTTTCACACATTTCATTTTATTGTATTTGTATATATATGTTTTCATGCATTGAGGACAATGCACACCTTTTGCTTGGGGTGTGTGTGTTGCCTCACATTAATTGCCATAACATACATGCATGTTATACTTCATTTTGCATTTTTCTTGCATTAGTTTGCTAGGTAGGTTAAAACATGCATACCAAAACACAAAAAAAAATTGCCTCGATTAAATTTGGAATTGTTCCAACACTATGCTACTTTAGTAGAATTTGTTCTAGAATAATCTATCCAATGAAGACATTAGATCTCTGATACTATACACCAGCAGTTTAGTGATGCCAAGTTGCTTGGCAATTGATCTCTAGCCAAGGAAAGAAAAATATAGAACTCTCATCTGCCTTAGGGATAATAAGTAACTTGGGGCTTCGTGGTTTGCTCTCTCTTAGTTCTCAAGTCAAAAACTTTAGGGTATGAGTTGAAGAGTAAGCCTAGTAATGTCTGGACCAACGTGGGGGGTTCGTGGTTTGGTCCCTCTTATTTCACACGCCAAACAGTATTACGAAGCAAGCCTAAAAATATTGCCAGCAAAAACCCTTGGTGAATAAAAGAAAAATAATAATTCTAAGTTTGGGGAGTCAATTGGGGCCCGAGCATAATGAACAACTGGTGGGATTGGTTGCACCACCGCCTCGGCCCACATAGATGCCATGAATTGCTTGAACATGTCAGCCATGTTTCGATAACACTATGCATGCGCATTAGGCAGCTTTGGCCTAACATTCTGAGGTGGGGGATTAGGCACATTAGGGGGATCTCCTCACCTCCTCATCGTGCGTCGAGGAACCGGTAGTAGGCTCATCTATGTGAGCGTCATTGGTTCCAAACATATCTATAACATAAAGAGGTTGAATTAGTCAACAAGTCACGATATACTAAATATATAACTCCTAGGTGACAAAGTAACACAATGACAATACAATAGACTTCGCTCTAGTCCTAGAATCGACTAAACTTTGGCTCTAATACCACAAACGTAACATCCCTCACCTGGCTTGGTCGGGAATCGGGTTGGAGAATGCTACCAATGAACAAAACGGTCATTAGTGCGATAAAATTTCAATATACAGATTTGTCATTCAATCAATAATCTACTTTTCAAACGTTACTAGGTATAAGCTTAGCTCAACTTGTCCATGGTGAATCAGTAATTTATCAATTAGGGCTAATTTAATTTTAATAAGTTTTAGGGACTAAAATGTAAATTTGATAATTTAGGGGTCCCTTGATGTAATCAACTATGCAATAATGAAATTCAATACTATAACAGTGATCTTAGAGATTTTCAAGTCATTTCGATAACATTTACCTAACCGATTAGACCATGTAATATTCAGTGACCATTTTGTAAACATTTTAAAACTGTGTTCGGTGCCTCTTAACATAATTAACTACCACCGTATCAATATGCCTAAGAGCCATACTGGTACAGGTGTAAATAGGTTTGAGCTTCAAGCGGAACCGTCCAAACCTGTATCGATACGGTTGGGGCCGTATTAGTACTACATTCAAGGATAACAACCCAATTTCCAGCAATTCAAGAACTCGTATCAGTACAGCTTGACCTGTATCGAAATGGATTAACCAATGTTGACTTTGACCATGACCTGTTTCGATACGCCCTGAGGCCGTATCGGTGCAATTAATTTCACAGACCTCACTGTCGAGATCTGTATCGATACACTTAGACTTGTATCGATACCCTTTGATGAACTTGTACTTTCCCATGACAAATATTCAAGGCCGTATCGATACAGCTTGACCTGTATCTGTATGCCCTGCACTGTAATGTCAATTTTATCTGGTTTTTAATCCATTTGACCTAGCAATTGATATCCAAATGTAATGAAAATTTACCAACCATACCTCAATGTTATAATCCACTCGCAAGCCAAATTTTAGGGTCATCTGAATCCATTTACTAGGTTTTTACCTTTTAATGCCAAGTATGCATTTTTAGCCATATTTTCACTATGCCAAAAGGTCATATAGGGCCTTAGACATTTCCACAAGCCATGCTTAATACATAATTACCAAATAGGTCACAAAAGACTAGTTCGACTACTTTGACACCATCCTAAGAGTTCATAGAGACAAAACACATTACTTGAGACATGAGGTGACATGTCAAACTTCTGATCTTCAATGAAAAAATCCTTAACCTAAAATGTTTGAATGAAATGCATTAGGCATACTTTGCCTAGTGAGGTAGTCACAAATAAATACTATATCAATGAAATGCATTCCAATTCATATCTTGACAATAACAATGCAATAGATCAATAGAAGCAATGCAATGAACATGTTCAATAGCAATAAATCCATAATTCATCAATAACCCTTGTATCAATTTGGGATAGTGGATACGCAAATTCCTACGCCTCGTCAAATCAATGAATGGTCCAGTCCCTCTGCCTCGCCAATATGACCAATACCACAATACATCCCTCCACCTCGCCAAATCAATATAGGATGTAGCCCAAGGACCGTAGTCCACCCATACACTAAGCTCATAAATTTTATGGCATGCCAATTGTATCCAAAGTCCTTTCGAATCCAAGGTCCAGTGACAATATTAATAGTTCATGTCCAATGTCAATAGCCATGTTCAATGTTCTTATCAATAAACAATGTTCCGGTGTCGATGTTCAATGACTATATCAACAACAATGACAATGTCCAATGATCTCAATAACAATAACAAAGGTTGATGCTTCATGTACAATGTTTCGATGACAATAACGATGTTGACATCAATGATCAATGACAATAGCTATATCAATGGCTATATCAACACTCTATATCAATATCATATACTTCCATGACTCAATGATGACGATGATAATGGCAATAGCAATACTCAATGACAACAACGATATTTATATCTGATGTTCAATAACGATGACGATGATATTGACAATGCTTGATGCTCGATGTGATAACTTACCAATACTTACTACAATATCTGATAAGTGGTTCGATGTAATAATTCTTAAAAATGGGGTTAGCAATAATAATGAAATCAGGAAAGGCACCTAGCCTAATCCCAAGACTCCGACTACACTCACCTTGATAATTCGAAGCTTTCAATGCTCTCGGATAGCAATCTCTTTGTTCCTAGCTTTCAGGGGAGACGATGGATGCTCTCTATCAATTTCTAGAGCTAGGTAAACAATAAAAATTGGTTAGATTCAATATTACAATACCAAAATCAATTCAACAATATCAAAATTGATATCTAACTCAATATATACAATATCTATGAATTATCCATGGATAATCAAAACCTAGCTTGAGATTACTTCTCATAATCTCTATGGATTCCAAAAATAATTTGGGGAATTAAGCTCACCCAATCACTTGCGATGATTAGATAACACTCAACCTAAGAAAACCAAGCTTTCTTCAACCTCAACAATGGAGGTGTGTGCTTGGGGGTTGAAGACAACAATAAGGTGAGGTGCTTGCTTAAGGAGAAATCGAGTAAGTTTTCTATCTCGAGTTGTCCCCTCCTTTTTAATTAGAATAGCTTTCCTTCACATGAAGGAATTGATTCTGATTATCCCACATAGGGGAATATTAATTGAAGAGGGGCTAATTGCAAGATTAGTCCCTCAACTCTCAATTATCTATAGTTCTACCCCAAACTTTCAATTTTTATAATTTAGCCACTAAAAGATTTTCAATACTTTCAATACGGTCCTTAGGAGATAATTTGACTCGATTGAAGTCCAACATTGATACATTTGACCTTGCGGTCAAAGTCAATACAAATTTAGACAATTCTTATGTAGGGTTTCTGATCGCCAGTACCTAATTTTGACTAGGCTAGATTTTGGGGTGTTGCAAAACCATTGAACACTTAAATTCTTGGTCAATCCCTGTGGATACGATACTCAGCTCACTGATGTATTACTTGCTGACCATGTTTACTTGCACGCAATAGACTTGTCCTTTGCATTATTTCTTATATATTTACACTGAATTCTCAATCTTTTGCCAAGCATTAGCAAAGTCGACAATTATGATCCCCACCTTGACTCACGTGCTAAAGGACTCTAATATTTTTCAATATAAATTTGTTTGTTTTCTAAACTCAATCTACGAAAGCTTTCTAACAAGCGTAAAACTAGTTTGTAACTAGAGCAAATATACTTGTCGATCAACTAATAAAGTAATAGTAAAGTGTCGAACCCACAAGGATTAGAGTGATAAACTCAAAGCAATCGCACTTAAGAGTTAATGAAATAGTATTGATGTGGTGATAGAATTATGAACTAAATACAAGAAAAGTAAAGTGTAGCAATGATCAGAACACAAACAGATGATGTAACAAAGATTCTAATGATTATGGATGATAGGTTTATTGCCTAAGAAATATGTTAATTACCATTCGATTACTACAGAGATGAGATAACTCTTATCTACTCGTCAGTGTTTTCTAATTAACTCCTAAAATCTCTCGATATCTAGAAGTTGATAATAAGACGTTGTGGAAATACATGGCTGCATAAACCCTAACAACTTATTATCTATTCAAGTTCCCCTTTTTAGTCGTTGATATCCTAAACTTATGTCTAAGCCAGATTAGAACCTAAGTTAATAGCTTAAGCTACATTGTTCATGTTTTTCTAACTTAACTCGCTCGATATTAAGTCACTAATCATTAAGTAATGGTCTCTCGATAGCTCTTGCAATAATTAAGCATTAAGAAAAATGAACAACATTAAACGATAATTAAAACAAAATATCTTAAAAATAATAAACCCAAAAAAAGGTATTTAGCTCAATTCTGAGCAAATATCATCCATAATAATAACGATGTAAGTCATATCACTTTATCAAGCAAGGAAGAGAGAAAAATCTAATGTCCTCAATCTTCTCTCGATAGCTCTCATCGTATGGAGACTCCTCTTGACCTTAACGATGGTGGTTCTTTGATAGTTGAAGACAGCGGGTCGTTGTCTCGAATCAAGTTCCCTTTGAATTGTTGCCCAAGTTATCTTTATATAGGTGAAAAAACTAGGGTTGAAAAACCCTAAAGCACACGCAATCCTTTCATGAGGATCTAACTTTTTTGCGTCATTCAATGAAGTCCATGAAGGAGAGGGGTCTATACATGGATTAGTCATCCAAGGTCAAAGGTTTGTCTCTTGCATCCATAGTGATGCTATGATATTGAGTCCAACACAAGAGATGCTGCTCAATTGCTCCTTCACTCCACTGCTCTGTTGCTTCCTGCACACGTACCGCTAAACGCAGTACCTTTCCCATTAAAAACATAAATATATATATAACATTAAGCTAAGGCACCATTAACTCTATAACCACATGCAAACTACTCCTCAATCCAACTATATGCTCTCGAACACATGTAATATGACAAGTAAAAAGTTCTAAAATATAGGTTTTCTACGCAGTCATCAAATACTCCTAAACTTGAACTATTCCTTGTCCTCAAGCAATGACATGCAAAAACTAAAACTAAGAACAATACTTATAGTTTCAAAGGTTCCAAGTAAACTATGGTTTTAAAGGTTTTCAAAACATGTTGCAGCATTAATTCAATCATATAAAGGCAATGTATCAAAGCTCAACAGATTCGTTCCTAGGGTCAAATCCACTATAAGTGAAGTGTGCGTTGTGATACATTAAGTAATACTTAATGACATTAGCGAATTTCGAAATATGCTCTGTGTTGTTGCCCTAGAATTTTTTTTCTTTTTAGCACTTGTTTTACTCCTTTATTTATTTTATTCTTTTAACTGTATCTTCGAGGCTTAAGCTTATCACAACTACCCTTTAGGCCTGAAGATGAACTGGAGCAAACACCATATCCCCGAGCCCTACAAGGAGGGTTATCTCGTGAAGACTTTTAGTCACTTTCATGCCAATACTACTATTTCTACTAGGGAAAGTTAAATGGAGCAAACACAAATCATCTATTGTACTAAGCTAGAAAGCATATCAGAGTTTCCCTCAATAGTGTGCCTTTGGCTTCAAGTTTAACGTATATTTTTCTTTTTCATTATTTTTAACAATTTTATGGGAGTTTAATTATTAAGCCCTTATGCTAACATTGAGCATTCTATTCATTATGTTCACCATGTAATGCTACGATATCAGAGAGGCGGCCTAAAATTTCCCTATGGCATCTTAAGCATTGAAAGAATGTAATCGTGTTCAATTAAATGCTACAGCGGTTTCAACCCTAAGTTCAAATCACTAGAGCTTTTAACTCAATGCCAACAATTAAGACTAAAGTCATCATAGGATATCGTTATCAACACAACAACAATTTCATCACATTCAAGACCATTGCAGAAAAACCTAAAAAGAAAAATCTAACTAAGACAACCCAAATTTTTTTCCTAATACAAAACAATAAAAAATGGGGTAAATTTCACAAATGGTCACTGAACTTTGTTTAAAAAAACAAATCGGTAACCAAACATTCAAATGTTACAAAATGGCAATTAAACTTTATGTTTTATAACAAAATGGTAACTCGGCCATTAAGTACTTAATGTGGTTGTTATAAAACTTTGTATAATAGCACATTTAATCCTCTATATTTACACATTAAATTAATTTAGTCCCTAATTCTCAAAATTCCCTTTTCTACAAAATTCCCTTGCCTATGCTAAAAAGTCCTAAAGGATTAACTCTCTACACTTAGGTCAGGAGGATTTGGTTGCTTTGGGGCAACGGAACCACCGTTCATTCTTGCATGTGCTACCGCAAACATTCTTTGTTGCTCAGCTGCTTCTTTTTCCTCAGTCATCTCTGCTTCGTTGCTCCATTTTCCACCTTTCAAAGTGTTTTGCTGAAATCCATTTCCCAACTTCTGGCTGGAAATCTCAATTTTAAGAAATGATTATTCTTCTTCCAAAAGGTTTACATTACAGAATGCTAAACCACAACAAGGAGCAAGAAGACAAAAATATTTACCATTGTCTCAATCTTGTGTTGCTCATACACAACAAATACCTCTTCAATGTACTCTCCGAACCCAAGAGCATGACAAATCATATTCGTACATAAATTTTTAATTACAAGTAAATTACATGTAAATCTTTTATGCATGCTTAGAATAAAACAAGGTATGATCAAGAATATATGCTAGTAGAGTGCACAATGGTGATCGGATCATTTTCGTTAACAAACAAAATTACCAGTCAAACTATGCCTACAAAGAGGAAAATGAAATATGTAGAACATGTTTAAGAAAGAGAAAAGGCCAATAAAGCCAATGGTTGACATGAAAACAACAATTTCCTTCTTAAAGACTACTTGATAATTGGATTTGATGTAAGGATGATATATGCACATGGTGCTCGACTTCTTATAAAATGAAAATGAAAGGACAAATAACTTTGGAATTTTTCTTTAAGGACCAAATTGAAAGAATGTGTAAATAATGAGGGTTAAATTTAGTGAATTTTTTGAATTAGGACTAAATTGATTGAATGTGTAAACGTAGAGGACTAAATGTGCTATTATACAATTTTTTATAACAACCACATTAAGTACTTAACGGACAAGTTACCATTTTTTATAAAACATAAAGTTTAATTGTCATTGTGTAACATTTGAAAGTTTAGTTACCATTTTGTTTTTTAACAAAGTTCAGTGACCATTTGTGAACTTAACCCTACAAAATTACCTAAGTCAACCTCCCCCAAACTTGAGAGAAGCATTGTCCTCAATGCAACAAAAATGAACATGCTATGTAAAAAAACAGAAAAATAAAAAAAATTACCTAGGAGTTAATTGGTGCGGGAATGTGCTATTCGGTGTGTCTAGATCTTTTTACATGGTTTAGGGGATAACGATCTGCTGCCAGATACTAAGGCGAGATGCTTCGAAAGAAGATGTTCAAGTATATGAGCTTACTTCTGAAGTGAATCTACCCCTTAGGAGTATAGGTTGGGACTTAATCAAATTGATTTATGAAAAAACATCACTGTAGAGATATAGGGGTTTTTACATGGTTAATTTAGGGTATTGACCATCGAGAGATACAGTGCAAATTTTGAATTTGCTCATTAAACGATACCAAGACATTACATTATTAAAGGCTCACATGACATGAATAGTGTGTAAATCAGGCATCCCTTGCCAACGCTCATTATTCATTTTAAATACTCTCCTTGCCAATGTTGTTTTATTTTTATTCTTTTTCCTTTAAACTATTTTCAAAACCAATTTCAACTCAAACAACATTTTTTTCCTTTGACAGTAACAATCAAAGCAGTCAAATTCCTGGTCAATCACTGTGGGATCGATACACAACTTACTATTGTATTACTTTCCGACCGTGTATACTTGTTGGTCATCAATCACTCCATCCAAAAAAGTCTCTCTAAAAAATCCCTCAATTGCTTGCTTGATCGTTCTTTAAATAGGCGTGCAAGGAAGACTTAGGATAAGCTCTTGAGTTTGAGTTTTGAATGCTCAAAGGATAAGGGATGTGATCATATTATCCAAAGTTTGAATGTGAGCTGATCAGGTTAGGGCTGACGTTATCTGCCGTCATTGCTTCTCCAACCAAGCTTGGCATCATTCTGCCAACCAAGCTTGGCATTATTTTTTCACTATTTTTTCAGATTTTGATCCAATTGCTATTTTCTCATAGCCTGATTTGGTCCTATTTTTTTGGGTTCAACATCTACTTGGCCAGGCATCAAATTCCTCTTCTCTGCCAACCAGAGCTTTGGCATTATTTAGTCCATCTATGCCAATAGCATCTTGGCATTCCTTCCTGCGCTACCATGCTCTGCTCTGCTCTACCAACTGCTACGCCAAGCCTACAATATTGCGAAGAAAACAACCCTTCACACTGTCATAGACACAAATCCTAACTCCTTGTGTAAATGCATAAATTTAACAACTAAATACAACTAAATGTACTCAAAATCAAGCAAAGGCATTGTAAAATATGCATAAAATAGTACTTTTGAGGAGGTAACAGTTTCACCTTGGAAGAAGGTGATGAGATTTTGACGTAAGGGTAAGTTGAGCCCTAGGTTCATTGGACCTTATAAGGTAATTGAGTGAGTTGGTCTGGCTGCGTATAGATTGAGGTTATCGGCTGAACTTGAAAAGATACATGATGTTTTTTGTGTGTCGATGCTTCAAAAATATAGATTGGATCTGTTGCATGTTGTGTTGGTTGAGGAGATTGAGTTGTGTTCTGATTTGTCTTATGATGAAGAGCCTGTGAAGGTGCTAGATTCGAGCACTATGGTTCTACGTGGAAACACCATAGAGTTGGTTAAGATATTGTGGCGACATCAAGGATTCGAGGAGGCCACTTGGGAAAGACGTTTAGAGGTTCGACCGGGTACGATTCGAACTGGATTGGCAGATTTGAGTAGTTTCAGGGGATTTAGTATTTTAAAGATATGAGCGGTGGAAATTAAAATGAATTGAGGGTTTTAAAAAAGTTTTATAAATGTTATTTAGTAATTTGGTAATTTAATAGAAGGTTTAATAAGTGGAATTGTGTTTTAGAGACTAAATTGTAAAATGTGCAAAACTATGCTAGTGACTATTTTGTAAATAGGCCAATACTAAGAATCCTTAGAGAGAGATATTTTCCAAATGTTTTAATCTGAAAATAACCAGCTTAATTAAGTAAGAATTGATGATTAATTGTTTTCCCAAAACATTTTTACAATTGTTTGGTTTTTCCCTAATTTTCTCTCCTAACTTTCCCTCACTTTCTATTTCAACTTCCAAACAAGATTTTTCATAATTCTTTGCTGATTTTCAATGGAGGATTTATCATTTGATTATACATTTGTTACTTAACAAAACCTTACAAGATTTTCTCAAGGATTTCATCTATTTCACAAGTTAAGTTTCAAAGAAAATCTTACGGCAATTTTGGTAGGAGCTTTTTCAAAGGTGAATTTCTTTTCCTCTCTTTAAACTAAGGTTCTTTATTGATATTCCCTAGTATTTGGCTGATTATGGATTGATATTAACATGGTTTTGCAATGGATTTCAAGATTTGAACTATTAATGGTATTTTTGACGATTTGCCTAAAGATTTCTTTAACTTGATGAAACCTGGAGATTTTAATTGGGTAAATTCATGTTTTAATAAGGTAATCATAATGTGAAATGATATTTTAAGATTAAATCCCGAAACTATTAGATTGGCTAATTGTTAGAGGTGTTTTTAGTGGTTTTGGGGATGTTCTATGTGTTTTTGAGTTGTTGGAGATATAAGGATATTTGAAAGGTGTTTTGGGGTATGTTTTGATGTGGTTTGAATGTTAGAATCGACGGTTTGAAGTTAGGAGTTGGTAGAGTGAAGTTTGGTGATGATTTTTGTAGTTTCGGCTAGTTTTTGGAAAGTTTATGTTAAGGATCCAGGGGATCCTTGTTTAGCAACGATTTGTATGAATTATGATGCATTTTCCCTTTGGTTTTATGTGATCAAAATAATGGACGATCAAGTCAAGGTTGCCTAGTTGGGTATGTTGCTTACTGGTGGCTCGATTCGTGTTGGCGAGCAAGGCGAGCTGTATCGGTGGGTGTTTAAATGTGTTAAAGCTCTTTAAGGGTTTGTTTGAAGGATCATGGGGGTTTATTTATTGCCTAACAAGCTTAACTAAGCTCAAGCGTAAGTTGTTCTTACCTTGCTTGTATATTGGTTTTGAGATGAGCTTGCAGATTTCATGTTAGTTTAAACATGATTTGATTTACAAGTTTTGGTTTTGAACATGGTTTGATTTACTTACTGTAAATGCATTGTTTTGGATTAATATGCAATGATTATCAAAGTATTTGTATGCTTTTGAGCATTGAGATTTGTTCCTAAAAGGAACGCGTTGTTGCTTTGGGCAATGAGATTTTACATATGAAATGGTTTATGAAATGCATTAGAAAACAATAAGTAATTGTATTTGCAAATGGTATATTGGCTATGTGACGTGTTGAGAAAGTGTTGGATATAGTTGGCTAGCCATAGGATTAAAGTGAACTATAATATATAAAATTGATCGTGCCATAGTCCTTGAGGAAAAGCGGTTTAACTAGGCTACTCAGATTATTGGGTTATCACTTGAGTATGTGGTTTAACTAGGCAGCCCATTGTGATGGTATCTTGCAGTTTAACTAGGCAAGGTGTAAGATTTGGTGGAGGTGAGCCCACCATGTCAAATATGTATATCCAAACATGTATGGATAGAGGTAGTACTATCAAAGGACAAAGGTGATTCTATTCGGGTCACTCTAAACGCCAATATAAGAGAATATATGTGATTAAAGAGTTTATAATTGATTCGATGCATATGGTTGTTGTGAATGATTTTTTGTGGAAACAAATGAGATAATGCTTGGGTGATAAGCATGTTTTGAAAACAAGATAGTTTATGGTTTTCAAATGCTTTTTACTCACATGTGTAATACTTGGGAAGTAAGAATGTTTTGGGTAAAAAAAAAGGCTTAATGGTTTTTAAATGGTTTCAAATCGCATCAATGTTGTTTATGAGCATCCTCACTAAGCATTTATGCTTATGCTCTCGTTCTCTCATTGATGTAGAGCAATAGAGTTGAGGGGCAGCATTGGTTTGGCAAGGAAGGTCCAAGATCAAGACATTTGCTTAAGTATTAAATTCGTTTAATAAGGCAATGTTTTTACCATGTTTTGGGGGATTTGTAATCTGGATTTTTGGTTGTTTGTGATGGTTATTTTGCTTTGATTTGTTGGTCTATGAGTTTGGTTTTGAGACATGGTTTGTTGATGCCTTGCAAGCATGATACTATGCTTTATGTTTCCTTTTAGTTCCATAATTGTTGAATATGCTTTTGATCATGCTTATGGCATTGAGATATGCCTTGAGCTTCTTTGTGGATGTTGAGATGGTTGAAATATAGGAAGCATGCCTCTAGAAATATGGTTGAAGTTCCTCTTTATGTATTGAACATGTTACCTTGTTTTTATAGCTTGGTTTGGTTTTAAAATTAGTTGTATGAATGTATATGTTGAGTTAAGCCATGTTCGGTTCTGTATTCGAGTGAAAACTGGCAAAATTAGACATTATAGGTCCAGACGTACCGATATGCGGGGCTCTATATCGGTACGGGTATGGTATTTTGGTAGCCTCGTATCGGTACACGGGAACTTGTATCAGTACATTTTTGAGCCACTAGAATCTAGCTTTTTGAAATTAAAGCCCGCGTACCAATACGCCTAAGGATTGTATTGGTACGGTTGGACATTTTGTTAGTTATGGGATATTTCATATTTTGAGATTCTTTCGTTTTGGTCCTTGGTTCGTATGTATGCAATTGGTTGAGTATAGCTAATTAATTTTAGATGATTTTTACAAGCATGCATGTAACCTGACTAATTGAGAAATGGAAACCTTAAAATTAGTTATGTCCTTATTATTTCTCAGATTTGCAATTCGGTCCCTAAATTGCAAATACGTGAAATTGGATGTCAAATTGACGCCCGATTGAGTTGATATTTCCCTCGTTGCTGGTATGCTCTCCTTAGGTCATAATCTACATCGAGAAAAGATAAAAAGAAAAAGTGGTCCTAATCTTAGTTAATCTTAACGGCTTTTGTTTTGGTAAAACCCAATGTAGCTTGCTTGGTTTGGTCTAGCGTCTAGGCTGAGTCGAGGGGGTTACAAAACCCCTTCCAATCAGGCGTAGCTATAATGATGAGGGTTTTAGCATCAAATTAGAGGCGATTCTCGTGAGATAACTCTAACCCTTCTTCTAGCATGAGTTGTCGATCTTGGAAAAAATCATACCGCTCCTTGGTTTCCTCATTGTAAAAACGTTTGAATGGGTCGAGTTCCTCCGGTGATTGAGGGGGTGAGAAAGTGGAAGTGGCATGTGATGCGAAATGGGATGACGATAGAGGCGATGATGGGTGTGTTGGAATAGAAGGGATGCAGGAAGAGGCGTAGGTTAGTGCTTGTGTGCGCACTATAGTTATGGATATTGTTTCCCATTTTTCTCTATAGCCACTGAAACCCTTAGATATATTAGAACCATATATTCTAAAAGTCCACTTTTCCAAGATCCCAAGAAAATTCCTTCCTCGTACTTGCTTCATAACTGCTAAAATAAACAAAATAAAAAGAAAATTGAACTAGATGCTATAGCATCAAATAAATGAAATAAACAAAATTAAATGAAAAAAAACTAAAAGAAAAGAAAATAATGCATAAAGTAAAAATGAGGTGAATTGGATGCTTAAGCATCTTATTGCATGACATAAATTTTGTCACGATGGATTGGTGCACCATGGTAGGCCTTGAGTCGTTGACCATTGACTTTGAATATTGGTCCATTCTTGAAATCTTTGATGTCAGTCAGGCCATGTGGGTATACTTTGACAACCTCGAATGGACCGGACCAACAAGACTACAACTTTCTCAGAAAAAAGTTTAAGGCATGACTTGTAGACAGAGACTGTTGGCCTTCAACAAAATGTTGAGGCATTAGTTTCACATCATGCCACTTTTTGGTTTTCTCCTTGTAGATCTTGGCATTCCCATAAGCATTTAGTCTATGTTCTTCCAACTCATTGAACTCTAGCAAGCGTCTCTCTCCAGCCAATTGGCAATCCATATTGATCTTTTTGACGACCCAAAAGGCTTTGTGCTCAAGCTCGACTGGTAGGTGGCATACCTTTCCATGGAGAATTCCATAAAGCAACATGCTTAATGATGTTTAGAATGCATTCTGATATGCCCATAGGGCCTCATCGAGCTTCAAGGACCAATCCTTACGGTTGGGTTTGACCACTTTTTAAGGGTTTGCTTGATCTCTCGGTTGGATAATTTAGCTTGCCCTTTGGTTTTGTGGATGATATGCATTAGCAATCTTGTGGTTAACTACATATCTCTGCAATGCTTTAGCAATTAGTTTGTTCTCGAAGTGTGAGCCCTCATCACTAATGATAGCTTGGGGTATTCCAAACCGAGTGAAGATGTGCTTGTGCAAAAACTTCTGGACTGCCTTTGCATCATTCTTTGTTGTAGGAATGGCTTAAACCCACTTGGACACATAATCAATGGTTAGTAATATGTATAAGTGTCCATGGGAAGGGGGAAGCAGTCCCATAAAGTTGATGCCCCAAACATCAAAAAGTTCAACCTCTAGGATAACTTTCATGGGAAACTTGTTCCTTTTTATATGCTTCCAATACGTTGGCATCTATTGCATGATCTGTAGAATGTTAAGGCATCCTTGAAAAGAGTAGGTCAACAGAAACCGGATTGCAGGACCTTTGCAGTAATCCTATGTCCTCAAAAATGCCCTCTGCATAGATTCGAATGGCAATGGAACAAGATATCCTCTTACTCCTCTTCGGGTACACATATTCGGATCATCTGGTTAGCACATTGCTTGAAAAGTTAGGGCTCATCCCAATAGTAGTAGCATGCACCATGTCAAAATTTCTTCATTCCCTAGCTATTCAAATCACACTGCAAAATACCATTAACAAGAAAGTTAGCAGTATCAGTATACTAAGGTAATGTTGTAGCATTCAACAATTTCTCATTAGGTAATTATTCCTTAATATTAGATTCATTATCATGCTCACATATATTCTCTAACATAGAGAGATGATCAACTACATGATTTTTAGTCCTTTTTCTATCCACTATTTCAATATCAAATTCTTTCAATAATAATATCCACCTAATAAGTATAGGTTTAGCATCATTTTTAGTTACTCAATATTTAATGGCTGAGAGATCAATGTGTACAATGACTTTAGTTCCTATAAGGTATGCCCTAAACTTACCAAAATTGAATATTACAACAAGCAGTTCTATTTCAATGGTGGTATAGTTCATTTGAGCTTCTTTTAAGGCGCGGCTAACATAGTATATAACATCAAAGATCTTAATCCTACGTTGGCCAAGGATAGCATTGACGGCATAGTCACTAGCATCGCGCATCAAATCCAAGGGTAGTGACCAATCAGGGGGCACTACGAACGATGTAGAAATAAGTTTTTTCTTCATGGTTTCTGTTGTGCATAATAAGTGCTCCGCAATTGTGCAAGTGTACAGGTCGCAAGTTATAGTATAAAAGATATTGTCTCCATAGGGATTGGCTCCACTTCAAGAATCTAAGCTCTTGCACTGTAAAAAGTAAAAGAAAAAAACACAAGTAGAAGATTGTAGGAGTTTTAACTAACAACTAAACTAGAAAGCAATAAAGTAAAAGAAGATGTAATCAAAAGAGAGAGAATAGGCCTAGTTATCGTGAGTTGAGGTGTGATAGTTGATTGGATCGTCTTGGTAAAAGAGTGCAAGGGCAACTCAGTTGCTGTGGCAACTTGCACGGCAAGGTTGCCTTGGCAACTAATCGATGGTTGCCTGGGCGACTAGATGGGCAACTACTTGGGCGACTGGGCAGCAACTTCAAGGCTCGGTGGAGCGTTCTTCAATGGTTTCTTCTTATCCCTAAGTCAAAACTCTAGCTATTTGTACATGCCATGATAATACATCCCTGCGTGAATCAAGGGTGAACAACAACCAATCTTGCGCTCCTCTTAGCCGTTGAAATCCTTAACTTATTCCTAAGCTGGATTAATCTTCACCATCAATAGACTGAATAAAGACCATACATATTAGTTTCTTGAATCTAACTCTCCCGATATTATATAACTAGATGAAGTTACGAGATCTTCTCCCAATTCACTCGCAAACAAGAAGAAAAACCAAGAATAAGTAAACCTTGAATTGAAAGTGCAAACTCTTATTACCTAAACAAAATCCAATTGTTTCTAACAACCACAAGACACAACAACCTTAGCCAAATAGATTTAGTTCATGGCTAGGTTCCAAAGAAACACAAGACAAAGAATTCCTAGCATAAACCTAATTGAACAAAGAAGAAAAATATGAAGAATGGTTGAAGCCTCTCTGTCGAAATCTCCCCCTTTGATATTGTCAAAATTTCTCTCCTCTCTCCCTCTTGAGTTGACGGCTTGATCCTTAATTTATAGGGCTAGGTCAAAGTCTTTTTTTTAGGAGGAAGTTAAGTTGGAATTAAATATCTTTAAAGAATATAATTATTTATTATATTTAAATTCCTTCTAGAACTTCTCCTATCTTCTTGGGATTTAATTTCTCTTTAACCTCTTCATGGAAATCAAACTCCTTTGGGATTTAGCTTTGCTCCACGTCATCTTGGGCTTATCTAGTCATCAATTTCGACTACCATATCATCTTATTCCTTGTCGAAAATTGCCTTGGCAACTAGCTCGGCAACTCCTTCATGCGTTGCCCTGGCAACTGGTTTCAACCTTGCTTTGGCAAGTGATTCTGCACACACACACAAAAACACACCAAAGCAGTATATTTTTCCACAGAATTGAGCAAAATATGAAATCAAGCTTGTCCACCAAGGAAACGATGCAAACATGCATGAATGACTAATAATGCAACTAATATGAGCCTAAGTCTAGCAATAATAAGAATAAAAAGGGTAATAAAAATAGTACTTTTGAACACTTAACAGTCTCAAACATTGCAAAGCATCAGTCATCAAATTTGAATCCTCAGTTCTACTCTAGAAACAAGCACAACGGCTTCAAAATTTTGGAGAAATCTTTTATGAATCCCCTATAGAAACTAGCATAGCAAAGGAAGTTTTGAATGGCTTTGACATTTGATGGAGGTGGAAGCTTCTTTATGACTTCTATCTTGGCTTTGTCCACTTCAATTACTTGCTTTGAAACATGATGGACCAAGATAATGCCCTCGACAACCATGAAGTGGCACTTCTCCCAATTGAGCACTAGGTCATTTTCTTCACATTTTGCAATACCTAAGCAAGTTTCTGAGGCATTGATCAAATGAGTCTCCAAAGAATGAAAAATCACCCATGAAGATCTTGATAAAATCATCCCCTATGTCCGAAAAAAGGGCCATCATACAATGCTAGAATGTTGATGGAGCATTGCATAGGCCAAAGGGCATACGTCGAACGGCATAAATGCATGTAACACCCCAATTTTCGGCCTAGAAGTTTTTGGGCTAATTAGACAGTGCAGTAGACCAGGTTAGACATTCGAGTCAGATTCAGGATTAAATATTTTTATGTGAGATAAAAATATGGAAATGGTTAAAAATCATTATTTAATATATATGTATTATTAGTGAAATCAATTTTGGAAGGTGGGGTCTGGAAATATGACATTTTGGGTTAGTGACTAAAATGTAAAAGTGAAAAATTGTTTTTGGTGACTATTTAGTAAAGAGTCGAAACTTTGAATCTTTAGGGAGCTTTTATCATTTTATTCAACTATTTCCCTTAATTAGGCCATTTTAGTAAATGTTTTAGTTAATTAATAGTTAAGGATGAAGGGGATTTTAACAAAAGAGTTTATTTGGTTAAAACATTTTCTTACGTAACTTCTTTTGACTCTCAACTTTTCTCTCTACTTTCTTATTAGCCAAACTACCTTTTCTCTTATAAAATCTCCAGAGAATTAATCATTTTCATCCAACTTTGATTTCTAAATGGTTTCTATGGATTTCTACAACAAGCTTTATTTGTTTTCTTGAAGATTTCAATCTAATCTTGCCAATTAAGGGAAAAGCAAGGGATTAGAGGTAATCTTTGTTCTTATCCTCTAATCAAGGTTCTCTATTGAAGTTCCTAATTTCTTGACTCTTTAAATATGTTTCCTAATGAGGTTTTATGATTTAATTGAAGAATATGATTAAGTCAAGGTTTAATTGATGAATTTATGTGATTTTCAAATTGAATCTATTTTCTGGGTTCTTGATTGATTCTAATCATGATTTTGATGTTTAATAATGTTGAGATGATGGTTTTAACATTGGAATCCCGAAATTAAGCGAATCTCTAATTTTTTAGGTTGATAGTTATGTGTTTTTGAGGAGTTGTGGTGGTTTAATGGTTGCTGAAGGTATAAGGATGTTATGAGATGGTTTTTAGATGTCATTTGATATTAATTGGTGATTGGAAGTGATAGGTTATGGTTGGGTTAAGTTTGGAGGTCAATCGATGTGATTTTCGGTTGTTTCATATGGGCGTTTGGTAGCTTTTAGCGAAACAATGTTCTGGAATTGTTTTGTTGGGATTTTGAATGCATTATGATGCATTAATCCTGTTTCGTAATATGGTTAAAATAGGGGAGGTGGATCCGTTAGCTACCGATGAAGCATTGGAGGCTTCGGACGCTTGATTGCGCATCGGCGAATTGAGGTTTCGCGTGTTAGTGAGTGGAACTGGTTTTAAAGCTTTTCAAAGGTTTGAAAGAAAGGTTTGTGGGTTTAGATTAAGCTCGCAACACTAATCTAAGCTCAGAAGTATGGAAGAATTTGCTCTCGGTTCTCGGTTTTCCCATTGTTTTGTATAATCATGCTCATATTTTAGAAAGAGATTTGTTACCTACTATTATTCATGTTTTTATTAATTGAGAGATGATTCATGTGATCCCGTGAGATTGATTTATGGCTTTTAAAGAGATTATGTCATGTTGAGAAAATGCTATGCATTGAGATTTCTTGAAATGGGATGAAGAAAATGGTTTATGTCTATGCATTGGAAAAACAGTAAGGTAACATGGTTTTAAAGTGTATATTGGCATGTGGCTGAGATTTAATTGTTGTCAGATATAATTGGTCGACCAATAGGAATAAAGTGAATTCTAAAATACAAAATTGGTACGTAAGAAAAATTATTCGATTACACAATAGAGGTGGTGCTATTTGTTGCACGGAATAAGTGCTTCGTAATTGTGCAAGTGTACACGTCGCAAGTTATAGTATAAAAGATATCGTCTCCACAGGGATTGGTGCCACTTCAAGAATCTAATCTCTTGCACTATAAAAAGTAAAATAACACAAGTAGAAAATTGTAGGAGTTTTAACTAACAACTAAACTAGAAAGCAATAAAGTAAAAGAATATGTAATCAAATGAGAGAGAATGGGCCAGGTTACCGTGAGTTGAGGTGTGATAGCTAATTGGATCGTCTTGGTAAAAGAGTGCAAGGGCAACTCAGTTGCCGTGGCAACTTGCATAGCGGGGTTGCCTTGGAAACTAATTGACGGTTGCCTGGGCAACTAACTGGGCAACTGTTTGGGCGGCTGGGCAGCAACTTCACGGTTCGGCAGAGCGTTCTTCAATGGTTTCTTCTTATCCCTAAGTCAAAACTCTAGCTAATTGTGCATGCCTTGACAATACATCCCTGCGTGAATCAAGGGTGAACAACAACCAATCTTGCGCTTCTCTTAGCCGTTGAAATCCTTAACTTATTCCTAAGCCGGATTAATCTTCCCCATCAATAGATTGAATAAAGACCACACTCATTCGTTTCTTAAATCTAACTCTCCCAATATTAGATAAATAGATAGAATCACGAGATCCTCTCCCAATTCACTCGCAAACAAGAATAAAAACCAAGAATGAGTAAACCTTGAATTGAAAGTGCAAACTCTTATTACCTAAACAAAATCCAATTGTTTCTCACAACCACAAAACACAATAACCTTAGCCAAATAGATTTAGTTCATGGCTAGGTTCCAAAGAAACACAAAACAATGAATCCCTAACATAAACCTAATCGAACAAAAAAGAAAAATATGAAGAATGGTTGAAAGACCTTGTCAAGTATCTCCCATTTGCTCTCCCTTTAGTTTGACTGCTTGGTCTCATTTAAATAGGAGATGGCTAGGTCAAAGTCCTTCTTGAGGAGGAAGTTAAGTTGGAATTAAATACTTTAAAAGAATATAATTCTTTATTATATTTAAATTCCTTCTAGATCTTCTCTCATCTTTTTGGGATATAATTTCTCTTTGACCTCTTCGTGGAAATCAAACTCTTTTGGGATTTAACTTTGCTCTACGCCATCTTGGGCTTATCTAGTCATCAATTTCGACTGTCATATCATCTGATCCCTTATCGACAATTGCCCTGGCAACAAGCTTGGCATCACCTTAATAATTGCCCTGGCAACTGCGTCGGCATCTCCTTCATCCACTTCCCTGGCAACTGGTTCCAGCCTTGTTTAGGCAAGTGATTCTGCACACACACAAAAATAACTATCGGCAGCACCCTTTTTCCACAAAATTAAGCAAAATATGAAATCAAGCTTAACCACCAAGGAAACAATGCAAACATGCATGAATGGCTATAATGAAACTAATATGAGCCTAAGTCTAGCATTAATATGAACAAAAAGGGTGAATAAAATAGTACTTTTAGACACTTAACACACCCCCAAACTCGAACTATTGCTTCTCCTCAAGCAATACAAACTAATAATTACCCGCCAAGACTTCAATTTTCACAAACTTAGCTTTGAACTTGATTTCAATCCTCATAACCGTGGCACAAAATATGATCGACTTTTCATTTTTCGAACAACTTATGAATTACTCAGAATCAAGCTATAATCCTTGTGAGTGTGTGCGGAGTTGTGTGCAAGTTGATTTTTCGAATTCTATGCAAACAAGAGGTTTTCAAATACTTCCTTGGGTTATTTTAACATGTTTTAACTAGAGTTGGTTTCGGGCACCTCTAGTGTTTTGTAGTTTTCTTAAGTTAATTAATTTATTCGACTAGAGCCGATTTCGGGCACCTCTAGCGATCAATTTTTAGCACATACTAGAGCCAATTTCAGGCACCTCTAGCATTCATCCAATTTTTATTCTAATCCCCCAATTTTTTAACTATCAACCTAAGTTCGGTAGAATTCCTTAAATCAATCAAGCCACAACAGTGTTTCATCAAGTTTAGCATCATAGTATGATTCTAAGTGTTTACACGGTTATCCTAGAATAAAAAGTTCTATCAATTAAGTACATTGGCAAAGTCATCATTAGATATTCATCAAATCTAGGCAATTATTGTTCCAACTAAAGGCATGGCAAGCAATTTATGTATCCTAAATGCAATACTTAAGATGAATGCAACTAAACATGGTAACTAACTAATAACAACCCCCCAAACTCGACTGAGGCATTGTCCTCAATGCATGCAACAAAGAAAAATAAAAATAAAAATAACAATAAAGAAAAGTAAAATGCAAACGAGGACTTACTCTGAGAGTTGGTCGTCGTGGATGATTAGTTTCTTTTTGGCATGTGTCTTGATTCTTTTGCTTGAACGCTGTGGTTGCTTTCTTGTTGCTGATGGTGGAATCGATCCTCGTATGGGGGTGTCATCATCCTCATCATCAATGTCATTGGCCTTTCACTTGGGCTTGGAGGATTCGATTGGTGCGGTCTTTGTTGGTGCAATGGAGGACTTGTCCAAATCTGAAAAATCAGACAATGATTCAGTATGAGTTGATTCGGGCATAGGCGTTTTACCTTTGGCTTTTGTAGAGGTTGTCGGGTGTCTTTAGCTTTGGTTGCCGCAGCATCTTCAGTGTTGGTTGTCGTGGCAACTGCTTGGGCAGGCGCAGTGTAGGTTGCCGCGGCATCATCTGTTGCGGTTTCCGTGGCAACTGCTTCATTGGTTGTCGTGGCAAGGATTTCAGTAGAAAAGATGGGGAACGGCACGCGGCTTTTTGGGTACTTTTCCAGGATGACTTGGGTGATGGCATTTTTGTGATCCTTCATGTACTGCGTGAATATTAGTTACCGGTCTTCAAATTGCCTAAAGCGGTTCTCCAACAGTTGTAAGAGTGCTTCAAGTTGTCCTAGGGTTGCTGTCTGAGTTGCCCGCGCATCAGTTGCTTGGGCATTAGGAGTTGTCGCGGCAATTAAAGGCGTTGTGGATTTTACCAGTGCCTCTCCTATTAGCTTTCAGATTTGTGCTCGATTCCAATCGGACTTTGGTAAGGCCTTTTCATCGGTTGACTCACTTGGGATATGCATCTCCTTGCAAATATTGGAAATTAAGCAAGGGAAGAAAAGAGAACCCTTGTATTTTATGCTGCATACAAAAATCTCATCATAAATAATTTTTCCAATGTTAATGATGCGATTATGCAAGATAGAATGTATGAGAAAAAGACGAGGTATATCAACGGCAGTATTGTGTGTGGTGGGCATTAAAGAAGTTTTAACAAACTTATTCCATAATTTTGCCTCGGGTTTAAGCCAAAGGCGATTTACCGTGCCCTTGTATTTACTATCATTCCAATGAGTTCCCGGTAGAGTGAGTTCTTGAAGCACCTTGTTGAGTTGCTTGGGCGTGAGTTGATCAACAAAGGCTTGATGCTCGTCCTTCTCAACGTAGATCCCGTAAAAGGTGTTGATGTTTTTGGGGCTTATGAGTATAGCCTTGTCACGAACAAAAACATAAGGATCATCCAGGTTAGGTGAGTGAACATAGAATTCTCTTACCCATGAGATGTTACCCGGTTCCGATTGATGGAAAAAGATTTTCCACTTTTGATGTGCAATCCTTTCGAAGATGAATGGTTCAAGGCCGAAATCTTGATGAGAGTTGGAGTATTCGAAGCCTTGTTCTTCGCAAATCTTCCGGTTTCAAACTTGGAGTGAAATCTTTCTTGAACCACCAGTGTAGCAAACTTCTTGTATTTTGGTTCTTTGGAAGAACTTGGATGAACCAAAAATTTGATTTTGGATGCCATGGATGGTCTTGGTTGTGAGTTTGGTAGAAACAAAGAAAAGAAAGCAAAAGAAACTAAAGAGTTGCAAGGTGAAAAGTAGGAATAGGTGTCTTGGAAGTTAAGGGTAATGGGTTATATAGAAAAGATAGGTAGTAAATATGGTGGGTGGGAATGATTGGAAAGAAAGAAAACAAGGGTTTTGATTGGGGAAAGGGGACGGCTAGGGGATTTGGGGAAGGGAAGGGTTTGGCCGGCTAATAGGATTTATTTAGGGAAAATTGGAGGCTTAATATAAGCCTTAGATTAAGCCCATTAGTTTCCTTGTTGAATAAGCTTCCTTCTTGAATCAAATTCCTCTTTATCTTGAACTCTTTTCCTACAATTCAAAAACAAATAAAATAAGGATTAAAATTGAAGATAAACTAATAAAAGAAAATAAATAAAGATGTGCAAAGAAATTCTTAAACCTAAAATTTAAAAACAATTAGATAAATATGAAAGAAATATATAGTCTTAATCTAAAAGAAAATAAATAAATCTATCCTAAAAAGAGAAATAACTGAAATTAATGAATAATAAAAAAATTAAATAGTTCAAGAAAATAAAAAGAAAAAGAAAATATCGAAAGGAGAGCATGCTCATGCATCTCCTAAGGTGACCACTTCTTTGTTACGTTCCACATGGGCACCGTTGTAGTGCTTCAATCTTTGTCCATTACCTTTGAATTCATGTTCGTCAGTGATGGACTTGATTATCACGGCACCATGGGAGAATGGTTTGACAACTTTGAATGGTCCCGACCATCTTGATTTCAGTTTTCCCCATAAAAGTTTCAGCCGATAATTGAATAAGAGAACTAGTTGCCCTGGCATGAATTGTCGCGGCAATAGTTTCTTGTCATGCCATTGCTTTGTTTTCTCCTTGTAGATTCGTGCATTGTTATAGGCGAGTGCATGGAATTCTTCTATCTTGTTGAGGTCCAACAAACGCTTTTGCCCTGCACTTTCTCAATCTATATTCACGGTCTTGATTGCCCAATATGCCTTGTGTTCAATTTCCACCGGTAGATGGTATGTTTTGCCATAGACAAGTTAAAAGGGAGACATACCTAAGGGTGTTTTGAAGTAGTGGGATATGCCCAAAGTGCATCATCTAGTCTTACTGACCAATCCTTCCTAGAGGGATTTACAACTTTCTCGAATATACCCTTCAATTTTTGGTTGGAAATTTATGCTTGCCCATTGGTTTGTGGGTGATATGCCGTGGCAATCTTGTGAGATACACCAAAGCATTGTAACATCTTGGCGATGAGCTTGTTGTCGAAGTGCCTGCCTTCATCACTGATAATTGCTCTCGGTATCCCAAACCGTGTAAATATGTTTTTCTGCAAGAATCGTTGCACGGTCTTGGAATCATTTGCGGGAACTGCAGCTGCCTCAACCTGTTTAGACACGTAATCGACGGCAAGTAGAATGTAGAGGTTCCGGATAAAGATGGGAAAGGTCCCATAAAATCGATCCCCCATACATTGAACAATTCCACCTCGAGGATGTTTTGGAGTGGCATCTCATGTCGTCTAGAGATATTGCCTGTCCTCTGGCAATGATGACATTGCTTGTAAAACTCTTGGGCATCTTTGTACAGTGTTGGCCAATACAAACCAGATTGCAAAACTTTGGCCGCGGTACGTGTTCCTCCAAAATGTCCTCTATAGGGTGAAGAATGGCATTACTGGAGTATAATCTGTTGCTCCTCTTCAAAGACACATCAGCGTATAACCTGATCTGCACATTGTTTAAACAAAAAAGGCTCGTCCCAAAAGTAATGCTTAGCATCATGGCGGAACCGCTTCTTCCCTTGGTGAGTAAGGCCATAAGGTAAAATACCACAAACAAGGAAATTAACCCAATCCGTGTACTAAGGTATTGTCGATGCATCCGTGGTTGCCGTAGCAACTACTTCTATGGTTGTCGAGGCATACCGTCTAGAGTTGTTGCGGCATGCTCGTCAAGGGTTGCCGAGGCATGTGCATCAGTGGTTTTCGAGGCATACGCGTCTGGAGTTGCCGAAGCGTGCGCGTCAAGGGTTGCTGAGGCATGTGCGTTAATGGTTGCCGAGGCATCAGGGGTTGCTGAGGCATGCACAACCATGGTTGCCGAGGCAACTAACAGTTGCTCATCCGAGAATGCATCGCATATCTCTAAATCCGTGTCCTCCTCCCTATTGCATTCTAAGCGTGATAAGTGATCAGCCACTTGATTTTCTATTCCTTTCATGTCCATTTTAGCAAATAGATACTTAATTACCAAATGGTCCGTATGGACAATTACCTTTGTACCAATCAAATAGGATCAGAACTTGTCAAATGCGAAAACTACGGCTAGTAACTCTTTCTCCATTGTTGTGTAATTCACTTGAGCTCTATTAAGATTTTTGCTAGCATAGTATATCACATGAAAGGTCATACTTGTTTGTTGGCCTACGATTGCTCCTACCGCAAAATCACTTGCATCACACATGAGCTCAAAAAGTAGCGTCCAATCGGGTGGAACGACAATGGGTGCCGAGGCAAGCTTTTCCTTTAGGGTTTCTAATGCTTGGGCGCAAGAATCATCAAAATTGAAGACTTTATCATGTTCAAGCAAAATGCACAAGGGTTTAGTAATATTAGAAAAATTCTAAATGAACCTCCTATAAAAACCTGCATGTCCAAGAAAGCTTCGAATTTCTTTAACCGAACTTGGTGGGGGTAATCTCTTGATCACGTCCACCTTGGCTTTGTCTACTTCAATTCCCTTGGATGAAATCTTGTGGCCAAGCACAATTCCTTCATCTACCATAAAATGGCATTTCTCCCAATTAAGGACTAAATCGGATTCTTCACATCTTGCCAACACCTTCTCTAAATTGCCGAGGCAACTATCGAAGTCATTACCAAAAACAAAAAAATCATCCATGAAGATTTCAAGGAAGTCTTCGACCATGTCTGAAAAGAGTGCCATCATGCTTCTTTGGAAGGTTGTCGAGGCATTACATAATCTGAATGGCATCCTTCGAAAAGCATAAGTACCGTATGGGCATGTGAAGGTTGTCTTTTCTTGATCTTCTAGTGCTATGGCAATTTGATTGTAACCTGAATAACCATTAAGAAAACAATAAAAGGGTTTACCTGCAAGACGGTCAAGCATTTGATCAATAAAGGGTAAGGGGAAGTGATATTTCCTAGTGGCTTTGTTTAGCTTTCGGTAATCCATACAAACCCTCCACTGGTCACAGTCCTAGTTAGAATGAGTTCATTGCTTTCATTACTTACCACCGTTATACCTCCCTTTTTCAGTACACATTGTACCAGACTTACCAATGTACTATCAGAGATAGGGTATATGATGTTGGCGTCAAGCCACTTGATGATTTCTTTCATTACAACCCCTTTCATGGCATGATTCGGTCTCCTCTGGGCCTCAATCGAAGGTCTGTGATCATCTTCCAACAAAATCTTATGTATGCACACTGTCGGGCTAATTCCCTTCAAGTCGGCAATTGTCCACCCTATTGCATTCTTGTGTAGCATCAACATTTTGATCAGCTTCTTTTCCTGCTCAGGCTGTAACTTAGAGGAAATAATTATAGGCAATGTATTATCAGTTCCCAAGTAAGCATATTTTAGTTGCCCTGGCAACTGTTTCAACTCAAGAATCGGTGGTTGTTCAATAGAGGACTTTTCGAGTTTACCTGAGTAATCTAGTGGTTCAAAGTATGTACCTGGTCGATTGACTAACCAATTTGCCTCTTCTTGTTGTTCCTCATCAATCGGTTCTTCATACTCATCAGGTTCCTCTTGATCGGCAATTTAGTTGTCAAGGCAACTAAATTCCTCGTCGAAGTCAAACTCTATCGTGGCATGAAGAAGTTGGCATTCGTTCAGATCATCGGCATGCCTTAGTGTTTGGAATACATTTAGCTTAACTTGTTGGTCATTTACCCTCATTTTGAGTTCTCCCTTTTCAACATCGATCAAGGTTCTCCCTGTTGCTAGGAAGGGTCTCCCGAGAATGATAGGTTCATGTTCATCTGCTTCACAATCCAAAATAATAAAGTCAGTGGGAAAAATAAATTTATCAACTTTTACCAGTATGTCTTTGATTTTTCCCTCTGGATGCACATAGGATTTGTCAGCTAGCTGTAGCATAACTGGTGTAGGTCTTGCCTTCCCGATTCCTAGTTTCTGGAGAACCAATTTAAGCATCAAGTTTATGCTTGCTCCAAGGTCACATAATGCTTTTCGACATAGTGGTTTCCGATGGAACAAGGTATTGTGAAACTTCCGGGATCCTTCAACTTGGGTGGCATGCGATTGTGCAATATGGCCATGCATCCCTCTGTTGCGGTAACTGTTTCAAACTCTCCTAGCCTTGTTCTCTTGGACACAATGTCTTTCAGAAACTGGCATAGTTCAGCATTTGTTCAATCGCCTCAGCCAATGGCAAGTTGATGTGGACTTGCTTTAGGATATCAAGGAACTTCTTGAATTGATATTCTTGCTTTTGTCGCTTCAACCTTTGTGGGAATGGTGGTGGAACTCAGATATCTTCGATCCTTTCATTGGTCTGTAACCTAATTGATGGCATTGTCGGGACAACTGGAGTTGCTGAGGAATCGTCAACTGGGGTTGTCGTGGCGTGCTTATCATTGGTTGCCGTGGCATGCTTATCGCTGGTTGCCGTGGCAATTCCTGGTTCAGCATCTAAGGCTTGGACGCTTGGCTCATCTTGTTCTCTTTGTGGAGTTTTGTTTGATGAACGAGCTTGAGCTTCCTTAAGTTGTCAGCTACTTCTAGTGGTGATCGCCTTACATTGCTCATGGCCAGTTCCTCTTGCGACTTTAGTATCTCTAGGTAAACCTCCTTGCGGTCTAGTATTTAGGTTTTGAGCAAATTGTCTGACTTGAGTTTCCAATGATTTGATTGTCGCCTCTTGGTTTTGCAATCTTATCTTGGTCATGTTAATAAAAGCATCAGTTCTTTTTATGAAGTTACTATTCTTAGCCATATAAGATTCAGTTTTCAACATAAAAGCATTGAGAGAATTTTCTAAAGAACTAGATGTTGTCAGTTGTTGCTACGGCAACTATTGACATGGCATATTTTGCTAGAATTCCGATGCTTGTGCATTCTGATTGTTCTAGTTTAGAGCATTGTTGGGATTACTCCATGAAAAATTTGGGTGCATCTTCCAAGCTGGTTTATATGTGTTGGACACCACATTGTTGTTCCGGTTGTAATTCCCCACATAAAAGCTGGGTTCCAGATTATGGATACATTCAGAAGAATCATGGTTACCACCACATAACTCACAAAAGGAATCCATTACCTTGACCTCATGTGTGTTGTTTGGTTTCTGCATGTTCTAGACCATCTTGGTTAGAGTGGCCAATTGTGCCGAAAGTGAATCTGATGATCGTAGTTCATGTATTGTGGCTTGGCGTCTAACTCCTCATCTTCTAGCAGATGGGAACTGATAATCATTCTTGGCGAGCCTATTCAGAATTTGCATTACTTCTTCCGGCAACTTGTCTAGGAGTATGCTATTTGCCGAGGCATCTAGCATCATCCTTGTTGGTGTATTCACAGCGTTGTAAAACATTGTTACTTATGTCCACACTGGGAATCTGTGTAGGGGCATTTGTGTAGAAGTTCTCTATATCGCTTCCAAGCTTCGTACATGGATTCATCATCTGCCTACCGAAAAGAAGTAATTTTGTTACGAAGCTTATCAGTCAAATTTGTAGGATTAAATCAAGCAAGGAAATCACGACAAAGATCGGTCCAAGATCCTATTGATCATCTGCCTGGAATACTATTCAACCATGTTTTCGCCCTATCCCTTAGTGAATAGGGGAATAATCTTAGTCGTAAACATCGGGGGTGACTCCTTGTATTTTGAATGAATTACAAATCTCGAGGAAAGATTTAAGATGTTGTCGTGCATCTTCAGTTGTTGAGCCGCCAAATTGACCAATTGTGTTGATCATATTGAACATCATCGGTTTCAACTCAAAGTGGTCGACTTCAATTTCAGTATTGAGTCCTTCAAGATAGTCTCGAATAGTTCTGTTTCATGCAAGAATCACACCTCCTCCTGCTAGAACATCCTGATTCATATTGCCGTCTTGATTAGCCATTACTACCTTAACCTTTGTCTGAGTCTATGCAAGGTTCGTTCGATTTCTGGATCAAAGGAATATTCTGATGTAGTTGGTCTCGCCCTAGTCATATACCAATGCAAAACCAAAGTTTGTTAGCCTTTCAAATCTTTAAACAATAAAAATAAAAAGTGCAAGAAAATAAAAACAAAGTTGCTATTGCCAATCCCCGACAACGGCGCCAAAAACTTGTTGCGCGGAATAAGTGCTCCGTAATTGTGCAAGTGTATACGTCGCAAGTTATAGTATAAAAGATATCGTCTCCACAGGGATTGGTGCCACTTCAAGAATGTAATCTCTTGCACTGTAAAAAGTAAAAGAACACAAGTAGAAAATTGTAGGAATTTTAACTAACAACTAAACTAGAAAACAATAAAGTAAAAGAAGATGTAATCAAATGAGAGAGAATAGGCCAAGTTACTGTGAGTTGAGGTGTGATAGCCAATTGGATCGTCTTGATAAAAGAGTGCAAGGCAAACTCAGTTGCCGTGGCAACTTACGCAGCGGGGTTGCCTTGGCAACTAATCGACGGTTGCTTGGGCAACTAACTGGGTAACTGTTTGGGTGGCTCGGCAGTAACTTCAAGGTTCGGCAGAGCGTTCTTCAATGGTTTCTTTTTATCCCTAAGTCGAAAGTCTAGCTAATTGTGCATGCCTTGACAATACATCCCTGCGTGAATCAAGGGTGAACAACAACCAATCTTGCGCTCCTCTTAGCCGTTGAAATCCTTAACTTATTCCTAAGCCGGATTAATCTTCACCGTCAATAGATTGAATAAAGACCATACTCATTCGTTTCTTGAATCTAACTCTTCCGATATTAGATAAATAGATAAAATCACGAGATCCTCTCCCAATTCACTCACAAACAAGAATAAAAACCAAGAATGAGTAAACCTTGAATTAAAAGTGCAAACTCTTATTACCTAAACAAAATCCAATTGTTTCTCACAACCACAAAACACAATAACCTTATCCAAATAGATTTAGTTCATGGCTAGGTTCCAAAGAAACACAAAACAAAGAATCCCTAACATAAACCTTATCGAACAAGAAAGAAAAAGATGAAGAATGGTTGAAAGCCTTTGTCGAAATCTCTCCCCTTTGCTCTCCCTTTAGTTTGACGGCTTGGTTTCCTTTAGATAGGAGATGGCTAGGTCAAAGTCCTTCTTGAGGAGAAAGTTAAGTTGGAATTAAATACTTTAAAAGAATATAATTCTTTATTATATTTAAATTCCTTCTAGATCTTCTCCTATCTTTTTGGGATTTAATTTCTCTTTGACCTCTTCATGGAAATCAAACTCCTTTAGGATTTAACTTTGCTCCACGTCATCTTGGGCTTATCTAGTCATCAATTTCGACTGCCATATCATCTTATCCCTTATAGATAATTGCCCTGGCAACTAGCTCAACATCTCCTTCATGCATTGCCCTGGCAACTGCGACGGCATCTCCTTCATGCACAGCCCTGGCAACTAGTTCCAGCCTTGTTTAGGCAAGTGATTCTGCACACACACAAAAACAACTATCGGCAGCACCCTTTTCCACAAAATTAAGCAAAATATGAAATCAAGCTTAACCACCAAGGAAACAATGCAAACATGCATGAATGGATATAATGCAACTAATATGAGCCTATGTCTAGCAATAATATGAAGAAAAAGGGTGAATAAAATAGTACTTTTAGACACTTAACATTATTGTGTAGTGATAGGGGTAGTGCTATCACATGCGGGCAATGGGGGTAGTGCCATCCCGACCGAAGTGAGATTATGGTGAGGGTAGTTTCACCATGAGACTTGATGGGGGTAGTGCCATTGTTGCGCGTAATAAGTGCTACGCAATTGTGCAAGTATACACGTCGTAAGTTATAGTATAAAAGATATCGTCTCCATAGGAATTGGTGCTACTTCAAGAATCTAGTCTCTTGCACTGTAGAAAGTAAAAACACAAATAAAAGATTATAGAAGTTTAACTAATCTAGAAAGCAAATAAGTAAAAGAAAAGATGAATTCAATTGAGAGAGATAGGCTAGGTTATCGTGAGTTGAGGTGTGATAGCCGATTGGATTGTCTTGGTAAAAGAGTGCACAGGCAACTCAGTTGCCGTGGCAACTTGCACGACGGGGTTGCCTGGGCGACTAGTTGGGCAACTACTTGGGCGACTGGGTAGCAACTTCAAGGTTCGGCGGAGCGTTCTTCAATGGTTTCTTCTTATCCCTAAGTCGAAACTCTAGCTACTTGTGCATGCCTTGATAATACATCCCTGCGTGAATCAAGGGTGAACAACAACCAATCTTGTGCTCCTCTTAGCCGTTGAAATCCTTAACTTATTCCTAAGCCGGATTAATCTTCACCATCATTGGATTGCATAAAGATCATATTCATTCGTTTCTTGAATCTAACTCTCCCGATATTAGATAAATGGATAAAATCACGAGATCCTCTCCCAATTCACTCGCAAGCAATAATAAGAACCAAGAATGAATAAACCTTGAAATAGAAAAGTGCAAACTCTTATTACCTAAACAAAAACCAATAGTTTCTCACAACCACAAAACACAAAAACCATAGCCAAGTAAATTTAGTTCATGGCTAGGTTCCAAAGAAACACAAGATAAACAATCCCTAGCATGAACCCAATCAAACAAGGAAGAAAAGATAAAGCTTGTCGAAAATTCCCCTTTGCTTCCTCTCTTGGTCTTGTCGAAATTCCCTCTTGCTCTCTCTATCCATCTTGTCGAAATCTCTTTGATATTTATAGGGCTAGGCCAAAGTCCTTCTTTGAGGAGGAGTTTGAGTTGGAATTAAATTATCTTTAAAGAATATAATTCTTTACTATAATTTTATTCCTATTAGAACTTCTCCTATCTTCTTGGAATTTAATTCTTCTTTAATCTCGGCATGGCAATCAAATTCCTTTGGGCTTGGGCCTTGCTCCATGTCATCTTGGGCTTGTAAAGTCATGAATTTCGACATCCATATTGCTTTTTGTCTTTGTCGACAAATGCCATGGCAACTGGCTCGGCGTCTCCTTCATGCATTGCCCTGGCAACTAGCTCGGCATATCCTTCATGCATTGCCCTGGCAACTAGCTCGGCATTGCTTTGGCAAGTGATCCTGCACATACACACACAAAAACACACCAAAGCAGCATCTATTTCCACAAAAATCACCAAGTTATGTAATCAAGCTCAACGATTGAAGGAAACATGGATTAATGCATGAATGGCTAACTATGCAACTAATATGAGCCTAAGTCTAACAATAATATGAGTAAAAAGGGTAAGAAAAATAGTACTTTTGAACACTTATCACACCCCCAAACTCGAACTAATGCTTGTCCTCAAGCAATGCAAACTCATAATTACCTGCCAAGACTTCAAATTTTCACAAACTTAGCTTTGAACTTGATTTCAATTCTCTGAACCGGGGCACAAAGTATGATTGGCTTTTTATTTTTCAGAAAACTGAGAAGTTACTCATAATCAAACTATAATGCTTGTGAGTGTGTGCGGAGTTGTATGCAAGTTGATTTTTCGGATTCTATGCAAACAATAGGTTTTCAAATTACTTCATTGGGTTCTTTTTAACATGTTTTAACTAGAGCCAATTTCGGGCACCTCTAGTGTTTTATTTTTAGTTTTCTTAAGTTAATTTAATCGACTAGAGCCGGTTTCGGGCACCTCTAATAAAAAAAAATTTTAACGCCTCCTAGAGCCAGTTTCGGGCACCTCTAGTGATCAATTTTTTTAGCATATGCTAGAGCCAATTTCGGGCACCTCTAGCCTTCATCCAATTTTTATTCTAATCCCCCAATTAGTTAATTATCAACCTAAGTTTACTAGAACTCCTTAAATCAATCAAACCACAACAGTGTTTAATCAAATTTAGCATCATAGTAAAATTCTAAGTTTTTCCATGGTTATCCTAGAATAAAAATTCTATCAATTAAGTGCATTGGCAAAGTCATCATTGAATATTCATCAAATCTAAGCAATTCTTGTTCTAATTGAAGGCATGGCAAGCAGTTTATGTATCCTAAATGTAATGCTTAAGATTAATGTAACTAAACATGGTAATTACTAATAACAATCCCCCCCAAACTCGAGTGAGGCATTGTCCTCAATGCATGCATAAAAATAACAAAAAATAAAAATGCATACGAGGACTTACTCCGAGAGTTCGTCATCGTAGATGATTAGTTTCCTTCTAGTTGGCGTCTTGATTTTCTTGCTTGAATGCGATGGTTGTTTTCTTGTTGTCGGTGGTGGAATCGATCCTCGTACGGGGTTGTCCTCATCATCCTCTTCATCAATGTCAATGGCTTTTCGTTTGGAGGATTCAATTGGTGCAGTCTTTATTGGTTCAATGGAGGACTCGTCTGAATCTGAAAAATCAGAAAATGATTCCGTAGGAGTTAATTCGGGCATAGGTGCTTTACCTTTGGCTTTTGCAGTGGTTGTCGGGGAATCGTCAGGGTTGGTTGCCGTGGCGTCAGCTTCCTTGGTTGCCGTGGCAAGGATATCGGCGGGAAAGATTGGGAACGACACGCGATTGTCCGGGTACTTTTCTAGGATGACTTGGGTGATGGCATTGTTGTGCTCCTTCATGTACCGCATGAACATTAGTTGCCGATCTTCAATTTGCCTTAGGCGGCTTGTCAATGGGTTCAAAAGTGCTTCAAAGTGTCCTGGGATTAATGGCTGAGTTGCCCTGGCGTTAGGTGCTTGGGCATTAGGGATTGCCGCGGCGGCAGGAGTTGCCGTGGCAATTGGAGGCCTTGAAGAATCTTTCGGTGCCTCTCCCATTAGCTTCCGGATTAGTGCTTGATTCCAACCAGACTTGGGTAGGGCCTTTTCATCGGTAGACTCACTTGGGACATGCATCTCCTTGCAAAGATTAGAAATTAAGCAAGGGAAGAAAAGATAACCCTTATCTTTTGAGCTGCATACAAAAATCTCATCACAAATAATTTTTCCAATGTTAATGATGCGATTATGCAAAATAGAATGTATGAGCAAAAGACGTGGTATATCAACGGTAGTATTGTGTGTGGAGGGCATTAAAGAAGTTTTAACAAACTTATTCCATAGTTTTGCCTCGGGTTTAAGCCGAAGGCGAATTACCGTGCCCTTGTATTTACCGTCGTTCCAATGAGTTCCCGGTTGAGTGAGTTCTTGAAGCACCTTGTCGAGTTGCTTGGGATTGATTTGGTCAACGAAGGCTTGATGCTCGTCCTTCTCAATGTAAAGTCCGTAAAGGTGTTGATGCTTTCGGGACTTATAAGTATGGCCTTGTCACGAACAAAAACATAAGGATTATCCGGGTTAGGTGAGTGAGCATAGAATTCTCTTACCCATGAGATGTTACCCGGTTCTGGTTGATGGCAAAAGATTTGCCACTTTTGATGTGCAATCCTCTTGAAGATGAATGGTTCAAGGCCGAAATCTTGATGAGAGTTGGAGTATTCAAAGCCTTGTTCTTCATGAATCTTCCGGCTTTCAAACTTGGATTGAAATCTTTCTTGAACCGCCGGTGTAGCAAACTTCTTGTATCTTGGTTCTTTGGAGGAACTTGGATGAACTAAAAGTTTAATCTTGGATGCCATGTATGATCTTGGTTGTGAGTAAAAACAAAGAAAAGAAAAGAAACTAAAAAGTTGCAAGATAGAAAGTAGGAATAGGTTAAGGGTGATGGGTTTTATAGAAAAGATAGGTGGGTGGGATTAGGGGAAATTGACAAAGGGGTTAGGGTTTGGTAGGAATTTTCGACAAAGGGGTTTTGGTTAGGATGAATTGGAGGCTTTATATAAGCCTTAGATTCAGCCCATTAGTTTCCTTGTTGAAGATGTTTTCCTACTTGGTTTAGAATTCCTTCTTTCTCTTGAACTTCCTTTCCTACAATTCAAAAACAACTCAAATAAGGATTAAAATTAAAGATAAACTAATAAAGAAAATAAATAAAGATGTGTAATAGGATTCTTAAACTTGAAAAAAAAATCTATCCTAAAACTACTAATAATCGGCAAAATAATAAAATAAAATAAAAAATCGAAAAAATGAAAAATAAATAAAATAATAAAATAGTCGACAAAAAAAACAAAAATAAAAATAAAAATAAAAATATCAAAAGGGAGAGCATGCTCATGCATCTCCTAAATTGACCACTTCCTTGTTACGTTCCACATGGGCACCATTGTAGTGCTTCAATCTTTGTCCATTAACTTTGAATTCATGGTTGTCAGAGATGGACTTGATTATCACGGCACCATGAGAGAATGGTTTGACGACTTCGAATGGTCCCGACCATCTTGATTTCAGCTTTCCCGGGAAAAGTTTTAGCCGAGAATTGAATAGGAGAACTAGTTGCCCTGGCGTGAATTGTCGTGGCAATAGTTTCTTGTCATGCCATCGCTTTGTTTTCTCCTTGTAGATTCGTGCATTGTTATAGGCGAGTGCACGTAATTCTTCTATCTCATTGAGATCCATCAAACGCTTTTGTCCGCACTTTTCCCAATCCATATTCACGGTCTTGATTGCCCAAAGACGCCTTGTGCTCGATTTCCACCGGTAGATGACATGTTTTACCATAGACAAGTCGGAAGGGGACATACCTAAGGGTGTTTTGAATGCGGTGCGATATGCCCAAAAGTCGTCGTCATCTAGTCTTAATGACCAATCCTTCCTTGAGGATTTACAACTTTCTCGAGTATTCCCTTCAACTCCGGTTGGAAATTTCGCTTGCCCGTTGGTTTGTGGGTGATATGCCGTGGCGATCTTGTGTGATATGCGAGCGTTGCAACATCTTGGCAATTAGTCTGTTGTCAAAATGCTTGCCCCGTCACGATAATTGCTCTCGGCATCCCAAACCGTGTAAATATATTTTTCTGCGCAGAATCGTTGCACGGTCTTGGAATCGTCGTTGGGAACTGCGATTGCCTCTACCCATTTAGACACATAGTCGACGGCCGAGTAAGATGTAGTGGTTGCGAATGAAGATGGGAAAGGTCCCATAAAATCGATCCCCCATACATCGAACAGTTCTACCTCGATGATGTTCTGGAGTGGCATCTCATGTCGTCTAGAGATATTGGCCGTCCTCTAGCAACGATCACATTGCTTGTAAAAGTCTTGGGCATCTTTGTACAATGTTGGCCAATACAAACCGGATTGCAAGACTTTGGCCGCGGTACGAGTTCCTCCAAAATGTCCTCCATAGGGTGAAGAATGGCATTGCCGGAGTACATTCTGTTGCTCTTCTTCAAGGACACATCGGCGTATAACCTGATCTGCACATTGTTTAAACAAAAGAGGCTCGTCCCAAAAGTAATGCTTAGCATCATGGCGGAACCGCTTCTTCCCTTGGTGAGTAATGCCATACGGAAAAATACCACAAACAAGGAAGTTAGCTAAATCTGAGTACCAGGGTATTGTCGAGGCATGTGCTGCCGTAGTGTCTGCTCCCAGAATTACCGAGGCGTGTGCGTCAAAGACTGCTGCGGCGTCGAGAGTTGCTGAGGCGTGTGCATCCATGGTTGCCGAGACGTCATGGGTTGCCGAGGCGTCAAAGGTTGCCGAGGCGTTGAGGGTTGTCGAGGCAATTAGAATTTGTTCATCCGGGAATGCATCGCATATCTCTAGATCCGCGTCCTCCTCTCTATTGCGTTCCAAACGTGATAAGTGATCGGCCACTTGATTTTCTGTTCCTTTCCTGTCCTTAATTTCAATATCAAATTCTTATAAAAGTAATATCCAACGAATCAAACGAGGTTTAGCATCCTTTTTAGCAAATAAGTATTTGATTGCCGAATGGTCCGTATGAACAATTACCTTTGTACCAATTAAATAGGATCGGAACTTGTCAAATGCGAAAACTACAGCTAGTAACTCTTTCTCCGTTGTTGTGTAATTCACTTGAGCACCATTAAGAGTTTTACTAGCGTAGTATATCACATGGAAGGTCTTACCTGTGCGTTGGCCTAGGACTGCTCCTACCGCAAAATCACTTGCATCACACATAAGCTCAAAAGGTAGTGTCCAATCTGGTGGAACGACAATGGGTGCCGAGGCAAGCTTTTTCTTTAGGGTTTTGAATGCTTGAGTGCAAGAATCATCAAAATCGAAGACTTTATCCTGTTCAAGCAGATTACACAAAGGTTTAGTGATTTTAGAAAAATCATGAATGAACCTCCTGTAAAAACCTGCATGTCCGAGAAAACTTCGAATTCCTTTAACCGAATTTGGTGGGGGTAATCTCTCGATTACGTCCACCTTGGCTTTGTCTACTTCAATTCCCTTGGATGAAATCTTGTGGCCGAGCACTATTCCTTCATCTACCATAAAGTGGCATTTCTCCCAATTGAGGACTAAATCCGTTTCTTCGCATCTTGCCAACACCCTCTCTAAATTGCCGAGACAGCCGTCGAAGTCATTACCAAAAATCGAAAAATCATCCATGAAGATCTCAAGGAAGTCTTCGACCATGTCTGAAAAGAGCGCCATCATGCATCTTTGGAAGGTTGTCGGGGCGTTACACAATCCGAACAGCATCCTTCGGAAGGCATAAGTACCGTATGGGCATGTGAAGGTTGTCTTTTCTTGATCTTCTGGTGCTATGGCAATCTGATTGTAACCTGAATAACCATCAAGAAAACAATAAAAGGGTTTACCTGCAAGACGGTCAAGCATTTGATCAATAAAGGGTAATGGGAAGTGATCTTTCCTAGTGGCTTTGTTTAGCTTTCGATAGTCCATACAAACCCTCTAACCGGTCACAGTCCTGGTTGGGATAAGTTCATTATTTTCATTGCTTACCACTGTTATACCTCCCTTTTTCGGTACACATTGTACCGGACTTACCCATGTACTATCGGAGATAGGGTATATAACGTCGGCGTCAAGCCACTTGATGATTTCGTTCATTACAACCCCTTTCATGGCATGATTCAGTCTCCTCTGGGCCTCAATTGAAGGTTTGTGATCATCTTCTAACAAGATCTTGTGCATGCACACCGCCGGGCTAATTCCCTTCAAGTCGGCAATTGTCCACCCTATTGCCTTTTTATGTAGCTTCAACATGTTGATCAGCTTCTTTTCCTGCTCAGGCTGTAACTTAGAGGAAATAATTACAGGTAATGTATTATCGATCCCTAAGTATACATATTTCAGTTGCTCTGGCAATTGTTTCAACTCAAGAATTGGTGGATTTTCGATAGAGGGTTTTTCGAGCTTACCTTCCTTACCTGAGTAGTCCAGTGGTTCAAAGTATGTACGTGGTCGATTGACTAGCCAATTTGCCTCTTCTGGTTGTTCCTCATCGACCGGTTCTTCATACTTCTCATGTTCCTCGTGTTCAGCAATGTAGTTGCCGAGGCAACTAAATTCCTCATCGAAGTTAAACTTTGTCGTGGCATGAAGTAGTTGGCATTCTTCTGGATCATCGGCATGCCTTAGTGTTTGGAACACATTTAGTTTTACCTGCTGGTCATTCACCCTCATTATGAGTTCTCCCTTTTCAACATCAATCAAAGTTCTCCCTGTCGCTAGGAATGGTCTCCCGAGAATGATAGGTGCATGCTCATCTGCTTCACAATCCAAAACAATAAAGTCACGGGGAAAAATGAATTTATCAACTTTTACCAAGTATGTCCTCGATTTTTCCCTCTGGATGCACATAGGATCTGGCGGCTAGCTGCAGATAATCATTGTAGGTCTTGCCTTCCCGATTCCTAGTTTACGAAAAACCGATTTAGGCATCAAGTTTATGCTAGCCCCTAGGTCGCATAGTGCTTTTCCGACATAGTGATTTCCAATAGAACAGGTATTGTGAAACTTCCGGGATCCTTCAACTTGGGCGGCATACGATTGTAAACATTGCCATGCATCCCTCCATGTCAGCGACCATTGTTTCAAACTCTCCTAGCCTTGTTCTCTTGGACACAATGTCTTTAAGAAACTTAGCATAGTTTGGCATTTGTTCAATTGCTTCCACCAATGGCAAGTTGATGTGGACTTGCTTTAGGATATCAAGAAACTTCTTGAATTGATATTCTTGCTTTTTTCGCTTCAACCTTTGTGGGAATGGTGGTGGAAGTCGGATATCTTCGATCCTTTCATTGGTTTGAAATCTGATTGACGGCATTGCCGGGACATCTGGAGTTGCCGATACGTTATCAACTGGGGTTGCCGAGGCATGCTTATCACAAGAAGCCGAGGCGTCATCGGTTGCCGAGGCATGTTTATTGCTTGTTGCCGCAGCAATTCCTGGTTCAGCATCTGAGGCTTTGCCGCTAGGTTCGTCTTGATCTTTTTGTGGAGTTTTGTTTGACGAGCGGGTTTGAACCTCTCTAAGTTGTTGGCCACTTCTGGTGATGATTGCCTTACATTGCTCATGGCCAGTTCCTCTTGCGACTTCAGTATCGCTAGGTAAACCTCCTTATGGTCTAGTGTTCAGATTTTGAGCAAACTGTCCGACTTGATTTTCCAATGATTTGATTGTCGCCTCTTGGTTTTACAATCTCATCTCGGTCCTGTTAATAAAAGCATCAGTTCTTTTTATGAAATTACTATTCTCAGCCATATAAGATTCAGTTTTCATCATAAAAGCATTTAGAGAATTTTCCAAAGAACTAGATGTCGTCGGTTGTTGCTACGGCATCTGTTGCCGTGGCATATTCTGCTGGAATCTCGATGCTTGTGCATTCTGATTGTTCTGGTTTAGAGCATTGTTGGGATTACTCCATGAAAAATTCTGGTGCTTCTTCCAAGCTGGATTGTATGTATTTGACATCATGTTGTTGCTCCGATTGTAATTCCCCACATAGAAGCCGGATTCGGATTCTGCATACATTCGAAAGAATTATGGTTATCACCACATAACTCACAAAAAGAATCCATTACCTTGACTTCATGTGTGTTGTTTGTTTTTTGCATGTTCTGGACCATCTTGGTTAAAGCGGCCAATTGTGCCGAAATTGAATCTGATGATCCTAGTTCATGTATCGTGGCTTGGCGTCTAACTCCTCCTCTTCTAGTAGATGGGAATTGATAGTCATTCTTGGCCAGCCTGTTTAAGATTTGCATTGCTTCTTCCGGCGACTTATCTAGGAGTATGTCGTTTGCCGAGGCATCTAGCATCATCCTTGTTGGTGTATTCACGGCGTTGTAAAACATTGTTACTTGAGTCCACACCGGGAATCCGTGTAAAGGGCATTTGTGTAGGAGTTCTCTATATCGCTCCCAAGCCTCGTACATGGATTCATCATCTGCCTGCCGAAAAGAAGTAATGTCGTTACAAAGCTTATCAGTCAAATTTGTAGGATTAAATCTAGCAAGGAAATCTCGACAAAGATCAGTCCAAAATGCTATGGATCCGGCAGGAATGCTATTCAGCCATGCTTTCGCCCTATCCCTCAGTGAATAGGGGAATAATCTTAATCGTAGGACATCGGGGGTGACTCCGTGTATCTTGAACGAGTTGCAAATCTCGAGGAAAGATTTCAGATGTTGTCGTGCATCTTGATTCTTTGAGCCGCCAAATTGACCAATTGTGTTGATCATATTAAACATTACGGTTTCAACTCAAAGTGGTCAGCTTCAATTTCAGTGCGACAACTCCCGGGTTAAGTCCATCAAGATCTTCTTCAAGATAGTCTCGGATAGTTCTGTTTCGTGCAAGAATCACTCCTCCTCCTGCTCGAACATCTTGATTCATATTGCCGTCTTGATTTGCCATTGCTTCTCTTATCCTTCGTCTAAGTCTTTGTAAGGTTCGTTCGATTTCTAGATCAAAGGGATATTTTGGTGAAGTCGGTCTCGCCCTGGTCATATACCAATGCAAAACCAAAGTTTGTTAGCCCTTTGAATTTTAAACAAGAAAAATAAAAGAAAGTGCAAGAAAATAAAAACAAAGTCGCTATTGTCAATCCCCGGCAACGGCGCCAAAAACTTGTTGCGCGTAATAAGTGCTACGCAATTGTGCAAGTATACACGTCGCAAGTTATAGTATAAAAGATATCGTCTCCACAGGGATTGGTGCTACTTCAAGAATCTAGTCTCTTGCACTGTAGAAAGTAAAAACACAAATAAAAGATTATAGAAGTTTAACTAATCTAGAAAGCAAATAAGTAAAAGAAAAGATGAATTCAATTGAGAGAGATAGGCTAGGTTATCGTGATTTGAGGTGTGATAGCCGATTGGATTGTCTTGGTAAAAGAGTACACGGGCAACTCAGTTACCGTGGCAACTTGCACGACGGGGTTGCCGTGGCAACTAATTGATGGTTGCCTGGGCGACTAGTTCGGCAACTACTTGGGCGACTGGGCAGCAACATCAAGGTTCGGCGGAGCGTTCTTCAATGGTTTCTTCTTATCCCTAAGTCGAAACTCTAGCTACTTGTGCATGCCTTGATAATACATCCCTGCGTGAATCAAGGGTGAACAACAACCAATCTTGCGCTCCTCTTAGCCGTTGAAATCCTTAACTTATTCCTAAGCCGGATTAATCTTCACCATCATTGGATTGCATAAAGATCATATTCATTCGTTTCTTGAATCTAACTCTCCCGATATTAGATAAATGGATAAAATCACGAGATCCTCTCCCAATTCACTCGCAAGCAATAATAAGAACCAAGAATGAATAAACCTTGAAATAGAAAAGTGCAAACTCTTATTACCTAAACAAAAACCAATAGTTTCTCACAACCACAAAACACAATAACCATAGCCAAGTAAATTTAGTTCATGGCTAGGTTCCAAAGAAACACAAGATAAACAATCCCTAGCATGAACCCAATCGAACAAGGAAGAAAAGATAAAGCTTGTCGAAAATTCCCCTTTGCTTCCTCTCTTGGTCTTGTCGAAATTCCCTCTTGCTCTCTCTATCCATCTTGTCGAAATCTCCTTGATATTTATAGGGCTAGGCCAAAGTCCTTCTTTGAGGAGGAGTTTGAGTTGGAATTAAATTATCTTTAAAGAATATAATTCTTTATTATAATTTTATTCCTATTAGAACTTCTCCTATCTTCTTGGAATTTAATTCTTCTTTAATCTCTGCATGGCAATCAAATTCCTTTGGGCTTGGGCATTGTTCCATGTCATCTTGGGCTTGTAAAGTCATGATTTTCGACATCCATATTGCTTTTTGTCTTTGTCGACAAATGCCATGGCAACTGGCTCGGCGTCTCCTTCATGCATTGCCCTGGCAACTAGCTCGGCATATCCTTCATGCATTACCCTGGCAACTAGCTCGGCATTGCTTTGGCAAGTGATCCTGCACATACACACACAAAAACACACCAAAGCAGCATCTATTTCCACAAAAATCACCAAGTTATGTAATCAAGCTCAACGATTGAAGGAAACATGGATTAATGCATGAATGGCTAACTATGCAACTAATATGAGCCTAAGTCTAACAATAATATGAGTAAAAAGGGTAAGAAAAATAGTACTTTTGAACACTTATCAGCCATCAAGGAATCCGCATATCTAAATTTGAATGGATAGGGGTAGTGCTATCCAATGATAGGGGCAGTGCCATCCGAGTCACTTGTTATGCCAATATATGAGATAAATATGTATCATGGTTTTTGTAATGATTTGTATAATGTGATTTATACATGGTTACTCTTTAAGCTTTGCATATGGTTACTCTTTAAGCGTGGAAGCAAGGGATCGAGAAAGACTTTGTCATTGAAAGTATGTTTTCGAATTAGACTATAGGTAATAAGGGCAATAGGGTTTTGTTGTTGTTTTGGGAGTGTTTTGTTAAACTTCCAGTTTGTGCAAGTTTATATTGTTGTTGTGGGGTTGATGAGGCTTTATATGTTTGAACTTGATGTGGTTTTACGTATTGTGCGTCGGTTGGTTTGGTTATTAGGAAGCATGCCGCTAGTTGATGATATTGAGTTTGAATTGATATGTGAATTGTTACGCATGTCTTTGGAAGCATATTTTGGGTGTGATATATATTTGGGGTGTGTATTAAAGTGTTTGGGGCTAATATGGATATGTTTAATATGGTCCTAAGGTGTGTCGAATATGCATTTTTTGCAAATATGTAGGTAAGTTCAGAACCGTATTAACAGGTTTCGAAACCTGTTGAAGCTGGTTTCGAAACCAGGCCCAAGGTTTTGAAACCTTGAGGCAACTTTGGCTAATGGAAAAATAGTTTCGAAACCTTTGAGAGGGTTTCAAAACCTTTAGTGAGAATATTAGCAATGCCTCTCTCGATGTCATTGCCCTAAGTCGATCATATAAAAACCCCTATATCTCTATAGTGCATGTTTTTAAATAACCCGATTTGATTAAGAACCAATCTATACTCCTATGGGGTAGATATCACTCCTAAAATAAGTTCATCTACTTGAACGACTTCTCTCGAAGCTTCTCTCCTTAGTATTCAACAACTCAATCGTTGCCACCCCAAGTCTGTTAAGATATTGAGGAGCAATAGACCAACAGTGCTAGCTCTCGCTTGGCAAAGTATTTAGGAAAAATCAAAGTATGCCGAATAGACAAAGTATTGCCAAAACATAGTTATTATTAAAGAAACTAGAGCATAAAAATAACGTTTAAACCAAACATCCCCCACCAACTATGAAATTAGTTCATGGAGAGGGGTTTAACCAACAAAACCATAATTGTTTTCGAACACATCATCATTAAAATAAAATCAAAAACGCTTAAAACAAGAGAATGGGCAAGAGGGGTCTCTCAATCCAGGCTCTCAGCCAAGAGATTGAACCACCTTCCTCGGTGCAGCCGACCTTCACTCATCGAGCATTCCAACTCCTTAATCTGGTCACTCTAGGTTTCCATGATTCGTCCCATTTTCTCTCCTCCATTGACTCTTTAAACAGGCATGTAAGAAAGGCTAGGGTAAGCTTCTCATTTGAATTTTAAATGCTTAAGGGATAAGAAATGAAAACTTATCTGAATTTGAATGGAAGCTGCTCAGATTAGGGCTTTCGTCGCATTACCAACACTGCCTTGGCATCCAACCTTGGCATGATTCTGCCAACCAGTCTTGGACCACGTTATCTAACTTTGTCGGGATATGATAGCTCTTCAATTTCAAATGCTCAAGGGATAAGAGATAAGGTCTTATCTGATTTGTATGATAGCTTATAAAGCTAGGGCTGATGTCATATTGCCAACATTGTCTTGGCAATCAAGCTTGGCATGACATAGCCAACATATCTTGGCACCACCTTATCCGCTATTTTCTCAGAGGTTGATCCAATTGCGATCTTTTAAGAGCCTGATCTCATCCTATTTTTCTGGGGATCAACAACATCTTGGCATGGCATCAAGTTCACCTCTCTACCAACGGATGCTTAGCACTGTCTGGTCCTTCTGTGCCAACAACACTTGGCATTCTCTCTGCATTCTTTACTATGCTGCATTCTTGTGCCAAATCCTATGCCAACATTACAAAATATCCAAAAAACAACCCTTCACACTAGCATAGATAGAATGCTAAACTCCTTATGCAAATGCATGCTTCTACAGCCTAATACAACTAAATGTACCTAAAAACAAGCAAAAGTATTATGAGATTGGCATTAAAAACAATAATTTTGGAGAGGTAACAATAATCAATACAAATTTGCAACCACATGACGATTATCGTAGGGAGGATTTCATCGGCATCATTCTTGATCACGTTCATGCCTCCCTTTTTTGGCACATATTGAACATGACTAACCCATGAACTATCCAAAATGGGATAGATGATTACTGCATCGAGCCACTTGATGATCTCCTTTATAACCACATTCCCCATGATTGGATTGAGTCTCTATTGTGGTTCAATCAAGTTGTTGTGGCCATTTGCAAACAAAGTCTTATGCATAAAAATAGTAGGGCTTATGCCCTTCAAAATAGAAATAATCTATTTTCTTGGTCGGAAGTTAAGCTAGTAGATATAATCATAGGCAACGTATTATTCTCCCCTAAATATGCATATTTGAGTTGTGGGGGAGGGGTTTTAAATCTAATTCAAGCGGATGCTCTAGCGATAGCTTCAAAGATTTAAAGTATGAAAAGTCTAAGGGTTCAAAGGACTTACCTGGCCTAGTTAGCACATCATTGGATTGTTCAGCATCCCCTACGCTTTCTTCTTGTGCCTTCAGCATGGCCTTATCAAATTCTCCCTTCTCAGCAACATTGAGTGTGTTGTTGCAACATATTTCTTGAATGTTCTCTTTGAAAAGGGATTCTTCACTGAGACATCCGTAAATTTTAGAGTGTTGAAGATGTTCAACATGATATTTTGGTCATTCATCTTTATGGTGAACTCTCTTTTTTCACAATTGATGACTATGCACTCGGTTGCAAGGAACGGTCTCCCAAGGATGATGAGAGCATTCTCATTGGCCTCACAGTCTAGAATGATAAAATATGTCAAGAAAACAAATCTATCAACCTTGACAATGACATCTCTAACTCTTCATTTGGGTCGAACATGGGAGCGATCAGCCAATTGTAGGATAATCGATGTGGGTTTGGCCTTTCCCATACCAAGCTTCACGAATTCTGACTTCAGTATCAAGTTCACACTCGCATCGAGATCACATAAAGCACATCCAGAATAGTTTTGGCCTATAGAACATGGAATGGTGAAGATGTCTGGATCCTTCAACTTAGGCGACAAGCTACATAAAACTGTCACGCATTCGCCTATTATACCAATCATTTCAACATATCCCACCATTCTCTTCTTTTCCATGATCTTCGTTAGAAATTTCACATAGATAGGCATTTGATCGATGGCCTCCAGGAATGGGACATCAATATGCAATTGTTTGAGCATGTCCAAGAATTTTTGAAATTGAACATCTTTCTTTAGAGCTTTCAATCATTAAAGGAATGGTGGTGGAGGTCTCAGCTCATCTCGCTATACTTTGGATGATGGGGCACCCTATTCTATGTTCTTATTACCATTATTAGCAAGGTCCTTCATTGTGTCTGGTACATTTGGTGTATTGTTCAAGATCGGTGCATCAACTGATTTCCTGTTCGAGGTGGAATCAACAAGGTGTCCTCCCACAAACTTGTAATCTTTGTCCAACTATTTGCCATTGTGCAATGTAATAGGATTGATTTGCTCCGTAGCAAAGGTCTCAGTGACTTTAGTATCACTCGGTAAACTGCCTTGAGGTCTGGTCTTCAGGATTTGGGCAATTTGCCTAACTTGCGTTCCCAGTGTCCTCAGCGATGCGATATAATTCTACAGGATTGACTGTTGGTTTTGCAACACAGTTGCTTACGTCACCAACATATCTTCATGGTCATTGAGATTTGTCGAATGATCCTACAAAATAACCCTAGTAGTGTCCATAAAACATTGATAGGAAGTTTCAAAAGAATTAGAAGAAGAAATCCCCTCATTTTGCCTCTGGTCTTTTGCTGGAATCCAAGAGGTTCTGTTGTAGTATTTTGTTTAACTCATGTATTGGAGGTACTTCCTCTTCGGTTGCCCCATCTGAAATTTGGATGTTGTCACCACCCTGGGTTATAGGTGTTTAAGTAAGGATTATTATTGCAATTGTAGTTCCCAACATAGCATCTATATTCTTGTTGTTTGGGGCATTCACTTGATTGATGTTCCCCATCACAATGCTCAAAAGTGTATTGGACCAATTTGACATCTTGGGCAATGGCTGATGGTTGTAAATTCGTGAGCATATTTGTGATGGTAGAAAGTTGAGCCCCTAAGCTTTGGGAATCATCAAATTGGAGGGTTTCATAAGATTTAGGTTTGGGACTCAATCTCGCCGTAGGAAATTGAGTCATTGTTGGATACTAATTAAGAATATCAATTACTTCATTAGGATCTTTAACTAACAATATGCCATTGGAAGATGACTTAATCATCATTTTTGTAGGAGCGTTAATGCCATTATAGAACATTACCACTTGAAGCCAATCCTTGAAATCATGAATCGAACACTTGGGTAACATATATTTGTATCTATCCCATCACTCATACATAGATTCATTATCCCTTTGTCAAAATGCTATAATGTCGCTCCGCAACTGGTTGTTCACCTTCGATTTATTAAATCAGAGTAGAAGGTGTTTGCAAAGATCGTCCCAGGATGCAATAGATCCTGGTGCTACTCATTTCAACCATTCTCTTGCTCAATCTCTCGAAGAATATGGGAAGAGTTTGAGCTTTAGTACATCCTCGGGCACTCCTTATTGCTTGAAGCATTCACATACTTCCAAGAAAGCTCTAATATGCTCTTGAGCGTCTTCCCGTGCTGATCCTCTAAACTGGCCCATAGAATTCAATATGTTGAACATAACAAGATTTAGCTCAAATTGAGTTGCCTGTATTTTTGGTACAACAACCCTTGGAGTCAAATCAGCAAGAACGGGTGCAAAGTTGTCCCTCATGGGCCTCTTTCGAACTATTTGTTGTCCATTCCATTGTCTGTTTCGTTGTTCATCACAAAGTGCTCCTCCAACTGGTGGACCGTTGTTATTATCATTATTCAAGTTGTTCATATTGTCGACTAGAACTGGATCTCCTATCGTTCTTTGTTCTTGTTGTCTAGCGTAAAAAATCTCTAAATTCCTGGTTCAAAAGGAATATGAGGTTCAACTTGATGTGTGCGTCTGGTCATACACCGTTAACAAAACTAAAAGAAAAGAAAAAAACAAAAACTAAAATTTAGATTCAAACTAAAAATTAAAATGCAATTACTAAGTTATTATCAACAATTGCCAATCCTCGACAATGGCACCAAAAACTTGATAGGCATAAAACTAGTATGTAATTAGAGTAAGTATACTCATTGATCAAGTAATAAAGTGATAAGTAGAGTGTAGAACCCACAATGATTAGAGTGATGAACTCAAAGCAATCATACTTAAGAGTTAGTGAAATAGTATTAGTGTAGTGATAGAATTATGAACTAAAGGTAAGAAACGTAAAGTGTAGCAATGATCAGAAAGCAAATAGATGTTGTAGCAAAGATTCTAATGATTATAGATGATCGGTTTACTGCCTAAGAAATAAGGTAATTACGATTCGAATGTTATAGTGATGAGACAACTCTTATCTACTCGACCAGGTTTTCTAATTAACTCTTAAACTCTCTCAATAACCAGAAATTGATAATAAGACGATGTGGCAATACATGTATGTGTAAACCCTAACAACTTATTATCTATTCAAGTTTCCCTTTTAGTCGTTGAAATCCTAAACTTATGTCTAAGCCGGATTAGAACCTAAGTTAACAGTTTAAGCTCCACTGTTCACGTTTGTCTAACTTAACTCTATCGATATTAAGTCACAAATCATTAATTAATGGCCTCTCTCGATAACTCTTACAATAATTAAGCATTAAGAACAATGAAAAGATTAGATAAGAAATAAGTGATATAGCATTAAACGATAATTAAAACATAATATTAAAAACAATAAACCCAACAAAAAAGTATTTAGCTTATGTCTGAGGAAATATCACCCATAATAATAACAACGTAAGTCATAGCAGTTTATCAAGCAAGGAAGAGAGGAAAATCAAGCATCCTCAAATTGTCCTTCAAGCCCTCAAACTGTGTTGCAACACTCTGCACTCCTCGAATTTATGTTAAGGATGTATGTTAATTTATTTTTGCAGCATTACAACTTGTGAATATGTTTGTTAATAAAGTAGATATTCCTGAATTAACTAGTGAGAACTTTAAGTTCTGGAATGAGGTATTCTTCTTTAATTGGGGTGTATAGATATTGAATATTTCATAAGGAAATATGGGCCACATATCACTAACAACAACAGTCAGACAGATCTTGCTCTATATGAAAAGTGGAAGCAATCCAATCACTTAAGTATTATGTTCATTAAGAGCAAGGTTCCTGTTGATGTTCATGGCTCGATTGAGCATTATGAGAATGTCAAAAAGCTATTAACATCTATATAGAAACAATTTTAGACTTCTCAAAAGCCATTAGCTAGCACCTTAATTTTGAAGTTCACATCACTGAAGCTCACTACAGTGAAAGGTATGCGTGATCACATCAATAAGATGCGAGATTTGGTAGCTCAACTTAAGGCACTTGAGGTTTAAATGTTTGAATCTTTCATGGTGCATTATATATTGAACACTCTTCTACCTTAATATGGGCCATTCAAGATCTATTATAACACACATAAGGATAAATGGTTTATTGATGAACTTTTGACCATGTGTGATCAAGAAGAGGGTAGACTCATATTAGAGATTGGAAAGAGTGCACTGACGGTTACTCAAGGAAAAAGGCCAGTCCAAGCCAAGCAAAAGGGAAAGGCTAAAATGCAACCCCAAGTTAACCTAAAGAAAGAGTCCATTGTGTTTCTTCTGTAATAGGAAATGACACATAAAGAAGGATTGTGTCAAGCATAAGGGCCGGATTGAGAAGAAAGGTAAATAAATCTGACTTGTTCACGTTGAGTCAAATATGGTTGATGTTAATTATAAAACATGGTGGATTGATTATGGCTCTACAATCCAAGTCTCAAATTCCTTACAGGGATTAAAAAATCTGAGGGAACTTGATATAAGAATGAGAGGGGTCAAAATAATCATCTTGGAAAAGAAGTTGAAATTGTTTTGCAAGTTAAAAATGCCAGTCAGCTAGAGACACATTTTTGGATGGGATCCAGACATTTATGGGTCGACATGTCATCTTGAAATTCCTCCTAATGTCAATTAGCTTTCCAACGCATCTTGAAACGCCTTAATCGAATATCTGAAACTCAAGATATGTCTATTTTAGTGAAGGCGGCACATGTAGAAATTCCTATACGGGATTAATATGGAATTTTTGGATAATTATGAATTTTAATGATTTTATTTGATTATTTGTAATTTAAATCAAGGGTAAAGTACCAAAATGGTCACTAAACTTTGTTAAAAACAAACGGTAACCAAACTTTCACATGTTACAAAATGGTAACTAAACTTTATGTTTTATATCAAATTGGTAACTCGACCGTTAATGGCCGTTAATGGGTAACATTGTAATTATGAAAATTTGGATAATAACACATTTAGTTTTGTATATTTATAGATTCAATCAATTTAGTCCTAATTAAAAAACAATAAATTTAACCCATTTTCATTATTCATCGTCTTGTCTTCTTCAACTATCCCAAAGCTGAAACAGGGTAGCAAATGGCCAATGTGGTATTTCAAGGTTTAGTAGAAAGTATCTCAAGCTACATTTTCCATGGAGTAAACGGGATTATTACTACGGGAGTATCAAGTCATTGCCATACGACTTCTCTGACGAATTGAAACAACCAGTTGAAATCCCCACTCTCTTATCCTCACCCTTGGTTTATTCACTTTCCTGGGTAGATTATTCTTCTTCATCCTCCTCCGTGTTATTGTCATCGGCGATGTTATCTTGGGTTATTTCATCGTAATTTTAGGATCCAATAAGTGATACTTGGCTTGACTTTTTATATGGACATTGATATTCGAAGGCTCTATTTCAATTCTTATATGGACCTAAACCTCAGACTTCTTATGTTATTTGAAGTCTTAAGTTACAGGGAAAATAAAAGTTTTGATATTGAAACTGGCTAGTAGATTATGCGTGGTTGTTTTCTATTTGAAATTAATGGTTTTGGGGTTCACATTTGTGTTGAGGTACTATGTTTTTGTTAAAGGTCATGGAGTTAGCAATGGTGAATCGTTGAAATAGAGGAAATGAAAAATTCCAGATGATAATTTGAAGAACTAGCCTCGACCTTTCCAAGTTTAAGAAAGCAAAATTTTGGATTTTGTTTTGTTCCTAGGAAAATTTGAAATTCCAAAAGGTGGCTCTTGTGTGCCACTTTCCATTTGTTCCATTTTTTTGTTTTGTTCTTCATTGTCTACAACACAACTTTTTCATTTTATTTACCCAAAATTGAGATTGTTCTCACATATTCTACGCTTTTTGAGCAACTTTCGACACTAGATTCCTCAACATGAATCCACTAGTTGTTGGTTTTCCTTCATGTTCCGAGAATGGTTGATTAAACTTTTGTTTGTTGTTTTCCACTGTTTCAATGGATTCATTTTCTTAGGAAGGTAAAGCTAAGTTCTTTCTTTTTACCAAAATTGTTGATTGGCAAATGGTTTTAATTTTACTTTATGTTGTATTTTTCAGTTTGCTTGTGTTGAAAAATTCAGGTGTTATCTCGATATTGCAAACACCCCTCCACCATTGTTGTGGTGGTTGTCTTCTAGCTTGAAAGGACTAAATTGATTGAATCTATAAATATAGAGGACTAAATGTATTATTATCCAAATTTTTTTAATTGCAACGTTACCCCGTTAACAACCTTTAACGATCGAGTTGTCATTTTGTTACAAAACATAAAGTTTAATTGTCATTTTGTAACATTTGAAAGTTTGGTTACCGTTTTGTTTTATTAACAGGGTTCAATGACCATTTTAGTACTTTACCCTTAAATCAATATATCTACAATATCTACTAGGATCATGATCTTCAATGTCATACTCAGTGAGATCAACATCTTCTTTAGACACGTTCTCCTCTTCCTTCTCTGAATCGAACGAATAGGCTCCATCATCTTAGATAACGAAAAGTCCTTGATTGGGGCAATCACGTTGATAATGACTGGGCCCTTTGTATTTGAAACATTCAACATATCTAGTCTAGACTTGCCTTTGGGAGGATTCGGCCATAATAGGAGTTTTGGTCGGTGGTTTAGTTTTGTCTCTCCTGGTTGATATTGGTGTGGCCTTCTTGGGCTTAGATCTACTAGATTCGACCAAAGGTTTAGTAGTATTTGACAAATTTGAAGATGAAGAAGTACCTTTATCATATGTATAGTATGCCCTTTGTCGGAACTTCTGCTTTTGTTGGTTCTCAAAGGCAATGGCTCTTTGAAGTGCCTCCAGAAGGTCGACATAGTTCTTCAAGTTCAAGGAGGGAGAATCACCTTCAAACTCTCTTGACTAAGCAATCACATTTAGGACGGTGGGTTAGAGTCACTTGAGGTTGCTTGCCTAAGTAATAGCACTTAGGAGGATGTCAAGGACATCTCAACTTCATCACCATCATCACGCCTAGACTAAAATTCATCTCACCCATTCTTCATATCATTTTACATATTTGCTCTTCTTTGTTTTCCATTAATCTTATTGGTCTCATTCATCTTATTTATAGTTAATATCTTTGAATATAATATTATTTGGTTGTTTTTTTACATTAATTCCAGCAACTCTCAAGAAATACCAACATCAATTCAAACCATCTTCTAGATGAGTCAGCAACTCTCAGGAAATACCAACATCAATTCAAACCATCTTCTTGATGAGTCTAAAGCTATAGGATTGCTTCCAACAACTTGGAAGAGGAAATCTAATCCAAGGCAAGCACTACAACATTTGAATCTAATATATTTTGACCCCTCTCATGCTCATATCAAATATATTTTCAAAAAATAAGACATTTTTATATTATAATAATATATTGTTGTGAATTTCAAGATTCCTTGATTCATGCACAAGAAATCGATATGCATTGAAGTGGTGTGCATAACCAATTAAAATGTAATCCACTATTTGAGGACCTATTTTCATTTATTTCGCTAAAGGAACCATTATGATGCTTGTCTAAGAGTCAAAAAGCAATTAATTTCAATATTTCAAATAGGTCATTTTGCAAGTCTGGAAAATCAGCCACTGTGCAAAGCTTTTTTCGATGGGATCTATGCATTTTTGGGTTGAGATAACTTCTGATGAATTGGTCGCCTGTCTCTTATCTTTCCAACACATATTGAAACACATCAATCCAATATCAGAAGCTCAATTTATGTCCATTTTAGTAAAGCCTGAATGAGCAGAAATTTCTATACAGGAATTAATACGATATTTCATAAATTCAGCCCAAAAGCTAATATATAAACCTTTTGGACTAATTAGACTTTATAATTAATTAATTTAAAGCTGGATTATAAAACTTTGGCCAAAATTATTAGTATTTCAAGTTATTCCATCGGATTCCTTTTAATTAGCTATCCATATAATGATTTTAGGAAATTCTTTCTATTAAGTTATCCATGTGTTGATTTTTAGGGATTGATTAGCTATTTCTTAGGGAATTTTGAAATCTCCTTTAGACTATAAAAGGGGGTAAACTTTTCTCTTGTAGACACAAAATGGATATTTAAAATAAAAAATGTTGTTCGTCCACCAATTTCTTTTTAAGGTTAATTGATTCACCTTGTGCCTTAGAAGCTTTCTTCATCAAGTTGAAGGTCGTCTTCGCACTTTGGGTTGCCAATATAATCGCGTCTAAGAGATTTGATTAGAGCCATATTATGGAGGTTGCTCAATCAATTACAGTTGAGAGGGTTCCATAGGACAACACTATTAATCTTCTCGTTTTCTACATCAAAATCATATTTTCTTATCGATTTGTTGAACTTGGAGTTTTTGGGGTTTTTCTCGAACCCTTGATAGAGGTTGCTAGATCAATCGCGATCTAGAGGGTTCTTAGATTTTGAGGTTTTTCTCGGACCCTTGATAGAGGTTGCTAGATCAATCGCGATCTAGAGGGTTCTTAGATTTTGAGGTTATTCACGGATCCTAGGTTCCATATCACATTACCTTTACAAAACACTCCTACACTTTCAAGTAATTGCAAGAATATTTCCTACCATTTCGTAACTTATATGTTGACTTGTCCATTTTCTTGTGGAGCACCTTTATTTAAAAGGTAATTCGTTAATAAAATAGCTTCTCCCACATGTTCTGTTACAATCCAGAACTTCCTAGCAATGCATTCATCATTTTTATTAGGGTTCAATTTTCCATTATACTACTTTATTGGATTGAGGAGAGTATGGTGGTGCCATGTTGTAACACCCCTTTCCCGGCCTAGTCGAGAACTGGGTCAGAGAGTGCTACCAGTGAATAGAACGATGATCGGTGCGATAAGATTTCAATAAATACTTATCATTCACTCGATGTTATACTTTTCAAACGTTACCCAGTATAAGCTTTCGCTCGATTTGTCCAATGTGAACCAATAATTCATCAATTAGGACTAATTTCTAACTTTAACAAGTTTTAGGGACTAAATTGTAAATCTGATAATTTAGAAGTCCTTTCTTGTAATTTACTATGCAATAATGAAATTCAATACATTAACAGTAAGCTTGTGAATTTTTATGTCATTCCGATATCATTTACCCGTTCAATTAGACTATATAATAATCAGTGACCATTCTATAAACTATTCAAATTGTGTTTAATGTCTTTTAACAGAATTAACTACCACCGTATCAAAACACCTTATTGCTGTATCGGTATGGGCGTACATGAACCGAGCTCCAAAAGAAACTGTCCCAACACGGATCGTATCGGTACCGCATGGAAGGGTGAGAACCCAACTTTCAACAATTTAAGAACTCGTATCGATATAGTTTGACCTGTATCGATATTGGTTGACTAACGTTTACTTTGACCGTGACCCGTTTCGATACACCTCAAGATCATATCAATGCATTTAACTGCCCAAACCTATATTGATACGCTTTAAACCTGTATCGATAAACTATGGTTAACTTATGCTTTCTCAGGCCAAAAATACAAGGCCGTATCGATACAGCTTGACCTGTATCGGTATGCCATGCACTGTAATGTCAATTTTTAATAAATATAATCTTTCAATTAGATGATGACATATTTCACCGTCTGATTGGATAAAAAATTTAAAAGCTAAAGTTTACTTCCCAAGGGATTTAGAGTTAAGACATATGGGTTGAAAGGCCCCAACCATTAAATAGAGCCTATTTTGTATGATATAGTTTACAACAAATTTTATTAAGGCTTAAGGCGTCATTTTGCCCTTGAAGTAAACTCAAATCAACAATGTTATACATACTTTTTAATTGCATCAATTTTGCCCTCGAATTCGTTCAAGTGCATCAATTTTGCCCTCGAATTCATTCAATAGCATCGATATGTTTTCCCTTGACCGACATTGACAATTACATTGCCGACGTGGCGGTCCACTGCGCTGATGTGGCGGTCCACGATGTTTGCATGGCAGTACACGTGTGATGATGACATGTTAGAGTGTTGAATTGATTTTTAGCTAGATTCGAGTGCATAAATAATTTTTTCGTTGAGTTCAAGGCATAATTGATTTTAATTAAAAGTTCAATAATTTATTTAATATTTAAGCTAAAAAAAAGAATGTAATAAATTATTAAAATTTTAAAGTATTAAAACAATATTAAAATATTTATAAAATATTAAAAATAAAAATGTTATAAATAATTTAAAAAATCAAGTAAAAATTATAAAATTAAAAATATCAAAAAGTTTCAAAATAATAAATTATAAATATAACAAAAAAAGTTTAGAAATATTTATAAACAATTGGAAAAAAATTTCAACTGTTTCTCGTTAGCCCAAGTTTACAATTATTTCTTGAACAAACTTTTAGTGGAATCAACCTTGTATTAGAGTAACAATAAAATTCGAATCAACCTTGTATTAGATTAACAATAAAATTCAAAGTCCTTTCGATTCTCTAGACAAAATATTAATGAGCACACCAGAAGCAAAAAAACATAAAAAGTAAATAAAAATAAACTTGTAACAAGAACATATAATTAGGGGTGGACAAAGTTCGAGTCAACTCAAAAAATATTTTTTTCGAAAGGTGATCGGCCCTCATTAAAAACTCCCTCTAAAGTAAATAGGGGAAAATAATGGCCTAAAATTTTATTAATAATATTAAAATCATTAAAATGGTACATATGATGGAATTAAACAAAATAGGAAATGGAATATCCCAAACAGAGAACTTCCTAAGGATTTTCGGCAAATCCCTCTTTTGACAAGACTGTTAGCTTCCGCATTGCACCCCTCGGAATATGATCTGTGATGATATTGTTAACTAAAAAAATATTTTATTTAAAAATTACGTTAATTTAATATATTTATTTAGTTTTTGAATAAAATTAAATAAATAATTTGATTTTTTGAGTTGAACTTTTAGAAATTGAATATATGAAAAATTAAATAACAAGTTGTTGTAAATAACCTTTGGGTCCCTGATAATTCGAAAAATAAGTAAAGTGAGATCTCTAACAAAATAATCAAAATATTCTTCAATTTTTTAAAAAAAAAATACATAAATTTAATAAAAAATATAATTTTAAAAAATATTGAAAATAGAAATACTATAAAAATTAAAATGTATTAGAAATTATAAAATAGTAAAATAAAAATATAAAAATTAAAATTTATAAATATTTATAAACTATTAAAAAATTTGAACACCTTTTATCAAAGAAGTTTTCCACTTCGTCAGTCTGAATCTATTACCATTCGTTGAACAAATTTCTAGTGGAATCAACTTTGTATTAGAGTAACAATAAAACTTAATTTTCTTTTGTTTTTCTACGTCAAATTGATGCTCATTCATATTTGATGTAAACAGTCGAGGAAGAATTTTGGTTTTATTATTACTCTAATACAATGTTGATTTCATTGAAAATATGTTCAGAGAATATTAGTAGGCTTGGCCTAATAAGAAACGGTCGAAGATTTTTCTTATGGTTTATGAATATTTTAAATTTTTATATTTATCATTTATCATTTTATAACTTTTGATATTTTGGTTTTATTCTTAATGTTTTAATTATTTATAGTTTTTATTTTAATATTTATTGAATATTTAAATATTTTTAAAAATAAATAATTTATTAAAATCTTATTCTTTAGATTAAAGATCCAATATGTAACACCCTAAACCTGAATGTCACATTTGGGCCTTAAGCCTAAACTATTACCATAAAAATTTCTCAACTTGATTTAGCCCAAATAAAATATTTTCCAAAAACATTTAAATCCAACAGTTGAAAATATAAATAAGTAATTAAATCGTTACAAAGGAGCTCCAATTTAATTTAAAACATTTGAACATTAGACTTGACCAATACAATTCAAAATATGAGTTACAAACTCAATCACGTAAGGTCTTATGCATACTCAGCCCATTAAATACAAGTATTGTACTTTGGTGAACATCGCTTGCTAGAATCTCGTACTAATAGTGCTCCATAATTACGCGATCCAACGATCAATAAGGATGCAAGCTAGTACGAGCAATAAGGAGAGATATATAAACATGTAACGCTACCAATTCCGAGTACTGAGCTTACAAAGCTCAGTGGTACACATCTATTCTACTATACTTATGTTAATCATAAACATAAGCATGCAAGCTAGTACGAGCAATAAGGAGAGATAAATAAATATGTGACGCTACCACTAGTCTCCTAAACACATGCTCAAATCATTCAAGTCTATCTACATGGAACACATGGCCCAACCATTCTCGATATCTCAACAGACCATCAAGGCAACCATACGAGATATCATTCGCACTCATCAAGCAATACAACAGTATACAAGCCTTGAATGAGGCTCGGAGACACACAACATCGGAAAACCTACACTCTGAGCGAGACTTGGGGACACATAGCATCGGGATCATACACTCCATACTTGAAATCATCCCATGAGTATATTCGAACGAAGCCCGTGGATACAAATAATCGGGATCATCCATTCAGCATCACTTTGGATGAGTCTCGGAGACACATAGCATCGGGAACGCACATCCAGTATCTCTCACCATAGTGTTACAACACACTTTCTCTGGGTATCCGGATCTCAACAATCAAAGACTCTACCAAACAATGCTTACTTGGCATATAAGCAACACGATCTCAAGGATTCTCTTATTTTTGCTAAACGTCAACACATCATTTATTTTACATTACCGAGTTGTTAATACATTATAGACGAGTACATAATTATTCCCATTGATTATCTTTGTAAATCCATGCTATTCCACATCATCACGTTAATTTAGGCATTAAACAATTATTTACGTTACTCGCCAATTTCCATTTCTTAATTAGCGTTAATAGGTTATTCCGTTTATCGGGTACCGGTACTTGAATACGAGTATTGATACGGTACTCTCGGGTACCGATACTCATACACGTACGATACAAAAATTGCTTACTAGAAATCTCAAATTTCTTCGAGTGCCGGTACAGGTCGATTCGTACCAATATGGTGTTGAATAGCATATCGGTATAACCGAGGCCCGTACTAATACCCTAGTCACGAGCTCGAACCATATTAGCGAATTACGAAGTTACGAGGCTTTATTCGATCCCTAAAGGTTATGAAAGTCATTAGGGTTTGTTTACTAACGCTTTTAATCATTTAATGTCAATTCCCAACTTTATGATTATTAATTCGAATATTACCAATTATCAGTCCATTAAGTATAATTATGAAAGTCATTAGGGTTTGTTACATTTTGATACACAACCCTTGTAAAATTCTTTTACACAACCATTCTTTAAAATCTAAAACATAAAACCCTAATGCTAAAATCCTAAACTCTAAACCCTAAATTCTAAATTCTCAACACTTCAACCTAAACCCCTAAACTTAATAAGCACATGTAAGCTTTACTTTATACGAACTATATATCAAAAAATTTCTCTTAAAACATTATCCATCCAAAATTCCTAACAAAAATATGTATCAAATATACCATTAAAAAATTATAAAATAACGATACATTGATTTTTTAGCCCTAATTTTTTCTCTCTCAAATAGCTAAGTCGCCGCTGCACTTTCTTCACTTTTTTCATTAACCTGCGATCGGCAAATAATTAGCTTTTGGTTGTCGATCGCTGGTGTTTTATTTTTTATTTTTTTTCTTGTTTTTATTTTAATAAGAATCTCTGCCTTTGTGACACACGTTTTTCCCTGTCCTTGTGACACGCTTTTCTTTGTTTTTTATAGTTTATTTCATCTGTCCTTGTGGCATGATTTTAGCATACCTTGGCGACCGATTGATACTCGTATAGAGATCTTCACGGCGCTAATATCTAATTATGGTTCTGTCGGTGGTCTTGCAAAGATGGATCCCTACTCGGTTGATGGTTAGTTGCCGATGTAACCAGTCTTGGGTAGCGGAACTTTTTGCATGATAGTTTGGGTCGCTCACCACTCTTTTTTCACCCATTATGCGTCTCGATTGGATAAAGACAAGGAGATTTAGGAAAGCTTCTGAATTTTGATGGTATGCTTATCTCTATGGAAGTATTCACTTTTCTTTGTTTTTGGATTGTAAGAGTTTTTGGTAGATTAGTCTCATTCTTCTTCTTTCAAGATACGTTATAATTATATTATCTTCTATAATTTTAATAAAAATTGAGTGGCTATTATTAAAAAAATTATAAAATAGCATTAGAAGTCTTGTTTTTTTTTTTTTTTGTTCCAAAGAAGTGTTATTAACTTATAACTAGTGTGATTAGTAAAGTATTTTCCTAAGCTTGTATTTACATAGCGCAAATAAGGTCTATGTTGCCTTTGTTCACAAAATTCTTCCACAAAAGGGGGTGAAAGCACTGGCTGGCTTTGCATTTCTCACCCCCCTCTACTTTCCCAATTCTCAATTTTACCCTTCTCGAAATCTCAGCTCCTCTTCCAAGCAGGCCCTCTCCTTTTGTAGAGGGAGGAACTCCATAGGAGGTGCTGCTTTGAAGATCTGATCCAAAATTCATGCACCCAGAGAGTAATTCTTTCTATATTTAACGACATGGGCATACTGTTTACAAAATTGTTCTCTTCACTGTTCGGAAACAAGGAGGCTCGTATCCTTGTTCTCGGCCTTGACAATGCCGGCAAAACCACCATTCTCTGTATTGTTTCTCATCCCTTTTCCTTTTAATGTTTTAAGAGCTACCCATTTTTTCATGTCGGAATTTATGAAATGGGTATTTCGAATTTTTTGATAACATTGCAGATCGGCTCCAGATGGGTGAAGTTGTCTCCACGATACCGAGTTAGTCGTTCTTATTCAATTTTCGACGTTTCTTCTTTTGTTGGTAGGGGGGGTTATTGAGCATTTTGATATGTTGTGGGGGGAGTTAGAATCCAAAAGTTAATGTTTTTCAAATTAGCAGATCAAAGGCTTCTTCAATATTTAATTTGTTGTGTTCTTTATGGTGCAGCAATTGGGTTTAATGTTGAAACAGTGCAGTACAATAACATCAAATTTCAGGTTTGGGATTTAGGTATGCGGGCCCATGTTCCTTGATCTACATCTTAACATCTAGCAATGTTCTGCAATTTTGATAATATATTTTATGGATTGATTGTGTTAAGGAAGAAGAGATGGGAAAACACACAGCATATATTTCTATTAAAATCATATTAGGGAACACAAACAACCTCTCTAGCTTAAAGAAATGTCTGTAAGAAGAAACAGTTATTGTTTTGTGACTTTAAATATTCTATTTCTTCTATCCAAGACTTCAACTGAACGAATATAATTTTGACTTTTGTTACTGATCTCAATGATATGAAGAAGTAGTCATATCTAATATCTGGCTTTCAACCCATAATTCACATGATTCTTTTACGACTATTCTATATCTTTATGTATCTGTACTAAGTATCTCTTGTGTGAAACCAGCATGGTAAGTAACAATTTGAAGCAAGTTTACAGAACTATATGCTCTTTGTCATCAGGGCATTACTTTTTTGAAGCTGGGTAAAATAAAGCTTTCACTTTTTTAGAGACATTAGAAACTATGTAAACTTTACTTTGTCTGCTAGTTCAAATTGAATTTCTGCAACCTTACTTCTTTTCCTATGCAATTTTGCTGTTATTCAAAGCCAATGGACTTCGTGAAAGTATCACCTTGTGTAATTTTAATCCTAGTATTAGACTGAGATTGAATATATTGTTTTGAAAATTTGATTTCTTTTATCGTTTTGGGCTATCTAGTTTTATTGGTCAAACATAGGTGATGTTAACTTCTTGTCCTGATGACATCTTTATCGTTTATTGACGCAGGTGGACAGACAAGTATCAGGTAACCTTTTCAAACATACAACTCATCTTTGCTTTGGTTGTGTTTTAATTCTTTATTGTTTAAGTTGCATTTTAGGGGCAACTCTTTCATGAAATATTTGGTGTCCTGAAGCTCTATGTAAAGTTGTGCCTTTGTGCATCTACAACAGGCCATTGGCTATGTAGACCATATAATAGAGCTAATATTGTTTTGCTCTTCAAAGTTGTACGATACACAATGTGTTCTGTTAATTACAGAGAATATAAGGTATATGTCTTGTATAGTTATATTTATTTTATCGTGACTAGTTATGATTAATGTTTGATGCATAATGAAAGAATCATTTTGATACTTTAGTTTTACTGTTTATACTTATTCAGCTACTTGAACCAGATGTAGTAACTATGTGATTTGATATGGTTATAGCATATGATATATTTACTTTTAATGTTATTGAACTCATTGTTTCTAAAATTTGGCTAGAACGGCCGTCTTCAAAAGGCCGCAAGTTACACTAAACCATCTATGTCTCTCATATACATTTGAGAGAGGGACTATCTAAAACTGCTTTTACTGTACAACCTGGACCTATATTTTAAGGTTGTTGTATATTAACATTTAAATGTTCTTGGAAATGCCTTTTGTTTTACTTTTTGGGCATGAAACCAACGTACTTTGAGTCCGTCATGCCATTTTAATATTGTGCCGTGCTTTCCTCGCTTTACGCCACTCTTGTAACGAGGACTTGTGATTTAATTGACGTATGCCATTCCAGGTTGTTTCACTGTCTAAACGTTGTGGAATAAAAGTAAAATAAAGTTGCGTCCCACACTGTATTCATGCCAGCTAAAAAGATTGCTAATTCTATTCAAGTTTTAGTGTATGATTTATGTATCGTTTGCTCATTTTATTCAACATTTATCGTATGGCTTATTGTTAGATTATCCGATAGAGTTAGAGTCCTTATGTAAATAGTAGTTTAAATTAAAGTTTAAAGATAGAGTTAGAGTCCTCATGTAAATAGTAGTTTAAATTAAAGTTTACTTCCTAAAAGATAGAGTTAGATGTCTTGTGTACTTAAGACTCCTAATTGTAACTAAAGTCCAATACTTGAGTCTATAAATTCACTGTAAAGGGATGTAATTTTTCGAAAATATTCAATAACAAAATATCAATTCTGCTTTCTTCTTCTTTTTTCGAAACTTAAATTCGCTTTATTTTTATGCGTTAATTAGTTTTTCCTAAAGCTAGAAAATTGCTTTTCTACATGGTATCAGTCTAACATCAATCCTAGTTAGAATTCTTAATGGGATCCCCTTCGACAACCTTTGAGATGTCTTCCACACAAATGAGCAGGCAGTCTTTGGATTAGAGTTTTTTCCGAAATTTCAGTGTTCGACAAAGAACTGTGAAAGCGATTTAGCCCTCGTGGAGGATACAAGCATCTGAAATACTTGTTCTCCTCTCGCACTTTTTTTCTACCAAAGGTGCATCAAAGATGGATGATCGACTGAGCATATGATTAAATGACTGTAACAGGAATTATTCCTTAGTTTTTCGATTCATCTTCTACAAGTTCTATTAAAACAAATAGATGACTCTTTCTCTCCTATCAAAGGAAGTGGCTCACCTCATTAACGATAATTTGTTGCTTGAAGATGTTTTGTTTGTGCCTAATCTCGCCTGCAATCTCCTCTCTCTGTTAGTAAACTCTCCAAGAATTTTAAGTGTTTATTACAATTTCTCAATCTGTTGTTTTTTGCAGGCAATGAATTCGAGGAAGATGCTTGGCACTCGCTAGCTTGCAAAATGGTCTCTATGTCCTCGGAAATCAACCATCTACCCTACCAAATACTTCTTGCTCTTTGACTTCTTTAGGGCAAATTGATAATATAATGTTATGGCATTTTAGGTTAGGGCATCCTAATTTTCATTATCTTGCTAAATTATTCCCTGAATTATTTGTTAATAGAAAACCAAGTTCTTTTAAATGCCATATATGTCCTCTCGCTAAACAGACAAAAGCATCCTATTTACCATCTTCCAACAAACCTTCCCAACCTTTTTCATTAATTCATAGTGATGTTTAGGGCCCTTCTCGAGTGAAGAATGTAACTGGTAGTAGGTGTTTTGTCACTTTTATTGATGATCATAGTAGAACAACTTGGGCATATTTGTTAAGGGATAAATCTGAAGTAGCCTCTGTTTTTGAGAAATTTTACAATATGGTTGAAACCCAATTTGGAAGTAAAATTCAGATCTTCAAATCTGATAATGGGAGTGAATATTTTACCAAGTCCTTGGGGTAATTTTTTAACAAAAAAAGGATTGTTCAACTTAGCACTTGTGTGGATACACCACAATAAAATAGGGTTGCAGAAAGGAAAAATGGGCATTTGTTTGAGATAACTAGGTCTTTGATGTTCACTAGTAATATTCCTAAGTATTTGTGGGGTGAGGCTTTGTTAACTGCAACCTATCTCATTAATCGAATGCCTAGTAAGGTTTTGCAATACAGAACACCTAGAGCTGTTTTTTTGGAGAGTTACCCCAATTTTAAACCTCTGTCCTCTATTCTCCCTTTCAAAGTTTTTGGTTGCACTGTGTTTGTGAAAGATTATGTTCCCTCTAGGTCAAAACTTGACCCCAGATCCTTGAAGTGTGTCTTGGTCGGGTATTCTTCACTTAAGAAGGGCTACAAATGTTATCATCATCCTTCTCATAAATTTTTTACTTCCTTGGATCTCACCTTTTTTGAATAGGAACCTTATTTCCCTGCAGCTGCAAATCAGGGGGAGAATTGTGATGTTTTTCAGCCTCCTACCAATCAGGTTTATCCTTCTTTACCTTCAGAGTTATTACCTACTAATAATCCTTTGTTATTTGAACCTCATACTCCTTAAAACCCTTCTACTTCTTCACCTATTATTACACCTACAGTTTTCCATCCTTCACCTATTGTTACTACTCCTCAGAATTCACCCAAACCTTCCTTACAAACCTTTCAGCCTCCTAAGCAATTGAAAGTTTATACCAGAAAACAGAAAACTATTGCAGAGACTGTTTTGCAATCTGATACTTGCCGAGAATTGGACTTGAATTTAGTTGCCAATGAAAATGATGGAGGTAATGTTCTAGCCGAGATTCCCTCTCATTTACTTGAATTTGATTATTTGCCTATTGGTAAAAAGAAAGGGGTAAGACAATGTACAAAACACCCAATTCAAAGGTATGTTGCTTATGGTAATCTAATGCCATCATTTAAGGCTTTTACAGCTTGCTTAGATAAAGAACAGATACCTAACACTATTGAGGAGGCTCTAAAAGATTCTAAGTGGAGAAGGGTCATAAAGAGGAGATTGAAGCACTTGAAAAGAATGATACTTGGACCATTACAGATCTTCCGCAAGGCAAGAAACCAATCGGATGCAAATGGGTGTTCTCCATAAAATACAACTCGATGGCGATACGAGGTATAAAGCAAGGTTGGTGGCCAAGGGTTTTACTCAAACCTATGGAATTGATTATAATGAGACCTTTGCTCCTCGTAGCTAAACTAAATACTGATTAGAGTTCTCTTAAGCTTGGCTGTAAACAAGGACTGGAAGTTTCATCAACTTGACATTAAGAATGCCTTTCTTAATGGAAAATTGGAAGAAGAAGTGTACATGAGAGTGCCTTCGGGCTTGAAAAGTCGAAAAGGAGATCGAAAAGTTTGCGGACTTAATAAATCCATCTATGGTTTGAAGCAGTCACCTAGAGCCTGGTTTGACAGATTCACCAAGGTGATTTTAGAAAATGGATACAAACAATCCTTGGCAGATCACTCTCTTCATTAAGGTAACCTCTAGCAATAAAAGGGTTATTTTAATAGTATATGTGGATGACATTATTCTGACAGGTGATGATGATGAAGAGATAAGTCACTTGAAAGGATTGTTAAATACACAGTTTGAAACAAAAGACTTAGGAAAGCTCAGATACTTTCTAGGCATGGAGGTTGCTAGGTCGAGCAAAGGTCTAGTGATAAACCAGAGAAAATATGTTCTTGATCTACTTAATGAAGCAGGAATGTTGGGATGCAAACCAGTTGATACTCCCATGGAAGCAGGCTTAAAATTCACTAGAGAGGACACAAGCCCTAAAGCTGATAAGGGTAAATTTCAGAGGTTAGTGGGAAAATTGATTTATTTGTCATTAACCAGACCAAACATTGCTTTTCCAGTTAATATTATCAGTCAACACATGACTGATCCAAGGAAGATCACATGGAAGCTGCAATTATAATTTTGAGATACTTGAAAGGGACACTAGGGCATGAATTGCTATTTAAAAAGACTCAAGAAAGGACTGTTCAGATTTGTTCTATTCAAGTTAGGATTATACAATGTATATTCTCCAACTTGAGGGGGAGTGTTAGATTATCTGATAGAGTTAGAGTCCTTATGTAAATAGTAGTTTAAATTAAAGTTTAAAGATAGAGCTAGAGTCCTCATGTAAATAGTAGTTTAATTTAAAGTTTACTTCCTAAAAGATAGAGTTAGATGCCTTGTGTACTTAGGACTCCTAATTGTAACTAAAGTCCAATACTTGAGTCTATAAATTCACTGTAAAGGGATGTAATTTTTCGAAAATATTCAATAACAGAAAATCAATTATGTTTTCGTCTTCTTTTTTGCAGAAACTTAAATTTTGCTTTATTTTTATGCGTTAATTAGTTTTTCCTAAAGCTAGAAAATTGCTTTTCTACACATATATTGTTTATCTACATTCACTTAATAACATGTTGCTCCCTGAAATAGATCACCAACCTAATTTCTTATTCTTTTTGCTCCACAGGCCATATTGGAGATGCTACTTTCCAAATACTCAGGCCATAATCTATGTTGTTGATTCAAGTGACACAGATAGGCTGGTGATAGCTAAAGAAGAATTTCATGCAATCTTAGAGGTAAATTCATCAAGATACATTTCGTTAAATGTCTGTAGTCCATAAGATATACCATACTGTGAAGATGAATCTGAATCATTTGCAGACTGTTGTTTTAAAGGTTTGACAAAAGAAAAAGAATGATGTGTGAAATCTTTCTATTTCTTTTCTGCCCCCCCCCCCCTTGAATGTTATTTTATTACAGTTAGCTTCATTTTTTTAAATGGTATTTTATATATTTTATGTATTTTATATATTTTAGCAAAGAAAGATTTAGAGGACTTCTTTGTCAACTTGTCATTCATGTCCCATGAAAAATGTATGAACTAAGAAGCACGGACACGATGGAACCCTGCTCGTGCGGGTGTCTCTGTTGACACGCCAGAATACGTATCGGATACATTGGAATATGGGAAAGTTAAAAAGAAAAACATGGGCACAATCAATCATTTCCGGACACGGATATGGTGAAGTGATTGAGAATGTCTTGGACTGTTGAAATATGAAAAAGAAAAAAAAAAGGTAAAACAGATGAAGTGGCGGAAGAAAGAAAAAGGAGGAAGAAAGAGAAAAAATAAACAGCGGGGAGAAAGGGGAAAAGAAGTAGGGATAATTTTTTAGTGGTTATTTTAATTAGAAGTTGGACTTGGGCTAAAAGGTTTAAAACACGAGCTTCCAATATTTTATTTAGCCCAAAATAAAAAGATTAATTTAAAATTTAAAGTATTAATTATTTTTCATGCAATAAAAATACTTTAAATAAATACTAATATAAAAAATATTTTTTTCAAATGCTTTATTTTAACAGAATTTTGATAAGAAAAGTATAAATAAAATTTAATATTAATTGTCATGTTTTTCCTTGTTTTTTAAAATTTGCCTATGTTGCAGTGTCCACGTTGTGTCGTGCCTGTATTCGGTATCCATGTCCGTGCTTCATTAGGATATAAAGAAAACTTTTTCCCCTTTCACTATCAGTTAAGATGACTAGCTATACATATGTAATGAACTACTTCTGCATGGTGTTTAAGATAATGCTCGATTATATGTTCCGTGCTTCTGTAATAGCTTGTGTGAATCTTTGCAGGAGGAGGAGCTAAGAGGAGCAGTGGTGCTTATTTTTGCAAATAAACAGGTTGGTTCTATTTTTTTTCTTATTTCTTCTTGGAGCTGGGATAGAACTAATTCTTTTTCGTATGTTACATTGAGCAAAAGCTGATTATGGGCATGGTATTAGAAGCCCTTATTGCAAAAGGAAATAATATCCAGTTTCTTACTGTGGGACATACGTTCGAGAGTAAATTTGGATTTTGTTTACTGTAGACATTGAGGATGAACATGTCATGTATAAACTAATAATGAATATGAACTTCTCCAAGAATTCTATTGCTCAAATTAGTGGCAAATTTGCAATCCAAATCCATTATTTCAAATTTAAGCTCCCAAACACATCCTCAAAAATTTTAGTTGAGAAAAGAGGAATAAATTTTTCATTCGGTGGTCAAATATTGTAAGCCACTTCGATTACTTTTTTATTTATGAATTTTTCTTGTAACTAATGTCATATTTTTGGAGCATACAGGATCTTCCAGGTGCACTTGATGCTGCTGCAGTGACAGAGGCTTTGGAATTGCACAAGATAAAAAACCGCCAATGGGCGATTTTTAAAACTTCTGCGACTAAAGGGGAAGGCCTTTTTGAAGGCTTGGACTGGTAGGTTTTGGATCACATGTAATTCGTGTTTTTCTTGAACTTGATTGGCAAAATTCAATGTTTACATATATAATGCTGCCGTTGCTATGATGAGATTTGTTGCATGAATTTATGAATAACAACTTCAAAGTGTCCATTCTCTTTTCATTTTTGTAAATTCCATCAGCTCCTTGCAAATTCATATTTTCAAGATAGAAATCATCACTGAGATGCATTTTCAATTCTCTCTTTTCTTTTTTGTTTGATTGTCTTTCTTAACTCCAACTTATATTTCATCATTGTAGGTTGAGTAATACACTTAAATCAGGAAGTGGCTAACTCTTGGTCCGAAGAATTAGAAGCTTGCGAATTTCCGGGGAATTGTGTTTGTTCGGTATGATCTGTTCAAAAGTTGAGGCCTTGCGAATTTATGGCTCTCTGATTTTGATATTTTCTTTGTTGAGTGAACTAGTAGACATGTAAATTTTTTGTTAAAGACTAACCTTTTCATTCTTAATTGATTCTACATTTTGTGCTTCCCTACGGAAGCTGATAAAATCTTAACATTTCAAACTTGCGTTTGGAAACATAACATGGCTTCTGATCAAATAAGTGTATTTCATGGCAAATTTTGTGTAGTTTAAGTCTTAACTTGATTCATTTTTCATAAATTATTAAAGCAGTTATTGATATAATATTATTGTTCGTTTATATATTATATACATAAATAATTAAATTTATTCAACATGAAAGTAAATGCATGTATTTGTTTTGTAATTGTGTATAATTGAATCAAAAAAGTTTCATGTGCCCCATATTATGAGCATTTACCCCCCCCCCCGGCCCTGATATGCCGGATGTTTGCATTTGGCATTGGAGCCCACCGCATGCCTTCAGCACCAGCTCTGCCTACCAATGGTTAGTTGAACACGATTGGAATGATGGAAATAAAATATGAAAGTTTATATGGCAGTTGGCCATACCCCAACGCATTTGCTCTTCTTACTGCTCGCCTTCAAAGGTAAACTCATGACGAATCATGAAAGAGCCTGTAGGTCTCTCACGAGTTATGCCTTTTGCTCGAGCTAATAACACAATTCTTCATGTCCTACAGGACTGCAATGTGTCTCGCCGGCTTTGGTTACAGATTTTGCCGACGTCATCTATAACGAGAATCTTCTCCCTTAATATTGAGGAATGGCTATTCAAGAACTTGTCAATGGCAAATCTGGTTGCAAAAGGGGGTACTTGCTGGTTCTTTCTCTTTGCTTCCCTAAATTGGCAGGTATGGAAGAACAGCAATGATGTAGTCTTTTCAGGTGTTTCACGTTCCGATGAGGAAATGCCGATGGAAGTGTTACTCCTCATGATGGCACGGGTACAATTGGGGGCGTAATACGTGATTCGAATGGTCAATGGATGTCTGGCTTCTGCAGAGGTATTGATATATCCTCCGTACTCCAAGCTGAGTTATGTGGAAGTCTTGAAGGCCTGAAACTAGCATGGTCTAATGTTCTAACTCCTGCAAATACAAACAGATGGTGTGCAAGCAATGGAACTTTTAAATGATCACAATTCACAATGCTGTGAACAGTCGGCTTTTGCGTGTACGTGCGATCAAAAAATTTTGGACTTGTGCTCAGCTGACCGAGCTGCGGTGGATACCTCGTGACGGCAACTCTGCTGCTGAAACACTGGCCAAGCTATCTTGGCCACACCATTTTCTTTTGAAGACCTTTGCGTTCCCTCCTGCTGAACTTATAGATGTTCTCTCGCATGGCATAGCTGATGGACTGCAGGAACTAGGGGTGTGCAAAATAAACCGTTAACCGGGATAACCATTCATTTTATAGGGTAATTAACCTAACCATTAAGGTTGAACAGTTTCGGTTAACCGAACCGCTAAAAAACGATGGTTAATGGTTAACCTATAGGTACTTTTTTAACTAAGTATGAAGTTTGTGTTTAAAATTTCTCTATTTAAGTAAATTTTTTTTGAAAATTTTAATAGAATATTTATCAGAGAGATATCATTATTATTCTAAAAAGAAATAATGAATATTTGAAAAGAAATCATAATTTAACTTGTAACTGAGCCGTTTCTTAACGGTTAACTATTCTTTAATGGTTAGTATCAGTTAGGTTATTGTTAATAACTGCTATGACAGTTAACCAACCATTTAAGCTAAATGGTACTGTTAACCTACTATGAACACCCCTAGCAGTGACCTAGTAGTTGCATTTAGCCTCTTTGTTTATCCCCTCATGATCACTCCACTATTAATAAGTTTACAATTTACTCACCCAACTACGAAAGATATAATTTCATCATTCAACTAATCAAGAGGTAACATTTTAGTCCCTCATGGATGGCATTAACTTTTTGTTAGCTCGATAATCAACCAAAATGTTGAGGTGAATTGTCTCTTCAAAAATTGTGGTGGAAGCAATAAGAAAATAGAACTTTTCTCAACGAATTACAATAGTTCGATTTCTAAATCAAGACTAATTTTCTACTTTAGTTATTCACACTAAGAAATTTTCCAAATCCACTAGATTTACAAACCTTTAAGGACAAGGTGTAACATTACAACTCTCTCAAGGTTTTTACCACAAAACCTTGAGTTACACTCTCCTAAAGAAAAATACAAATTTAGCAAACAATAAAAACCTCACAAAACAAATATGTTTGCAAAATTAAGCTTTGACCTAGATGAAACACTTGAGCAAATATAACAAAGATAGCTCACTAGTGTAAAACAAGAGAGAAATACACTTTAAAGCTCAAATACAAATTCTTTTTGTTTGAATGTTGGTATAGACTTTCTTGATGTTCTTCAACAGCTTGGAGGTCTATTTTATATCATCTAAATAATTTCTAGCCGTTTCTAACCATTGGTAGTTTAGAGCTGTTGAGATACATTAAAATCGAACATTTAATGCTTAGCCATTGGGATACATTAAAATCGTTAATAATTTAATATTTTAGTCAAGATTTTCATTAAGAAATGCTTTTCTTTTCTTTTTTTAAAAGTTGAATATCAAATTTAATTTAAAAATATGAACTAATTTGATAAAGGGTAAACATTAAGAGCTAAATTTATCAATGTGCCTAGATTGTTATACTTGATTTAATATATCTAATTATTATACGTATACAATTAGGGATGTAAAAAGTTAACCCGACCTGCAAAATTGACTAAAACCGACTTAAGTTAGAACTGCTTGTGACCCGAGGTGGTGGTAATCCGAAATTGATTCGAGTCTGAACTGGCGTTGACATGAACCCGAGTTGGAATTGGAAATTTTTGATCTGAACCTAACCTACACCCGACCAGAGAATGACCTGAACCCGAATTCAACATGATAATGTGATAACTGAATCCGACCTGCATCCGACCTGATATGAACCTGAACTCAAGATTAACTTGGGAAATAACTAATATTACCCGACCTGTTATCAACCAGACCTGTTATGAACCTAATTTGTAATTGACTCAACTTTTAAATGATCTGACTTGTTACTAAACTGATATGCTATTTACCTGATTTGGTATTTATCTGACTTGTAATAACTAATAAGTTACAATTGATGAAGTTATGAGACTATAAATTTATTATATTATAGTGTGACAAAATACATCTTCATAATTTAAGGTACATGATTAATTATGATCATTAAATTAGTATGTTTACTTTTTATATTTATAAATTATAGTATATAAAAATATTTAAAAGTTTTATTAAATCTTTAAATGCTGCCAACATGATTCCTTAAGGTTTGTGGTTTATGATTTATGGTTTAATATTAACAATTTATGGTTTAGTTTAGTGTTATTGGTTTATGAGATTAATTATGTTTCCTTAAGGTTTATGGTTTAGTGTTTAGTTTAAGGTTATTGGTTTATGTGATTAATTTAGATTCTTTAAGGTTCAGGGTTTAGTATCAATGGTTTATGGTTTAGCTCATGGTTATTGGTTTATGAGATTAATTTCAATTCCTTAAGGTTTATAGTTTTGTGTTTAGTATTAACTATTTATGGTTTAGTTTAGGGTTATTGATTTACGAGATTAATTCCAATTCAACTAGCCAAATTATGCATTTGAATTGATTAATGATGCTCATATTTTTCCCATCTTGTATGGATTTGAATCACGGTATGAAAATGTAATACCTCTTATTTAATCAAAAATTATTTAAATCGAAGCTTCATGTGTACAATTGAACTAAATTAAAGTTTCAACTTTCATGTGTACAATTTACATGTTTACATCCAAATCAAAATTTTGTGTATAATAATAATAATAATAATAATAATAATGTCCGAATTGAATTAACTTGTTAAACTTAGGATCTAATTGAGCTAAATTAAAACCTATAAACATAAATTACAGACATAATTAAAAGAATTCTAAAACTAAATGTGAAATTTCAATTAAATTAATTTAAATTTGAACTCAACTGAATTAAATTAAAACTTAAAAGTGAATATTTAAGACTTAAATAAAAAACGTCTAAAGTCAGAAGGGCCAAAAAAATAATTTCGCCTAACGTAAAAAATCATGCGGCTCTTCCTCCCACCTTTCATTTCAATTAAAAGAAGAAAAAAAACATAATAATTGGTTAAAAAAGAAATGGAGAGCTACCCTTTCATTTCAATTAAAAAAAAGAGTAAACTACAATGGTAGTCACCGAACTATCGTTTCTTTCTTATTTTGGTCACCAAACTAATTTTGTTGGCAAAATGATCACTAATGTTATATATTTTTCCTATTTTGGTCACCGACTGTTAACTTCCCGTTAAGTTTTAACAAATATGGTTACATTGCATGGTATAATAACAGTCCTAGTCCTAAAACATATACATTTCATCAACTTGGTCTTCATTTTCTAGAGTTTAACTTATTTTTTTGATTTTTTTTATAATCTGGTCCTCTCACTTTTACTTATCTTAAAAAACAACCATCATCTTCACTTATAAACTATACCTGGGTGAGAGTCTTAGTTTGTACGGATATTAACTAAACTGAAATAGATGAGTGGGGGTAGTATTTCATTCCTACACCTTCTAAAACTTGGTATCATTGTATTGATGTTGGTGCGGAATTAACAACTGTGGGTGCTACTGATTGCGAGCATTTCGACTCCCCTTTATTAGAGTCTGTAAGTAGTGCTCTAAAATATTCAAATTTATATATTCCTCCTAGAAAACAAATTTTGAAAGTCAAGAATAAGGGGAAAAGATTGAGTTGTGGAACATATAAATAAAAAAGTTAACAGAAGAATGCTGAGTGATTGTTTCTAGTGTGAAAGAAAATAAAAATACAAATAAAATAGTTACCCTTCGCACGAGCGATCTTAAACAGACCTTCCAATCGTCTTACAAGATCCCGAATCTTTATCATTGATGCCTCAGTAATTGGATGTTGGTGCCACAATTTTAAAATCTCAATGCTGGAGAAAATGAGATCCGTATAACACTTTTCACTGTTTTCTTTAAACATACCTTCCAATCATCTTACAAGATGATGGTTGTTTTTTAAGGGAAGTAAAAGTGAGAGGACCAAATTATAAAAAAGTAAAAAATAAGTTAAACTCTAGAAAATGAGGACTAAGTTGATGAAATGTATATGTTTTAGGACTATAACTATTATTATACCATGCAATGTAACCATACTTGTTAAAACTTAACGGAAAGTGACCAAAATAGGAAAAAATATGTAACTTTAGTGACCATTTTACCAAAAAAATTAGTTTGGTGACCAAAATAGGAAAGAAACTATAGTTCGATGACTACTGGTGTAGTTTACCCTTGAAAAAGGAAAATACATTGTAATTGGTTAAAAAAAGAAAAGGGAAACAGATAGAATTATGGAGCGAAAAAAGCCTCCTATTTTTTAAGAAGAGATTAATTACCCTTTAAGTATTATTGCGCTTAAAATGTTGTATTTTAGTCTTAATATTCACTTTTAAGTTTTTGTTTAATTCAATTTAGTCACAAGTATCCCTACGGTATGGACTTCGGATATAGCAACCCCTCCATAGGGTGATATTTAGTCCTTAAAATTTTACTTTTAGTCAAAACAAGCCTCTATTTATTTCTAATTTTGTAATTTAGTCTAATAATTTCAATATGCTAATATTTTTGTTCATTTTAGTTCATAAGATTTAATTTTTAGCCAAAATTGACCCATATTTATTTCTATGGTAAAATTGAGAAATTGGTCATTAGACTCTCAAATTTCTCCACTTTCAAATTGTCAAATTAGTCCCTAATTTCGATTTTTTGCTATATTTTATGGTAAAATTATGAAATTGGTTACTAGACTCTCAAATTTCTCCACTTTCAAATTGTCAAATTGGTCCCTAATTTCAATTTTAGACTATATTTTATGGTGAAATTGGTCCCTAATTTTAGTTTATAGCTTAGAGTTTAGGCCTTAGTGTTAATGGTTTAGGGTTGATGGCGTAGTTTAGGATTACTAGTTTATGAGATTAATTTCCATGGTTTAAGGTTTATAGTTTATGATTTAATGTTTAGTATTAATGGTTTAGGGATTATGGTGTAGTTTAGGGTTATTGGTTTATGAGATTAATTTGTTTGGTTTAAGGTTTAGGGTTTATCTTAGTGTATGAGATTATTTTCAATTGTTATATAGTATATAGCCTATAATATATATATATATATAACATATCATGCACGATGATATTATTATTAATTTATTACTAGATTATTTAGTGTTTAGTATTAATAGTTTAGGATTTAGGAGTTTAGTGTTCAATTAATTCCCTACAAATTTGTATTTAAACCGAGTTGATCTTTATTTATTTTTAAGTTGTGTAATTTAGTCCAATATTTCTAATATATCAATATTTTTGTTCATTTTAGTCCCTAAAAATTTGCTTTTAACTAAACCTTACCCATATGTATTTATATTTTTTAATTTAATCAAAATCCATTACTTTTTGTAATTTAGTCCAAATTATATGAATTATAACCCGTTATAACAATTCTAAAACTATAGCTATAATTCCAATTATAACATAAATTGTGACTCAATTGAATTAAATTAAAACCTACAAGTAAAATTTTGTGACTAAAATGAATACGTTTTAATATCAGATGGACCAAAACTGCAATTTTCCTTAACCTAAAACAATAGGCGGGTTTTTCCCCTCCAAATTCTAAATTGAAACCCAAAATTTGCAATTTAGCCATTTAATTTTAATTTTAAATTTAATTAATTTATGTATTTTTTACCGTCAAATTTTTAGTTTATAGATCAATTACCCTTTAAGGCCTTACCCTTTAAAGTTTTCATTTTAATTCTAATTTAAGTTTTAATTTAATTCAATTTAGTCACAATTATTTTAAATTTGTTCTAATAATTAATTGCCCATTTGTCATTTACCGTCCAATTTTTTTGCTTGGTGATTAATTACACTTTAGGTCCTCACTTGTTTAAAATTTTCATTTTAGTTCTAACATTCACTTTTAAATTTTAGTTTAATTCATTTTAGTCACAATTATATATATACATTTTAAATTGTACATATTCCGGCATCCTAAAGGATGTTTTGGTTCATATTAATCTCTAAAAATTTATTTTTATCCAAAATTTACCCACAATTGCCAGACCGAAGTCTATTTGTACACGTAAGACCTGACTTGAACTTCAACTGAAACCGATATTCTCGACCTGAATTTTATCCGTCAACGACGTGACCCAACCTGAACGTGGCTCGACCTGAAGTTCATCTGAACCTGAATTAACCCGTTAATTAACTGATTCAGACCCGATTTATTTTGGCCTGAACTGAAACTTACCCGACCCGAACCCGAACTCAATTTGATTTGAACTCAACCTAACGATGACCCAAATCTGAGTCGACCTGATCCGAGTCGGACCATTAAATTGACCTGACATAACCCGTATCTGATTTGACCTAACCTAAAACCTGAACGATTACCTGATTTCACATCCCTATATACAATCAATTTATTTGAAGATATATAAATTTAATTATTTTCTTTCATTTTTGTGTTAGTTTTATATGAAAATTTAATTTCCTTTCATTTTATTTTTTAAATTTCAAAGTTACTGTTTACACAAATTATTCCAGAAAAATATATGTTCATTTTAATTATTATATTATTATGCTAGATATAAAATTTTCCATAATTAGTTTATATTATTATATATTATTTTGAGAAATTTTCCTTTCGTACGGATAATAAATACAATTAAAAAAAAGTGTTAATAATACAATTATATAATAAATTTATTATCAACAAGTAGGGGTGGGCATTTGATCGAGTCGAGTCAAAATTTTTTGACTTAGTCGAGTTGAAAAGTCCTATTTTATAACTCAAACTTTATTTGAAATTTTTTTGAGTCTAGTGTATGAAATTCGAGTCGAGTTTGAGTTTCTATTTAAATTTAATTGTAAACATTTATAATGTTATAATACTAATTAATTCAAGTTTAAATGGTTTTCTATAACCTTATACAATACACACATATATTTCATCATATGTGATATATGGGTTAAGATCCACTTACACTATGTAAAACTCAACTAGTTTTACACTAATTCATAGCCATTAGATGGGTGAAATGGATGGATGAGATTAACTCCTTATTTTTTTTTCTCCAAGTGATGATATGTAAAACTCAACTAGTTTTACACTAATCCATGATCATTGGATGAGTGAAATGGATGGATGAGATTAGAAGGATATGTGAAGATTATCACTTGAGAAAAAAATAAGGAGTTAATCTCATCCATCTATTTCACTCATCCAATGGTCATTGATTAGTGTAAAACTATGAACAAGGATTTGAACTATGAAACAAACATAAACCATTAAAAATGTAACTTTTTGAATTGTCTAAAGATGATTACAAGATATTATCTATTCATACATATTCTTAACCTTATAGACAAAACGATTTGAACCCGAATCTCCTAAGATCAACATCATCTGCTTTTCTACTAGCACCACTTGTTGGGTTCTTAAAAAATATAACTTTTATAGTAATTTAAGGTATTGTTATGCTCTATTTTAAAAAGTATTATTATGCAAGGTAAAAATTATCCAAAATTAATTATGGTATTATGAGAATTTATTTTTCTCTAATGATATTAAATGTCAATTAAAGAATAGATTTGGTGTTAGTAAATAAAATTAAAGAATATATTTATTTTACCTAGAAAAACACTTTATCAAAAAAGAAAAAGAGAAAATTTAACACCAAACTCCAAACTATATTACCACAATTCTATTTCGCCTATAAAAATATCTCTAACTCCAACTCCAACTCCAACTCCAACTCCAACTCCAACCAATTTGTTCAAGACAAAACAAAATTTAAAACAACAAAAATTGAAAATTCTACAAAAAATGGTTCCAAGTATGTTATACTCTAGCCATCCTTCTCCTATTCATCTCAGGTACTTTTTTTTTCTCTAAAACTGAGCATTTTTTCGATTGATATTTTAATTTTTTAAGTTTTAAACTCGTTAGTAAAGCTTGTTTTTCTTCTATAGTGAGTTTTATATGTGAAATAAACTTTGTTTTATTTGGATTTCATTTGTTATATAAATACTAAACACGCAATGCATATATTATATAAATATATTCTCTCTCTTAGTTTTGATGGTTAAGTGTAAAACCCTGTAATCTCGAATAATATATATGTATATATAATTATATATTTGAAAGGTATACAAAAGCAATCCTTTTTTTCTTTGTTAAAACAGCTGAAGTGAATGCTGGCAACGGTGACTGAAACAATATCGATGGAAATTCGTCGGTAAAACTCAAACAATGCCAACAGGCAATTGGACCCTGCACCGTGGAATGCAATGTTGATTGTTGTGACCGAAATTGTGGGGTTGAATTCCCAGGGCAACTAGAGGGGGAAGGCAGTTGCTTTAGAGGTCAATGTATTTGCTATTATAATTGTTAGAAACATGAGAAAATCTAACTTTTGTTTTGTATTCGCCATTCACAATGAAATAATTGAGTGAAGCTTAAATTTATTGAATTATTTTGAATTAGGAATGAAACGAAAGAATATATAAGTTTTGATGACTAAAACTATTATTATACATAACCTTGTTAGATGTTTGTTTGTATTTTAACAGATAAATGACCCAATCGTAACTAAAACATTAAATGAGTGACACAGTTATAACTTTTAATAATTGAGTGACGTAATTGTAAGTTTTAATAATTGCATGACTCAATTGTAACTTTTAATAATTGAATGATCCAATCGTAAATTTACTAATAATTGTAAAGTAAGTTTGATGTATAATTATCATAAACATATCAAGTTATTTATGTTGATTTATATCCATTTATCAGGTTAATTAAATAACTATGAGCAAGGGTTCATGATTCAATTATTATACAAACTAAATTCGAACAATAAATTTTTTACACAAGAAAACTCATTTATAAAATATTTAAAATCTATTGTTCAAAAAAATATTTAAATTCTATATAAGGTTCGTTTGATTCAATAAACACATATTTCAAAAAATGAATTCTAGAAAATAAATTAAATTTTTCAAAAAAATAACTTTTTGAAAATTATTTTTTTGGTGTAATGATGATGTTTTGTAAACCATTTTCCTTTGTTTGATTATTTTTCTACAAATTATTAATTATAAATATCAAATACAATAAACAATATTATTCATTATAAAACTTTAATACTATTATTTTAAATATTACAATAATTTAGTTACTATTGTTTATGTCAATATTATTTTTTATTTAAATAATATTTTTAATAATTTATAAATAAAATATCAATACTGGTATATTTTATTAAAATAAAAATATTATTATTTATATTAGTTAAATATTAAAATAAAAATAGTACATTACATTATTAATAATATAAATATTAATAAATATTATATTAATTTTAAAGAATAAAATAATATTACTCATTATTAATAATTCAATAATATTACTTTTAGTTTTCACAAGCACCTTAGTTTTAAAGTTTAGGAATTTAGTTTAGAGTGTAGGGTTTAGGACTTTAGCAGTTTAAAATTTAGGGAGTGTAAATAGAATTTAGGGTTTATAGGTTAAATCCTAAATCCTCAACATATTACCTTAAACCTAAACCCTAACATCTCAACCCTAAATTATAACCCTAACCACTAAATTTTAAACTACAAAACCTAAACCATACACCCTAAACTAAGTCCCTAAGCCCTAAAACTAAGGCGTTTGTGGAAACTAAAAGTTTCTACCGCCGATGTATTGGATATAAATCCTTAATTATATTAATAATTCGTTATATATTATGGGAAATTATACCATGCACTGGCAGTGGAAAACATTTTATTTCCACAAGCGCCCTAATTTTAGAGGTTAGAGGTTTAGTTTATGGTTCATAGTTTAGGGGTTTAGATTTAGAGTTTAGAGTTAGAATTTAGGGGTTATAAGTAAAAACCTAAATCCCTACCATATTAACCTAAAACCTAAACCCTAACCTCTAAACGTTAAACCCTAAATTCTAGCCACAGACTCTAAATTCTAAACCCCTAAATTATAAATCCTAAACTAGATCCATAATCCCTAAAATTAGGGTGCTTGTGGAAACAAAATGTTTCCACTGCCAGTGCATCATATATTTTATCATATATTATTATATATTAAAGCAACATTATTATATTATATGATTTAAATTTTGTAATAAATATGTTTTTAGATATTCTAATAATTAATACTTTTTAAAAGGATCTTGTAATATTATATTAATATTTAATACATAAAATAATATTACTCATTATTAATAATTCAATAATATTGTATTTATGAAAATAATAAACAATATGAATTATATTAATTATTACCTATATAATATTAAAATAATAATATAATACAATTGTGCATATTGTCACGGACCGTAGACCCGAGACCGAGACCAATGCAAACCAGGCTATCCAAGAAGCTTTTGCACCATCTTTGGCCTACCATAACCCATTTGAGCTGGCCCATCCCTTGGAGAAGAAGAGCCTTGTAAAATGTAAATTACTTAAGTTAAAATACAAATTACTTAAGTTAAAATATAAATTCCTTAAATCAAGGGATTCTATTAGATATGAAGTAATCTGCACCATCGATGTAGTTTAAACTTAATCGTTGGATATAGGGGGCTTCAACAATAAATATAGGCTTACCCCTACCACGTTTACTCACTTCACTTTTGAGGAATGCATTGAGCATTCATTCAAACACTCTCGCATTCTTTGTGAGTCATTATCTTTTCTTTATTCTTTTTGCTTCCACAAGGATTTAAACACTTTTGGTTTGATCTATTTCAAGCTTACTTAGTTGTACCAGCATTCAAAAGGCGACTAAGGTGACACGTTCCAGGTAGCGAGGTTCTACGGATGTGACAAGTGGTATTAGAGCCTGTTTGATTGGAAGAAATAGCACAACAAAGCCCTAGTGCAGTCCCAGCACATGAGAGAGTCACAACCTGCAACAACGAGAATAAGCAAGTGTTGGGATGAACAATCAATGCAAGATGGGGTGAATTGACAACTTAAAGTTTTGGAGGAAGCAATTGGAAAGGTAAGAAAAATTAGGACATAAGATTTATAATGGTTCAACCTTCTCAACAAGGTTTACATCCATTACCTTAGCTATCCACACTAAGGATTTCCCAAATCCAATGGATTTGCTTTCCTTTTGAGGCTAAATGAGATAACCTTACAACTCCCTTAAGACTTATACCCAAAGTCTTAAGAACCTTAGAAAGAGAAATACAAATAGAGCAAATTGAAAATCCCTTACAAGGTAAATTGTTTGCACAATTCTAGGCTCACTAAAACCCAACACTTGAATAAAATGAATACAAACGAAATCACTCAAGTGGGTTTACAACATTTTACAAGAAAGGCTCAAAGATTGTTGGATGTGTGCTTGAATGCTTTAGACTTGATCAATAGTTGTTGAAGTAGCTTTGGAGACTTAATTTTATAACCCTCATTGATTTCTAACCGTTTGGGTAGTTGGGATATTGATTATAGCCATTGGGCTTCATTTTTCCTTGTAAAACCAAAGTTTGATTTTGATATAACAAATTCTTTAAGGACTTATTTGTAAAAGAAAATAAATTTTTAAGTATCTCAAAGACTCACAATTGACAAGGATTTTCAAGTACAAAATTATTCAAAATCAAAAACTTAAACGCTATAAATTTTTCTAAGTGTTTTTAAAGTTAAATTCAAGTTTTACGCCTAGACGTATCGATATACCCTTAGGTGTTTCGATACGAGCTTAAATTAAAAGGCCACTGTAAGAATCTGCTTCGATACGGTTCTATCCGTATCGATACGACCTTCATATGGGCTAAGTATTTTATTCAGGTGTTTCGATACGGTGCCATCCGTTTCGATACGACCTTCATACTGGGTTTAAGATTTAAGAACAGCATACCGATACGGCTACTAGCGTATCGATACGATTGTTAAGATTTTTCATTTATGATTCGAACGTTTCCTTATCAGTTATTGGGAACATGCGATTTTGAAAATCAGTTAACTCGATCGATACACCTTCAAGGCGTACCGATACAGGTTCAGACAGTAGCCCAAGTGAGCAAAATTGCATCGATACGACCTTGCCCGTTTCGATACGCCTCTTCGTTTTACACTGAGATCATACCGATATGCTTCCTCGCGTATCGATACGCCTCTGTATAATTGTACACAAGGGATCTTTCTATTTTGAGAAAGGTATCGATACAGCTATTCGTGTACCGATACAGGTAGTTGCGAAAGTGCATTTATGGTGGGAAGAAGAGGGCCCAACAGCTATATTGATGACTTCAACCACCCACACAACTAGAAATCAATGAGAAGGTATAAAAGCAAGTCTCCAAAGCCTCAACAACAACTATTGAACTTATTTGCAACATCCAAGAATATATCTAAACCGTTGAGCTTAAAGAGTCAAATTATTGTACCCGACTTGTTGTAATTTTCATTGTATATATTTCTTTCAAGTTTGGGGAGAGTTTGTATGTAATCTGGGCAACAAATCAATCTTGTGAGAGATACTTTCAAGTTTGCCATTACTTCTTTGTAAATAGAGAGTCTTGGTTACTCTTTAGGTAGAAAGATTAACTGATTTGTAAAGGTTTCCTCCTAAGCTTAGAAAAGGGGAAGAATATCAAGTGGATATTGGTTCAAAATCCTTAGTGGGAGCTAAAGTAGTGGATGTAGAGCTTGTTCAAAGCTTGAACCACTATAAATCGCCTTGTTTTCAATTTTTATCTTTTAAATTTGCTCATTCCAATTTCAAAAAGCCAATTCACCCCTTCTTGGTCAATTACACATCGATTGATCCACTCAACAATTGGTATCGGAGCCAAACTCTTTGAGAGACTTACATCCACAAGAGGAGATCCTAGAAGAAGATTAACCGACTAGAAATCAAAGCCATGGCGTCTACATCCAGGCCAAACTTGTACGAGTCACAATCTATCACCAAATCACCGTTCTTTAATGGGGATAACTACCCCTATTAGAAGAATAGAATGAGGCTCTTCATCAAGTTCAATGACTACACCCTTTGGGATTTAGTAGAAGATGGTCCAATCATTCCCATGAAGAGAGATGAAGAAGAAAGACTCATTCCGAAGACAAAGGTAAGTTACCACAATTACAATCAATAATCCATTCAATTAAAGCTAGTGAGTTCAATTCGTTTTAAGCCTATCTTGCATATTAAGTAACAATTCGAATAGGTGAGGATTCAATAGACAATGCATGATGTACCTAATAGATATATTAGGACCCATAATGCAATTAGTTATCATGATCAACACCATTTAGGACTTATTTGTTCTTCAAGCAACCATTCGAATGGTTGGAGAACACAATAGGAATTTCAATGTTCAACGTAGCTATTATGCATACCAATAGGTGATTTACATCATTTACCTATGTGACCATAATCAAACATACATGCTTTTGATGTTATATACATCATTTGACTAGAACAATAAGTGACCAAAGTAGTCCATGTTTAAACATGAAGGTTACTACATTTACTTGTTGTTAACTAGCCAACTTCAATAAGTCTATTCAAACCATTACATGCATAATCTAACCATGGGAATCTAACATTAGGCTAACAAGCATTAAAGCTCAATTAAGTGTATACATACCCATATTTACATACAATACTCTTTATTGATCATAGATGAAGTTAATTTATACAAACCATTACTAAGTGATCATAAATATACATGCCTTAGGTGCCACCATCCTAGGAGAACTATAACAAGATGGAAACATACTTTTTCAAGCAAAATATGACTTGTACGAGCCTAGACTTCAGGATAGGATCCAATATCAACCTGAATCGTAGTAAAGAGAGACTTGATTGAGCAAAGCTTAGTGAAAGAGTTCAAGTTATAAGGCAATCAATACAATAAGTCTCAACTACGAACCATCTAATAGATGGTATGGTTCCCCCATCAATAAGGAACCATTCGAATAACTATGTAAACAATACTAGATGCATTTGCTTAATTTTCAATTCAATATCAATACAAGGCTTGAAATTTAGACATGATCAATCATCCAATTCGAATAACAATAGGCATAACATGTAATTTGAACACAATCAATGTTTCAAACTCAAGCAATCTCATATATGCATTGTTCAAGCAATGTCTCAATATCAATAGCTCATGGCATTCAATTTTCCTTTACTATCAATCAATGCAATTCAATGAAGCAATAGGTTCAATGTACATGAGGTATGAGTTCATTTTAAGTATAGCATTAAGAATCGATTACTCAGTCTAGATACTCGAGTCCCCAACCAAACTGTCGCCAATAACAATAATCAATATGGTACAAAGTATCGAGCAAATTCCTCCTACTGTCACTAATGACCAATAACAATACTTCCCTTCTACTGTCGCCAATTAGGGACCAATGTCCCGGACCGTAGTCCACTCCGATAATGAGCTCTATGGACTCTATGACATGCCAATTATATCTATGACCAACTCGAGACCAAGTCTTACAATAGTTATCACTTTCATTCAATTTCAAGCATGATTCGATTCAATATGCACATTTAGTGCCAATATCCCCTTTTAATCAAAAAGGGTTCAATGCCAATCACAATACCAATAGCTCAATGATCAATATTTTACAATCAATGAATACATATCTATCAATAAGTCATTAGATTAATAGATTGAGTTGTCTTTAAGTTAACAATTAGCATGCTTCAATACAATGGAAATCAAATTAGCAAAGATCATGCTACAACAACCAATTTAACCAAGGAAGCATGCTTATCAATCAAGTAATCATTCAATTGCTTCAATCAAGTAAACACACCAATTTTCCTCAAAGGAACACTTACCTTACAAATGCTTAAAAGCATGCGCATTATACCATTCAATCTAGAAATCAATAAGCAATTTAAATCAAGACATACTTAGAAAGGTTACCGCCTTTTCCAAAACATTAAACTACACTCACAGGAATTTTTCGAGCTATTGCCAATTCTGGATTGAAATCCTTTTGCCTCTACTAGCTTGCTGATCTATGTGAGCCCCTTTTCCTCAATTTCCACTTGATCTATCATTACATTTAATGCACAGTGTATTAGGTAGAATCCATCAACCATTTAAGTCATTATATGACTCCATACATTTAAGCATTCAATTCAAAACATCAAGACTGTTGCTGCCTGGCATCATGTGCACTACTTGCTTAAATGTTCATATCTTTTATTCCGTACGTCAAAACTTCGAACCGTTTACATCTTTTTATTTAAAGGAAGACCAAATTATGCCACTGGACAGTTTGCACTGTCCTTAGAGATTAATCTCTACAAACTGTTTTATAACTCAGAATTCGTTTCCGTTTGTTGTATACAAAACTAGACATACTCATGATTCTGTACATATAAGATTTACTCCCTAATTTTGTCTATGTGATTTTTTACAAATTTTTAAACTCACTGCCCCAAACAGAGTCTTCTGGACAGATTTCCTTTAGCTAGATTCTAGCTTCATTAATCACTTAGACAAGGATTCTAACATGATTGTTCAACAAATATACTCATTCATACATTTCCAAGTCAGTCCAATTATATGTCAAACCTATAAAAATAGGGCAATTGAACAATATTTTTGAATTGATTCAATAAGGCATCATCTCACTAGAATTTCCAATAACAAGAATTTTAATTCACATATCAATCATCAATTCTAGTATTCATATAAGTTTTTCCAACAACTAACATAACAATTCACCATCAATTTGGTTAATGAAAACATCAATTTCAAAAGCCATTCGATTCATTCTAAACAATCTACCATTTCATGGATTGATCAATCAAGTGAACTTCTTAACTAATTCATGCCATCAATTCACTAACTAATCATCCAATTCATGTAATTCAAGCAAGAACTTAAAATCTACATGCATCATTTGAATCTATAATGCATTAAGGAAGAGATTTTACCTTCCTTTCAAGATAATATGAATGCTAGCAACTCCATTTCTTCCAAATTTCAAGCTTGAATCTATGAACATGGAGTTTTCTCACTCATTTCCTTTCTCCCTAATTTTGTTCATCAATTCGAAACTAAGGAGGAAGATGATAATGGATCATCAATTAACTCCTTCCAAAATGACTAATTTTCCCTTGATTATCCACTAATTAATGACATGTGTAGGGGCATTTAGGAATACAGGAATTTAGCACGCATTCCTTTATTTTGTTACTTGTTTCGGTTTGGTCACTTATAATTTAGGTTACCACTTTTTCATTTATAGCATACTAGTCCTTATTAACTAGACCTAGTACCTTGCTTTCAATCAATTAGGGATTAAATGAAGGCATTGTAGTAACTTCCTTTATACTAGTTTTGAGGATATTACAAAGCTAATCTGAAAGCTTCTCTATTCTCTTCCCGAATCATGGGATGAGAAGAGAACCGCAATCATCGAGGCCAAGAATTTGAAGACGTTGAAGCTCGATGAATTGGTGGGATCTCTCCTTACTCATGAGATCATGAGGCAAGGAAGAGAAAAATAAAAGAAGAGAGAAGAGAAAAGAGTGGAGAAGCAAGAGGTAGAGAAGAATAAGCAAGGAATTGCTCTCAAGGCTTCTCAAGAGGAAAGCAACTCTAGCGAGGATGAGTTTGAAGAATTGGCTATTGATACGGAAGCCAGGATCCAAGAATTACCTCAAAATCTAGGAACCCTCTAGATCACAATTAATCTAGCAAACTCACTAATATGATCTGAGAAAACCCCAAACTCCACGTTCAACAAACCGATAATAAAGTATGATCTTGATGTAGAAAATGAGATAGGATGAATTTGATGGTGGCGGTGTTGGATAGATTTGTCCTTGGCACCCTCCTAATCGCAATTGAATAGGCAAACACCTGCAAACGACACGAATCTCTCCGATGAATGGATAATGACGAGATAGATGTTGTAGGATATTTTATCCTCGACACCCTCTTAGACGTGATTATCTAAGCAAGCAACCTCAAGCGGCTTTAACCCACCCTCCTAGATGCAATTACCTAGGCAAGCAAGAGTGTGAAGATGGTCTCTATTACAAGAACTTGACGAACTTACGTTGAAGAAGATTTCTGATACGAAAAATAACAAGGCAAATCTATCTACATTGAAAATAAAATGGCCCATGGCCAAAGGTTTTTGCAAATCATAAATTCATGATGTTGTTCTCATTAATGAAGCAAATATGCCTTTAAATAGGCTACAAATGAAGAGTTTAACTTGAATTAGGAAAAGCAAACATAATAATAAAATAAATAAACATATTTTATCTAACCTAAAAAACTAATAAATAAATAACAAATCTAATCCTAAATCATATAAATATCTTCATAAAGAATCCTAGATTAAATTTAAGTACAAATAATCAATAAAATTATTGAAAATTCGTAATAAATAATATTTCCCGTAATAAATCCGTATAGAGATTTCTGCTCGCATAGTCTTCACTAAAACGGACATAACTTGAGCTCCCGACGTCGAATTGATACGTTTCAAGATGCGTTGGAAAGCTAAGAGACATACGAATATGTTTGAAGAAGACATGTAGACTCAGAAGTGTCAGGATCCCATCCGAAAATTCGATGGAAGTCGGCTGAAATTCCAGACTTATAAAACAATTTCAACTCTTTGGCTACAATGCATCATTTTAGTCCCCCATACATGTATCATTCTCCCCTGTTGAAAACGATTCGTCCCGAATCTTAATATTTGTTGATCACAACCTTTAAGTCTCTTGATATGTCTCTAGGAAAATATTAAAACTAGGATCTATATAGAGAATTATATTTTTTTCTCAACTACTAAAAAAACAGTAAAAGATAGTTGTTTTAAACACCTAAACCAAGGCTCTGATACCAATTGATACGGAAGCTAGGATCCAAGAATTACCTCAAAATCTAGGAACCCTCTAGATCGCAATTAATCTAGCAAACTCACTAATATGATCCGAGAAAACCCCAAACTCCACGTTCATCAAACCGATAATAAAGCATGATCTTGGTGTAGAAAACGAGATAGGATGAATTTGATGGTGGCGGTGTTGGATAGATTTTTCCTTGGCACCCTCCTAATCGCAATTGAATAGGCAAACACCTGCAAACGGCGCAAATCTCTCCGATAAATGGATGATGACGAGATAGATGTTGTAGGATATTTTGTCCTCGGCACCCTCTTATACGTGATTATCTAAGCAAGCAACCTCAAGTGGCTCTAACCCACCCTCCTAGATGCAATTACCTAGGCAAGCAAGAGTGTGAAGATGGTCTCCATTACAAGAACTTGACGAACTTACGTTGAAGAAGATTTCTGATACGAAAAATAACAAGGCAAATCTATCTACATTGAAAATAAAATGGCCCATGGCCAAAGGTTTTTGCAACTCATAAATTCATGATGTTGTTCTCATTAATGAAGCAAATATGCCTTTAAATAGGCTACAAATGAAGAGTTTAACTTAAATTAGGAAAAGTAAACATAATAATAAAATAAATAAACATATTTTATCTAACCTAAAAAACTAATAAATAAATAACAAATCTAATCCTAAATCATATAAATATCTTCATAAAGAATCCTAGAATAAATTTAAGTACAAATAATCAATAAAATTATTGAAAATTCGTAATAAATAATATTTCCCGTAATAAATCCGTATAGAGATTTCTGCTCGCATAGTCTTCACTAAAACGAACATAACTTGAGCTTCCGACGTCGAATTGATGCGTTTCAAGATGCGTTGGAAAGCTAAGATACATACGAATATGTTTGAAGAAGACATGTAGACTCAGAAGTGCCAGGATCCCATCCGAAAATTCAATGGAAGTCGGCTGAAATTCCAGACTTATAAAACAGTTTCAACTCGTTGGCTACAATGCTTCATTTTAGTCCCCCATACATGTATCAGCTATGATAGCCAAAAGATTCTCTCGGTTCATGAAGTCCAGTCGAGGAAGAAAATTTCAAAGAAGAAGAGACTTCAAGAATAAGAACAAAGAAGAGGAGAAGGATCAACTCATTTGTTATGAGTGCAAGAAGCCATAGCATATTAGATCCAATTGCCCTCAACTCAAGAAGAAGAGCTTCGAGAAGAAGTAGAAGCTCAAGGCCCATGTTGCTACTTGGAGCAATGAGGAATCATCATCTGATGAAGAGGAGCAAGAAGTGGCCAACCTTTGCCTCATGGCTATTGATGATGATTCTAAGGTAAACCCTAACTCAAATACTTTCAATTTCACTTTTGACGAGCTTCAAGAAGCATATGATGAGTTACAAGAGGTTTACGATGAGTTGGTTGAGAAGTATAAGGAATCAGTTTTAAAAAAACAAGAAAATGATTTCTAATATAAAAACCCAAAACGATTTCCTTTCCAAAACCAACTTGAAACTTGAAAAGAAGATTTTGGTTTTACAAGATGACCTAAAATATTTTCAAAATGAAAATGTTGGTTTAAACAATCTTCTTTCTAAAGTTCATGGTGATCACCACAAAGTGGTGAATGAACTCAAAGCTTCTTTGAACAAAGTTGGTACTAATACTTTTGAAAAGGGTCAATCTTCTAAAACCAACTATGTGAAAGGAACTTTGTGAACCATAAACAAAGAAGCTCTCAAAGGTACCCTAAAGGTAAAAGAGTTAGAAGTGTATGGGTTCCTAAGGAACTTGTAGCTTCTAATAACATTCATGTGATTGCATCTTGGATTCCTAAGGGAACCAAGTATTTGGGAGCTAATTCACATGGACCCAAAATGATTTGGGTACCAAAAACCAAGATTTAATTCTTTGTTTGTAGGGGGAGCATTGCTACAAGGCCAAAGCTTCAAGTCAAAACACATGGTAACTTGATAGTGGATGCTCAAGACATATGACCGGAGACAAGAGTAGATTTATGGAGCTAAAGCCAAAGAGTGATGGAGTGGTGACATTTGGTGACAACTCCAAAGGCCTCATTAAGGGTATTGTTTCCATTGGTAATCTCTCTTCTATACTTATTGAAGATGTTTTATATGTCAATGGTCTAAAACAAAACTTGTTGAGCATTAGTCAACTATGTGATAAGGGTTTTAATATTCTTTTTGATATTAATGGTTGCAAAATTTTGGACATTAAAACAAATAAGATAATTCTCATTGGTCATCGCATAGGTAACATTTACATGGTGCATTTAGATGACATTCATACATCCCAAGCATGTTTGGTTTCTAAAGATGAAAATGATGCATGGTTATGGCATAGGAAACTAGGGCATGTTAACATAAGTGTTTTAGAGAAATTAGTTTCCCAAAATCTAGTAAGAGGTTTACCTAAGGTAAAATTTTCTTTAGATAAAATTTGTGATGCTTGTGCTAAGGGTAAATAAAAACGTGTCTCTTTTAAATCAATTAATGATGTTTCAACTAGTAGGGTATTACAATTGATCCATATTGATCTTTTTGGGCCAATTAGAACTACTAGCTTGGGTGGAAAATTATATGCATATGTCTTAATAGATGACTTCTCTAGATACACTTGGGTTATCTTTTTAAGAACTAAAGATGAGGCTTTAGAAAAATTCATCATGTTTGTAAAAATCTCTCAAAATGACCTTGGTCAAAATATTTCACATATTAGAAGTGACCATGAAACAAAATTTCAAAATCTTGGTTTTGAGGATTTTTGCAACTCTAATTGTATTAGCCATAATTTTTCCGCACCTCGCACTCCTCAACAAAATAGGGCAGTTGAGAGGAAAAACCGTACTTTAGAAGAAATGGCTAGAACCATGCTTTGTGAAAACAATTTACCTAAATATTTTTGGGCGGAAGCCACAAACACTGCTTGTTACATTATTAACCAAGTAATGATTAGGCCAATTTTAAAGAAAACTCCTTATGATATTTTAAAATCAAAGAAGCATATTAGCTATTTTTCATCCTTTTGGATGCAAGTGTTTTGTTTTAAATAATAGAAAATATCATTTAGGTAAATTTGATGCAAAAAGTGATGAAGCTATTTTCTTAGGTTACTCTTTAAATTCTAAAGCCTATCAAGTTTTTAACAAAAGAACCTTAGTTGTAGAAGAGTCTATACATGTGGTTTTCGATGATAACCTCCTTCCGAGGAAGGATTCTTGTGATTATGATGATGTAGGGATCATTGAAGCCAATGATGGTGGACAATCATCAATGGTGGATGAGATTCCAACCAAAGAAGAAGAAGCACAAGATCCTCCCATAGAAGCCCTGAAGGACATGAATCTTGAGGAAAAGGAAGTGAGCTACCCAAGGGAACTCAACTATGTCAAATGTGGTGAAATCTTGGGTGATCCATCCAAGGGGGTAACTACTAGATCATCTCTTAGATTAATGAATAATGTTGCATTCATTTCATGCATTGAGCCTAAAAATATCAAAGAAGCATTAAAAGATAATTTTTGGATATTGGCCATGCAAGAAAAACTTAATCAATTTGAGAGGAGTAAAGTGTGGACATTAGTTGATAGGACTAGTAATAAATCTACTATAGGAACTAAATGAGTTTTTAGAAACAAGCTAGATAAGAGTGGTAACATAGTGAGAAACAAGGCTAGACTTGTTGCTCAAGAAGAGGAAATTGATTTTGATGAAACATATACACCCATAGCTAGAATAGAAGCTATTAGGATGCTTCTTTCATTTGCATGTTATCATGAATTCAAGTTTTTTCAAATGGATGTAAAAAGTGCATTTTTAAATAGTTTTATTTATGAAGAAGTGTATGTTGAACAACCGCCCAGTTTTGAACATCCAAATTTTCCAAATCATGTTTTTAAATTAACTAAAGCTTTATATGGTTTGAAACAAGCTCCTAGAGCTTGGTATGAAAGGCTTTAAAACTTTTTGATTGAAAAAAGACAAGGTGGAAACTACACTTTTCATTAAAAGAAATGACAATGACATCTTAGCAGTACAAATTTATGTTGATGATATAATTTTTGGTTCTACTAATGAGTTATATTATCAAGAGTTTGCTAAGTTAATGCAAGGTGAGTTTGAGATGAGCATGATGGGGAGCTCTCATTCTTCTTGAGACTCCAAATCAAGCAAAGGAAGGATGACATCTTCATCAATCAAGCTAAGTACATCAAGGATATGCTCAAGAAGTTTGGCTTGGAGAATGTGAAGCCTCAAGAAACACCAATGAGCTCATCTATAAAGCTTGACAAAGATGAAGGAGGTAAGTGTGTTGATTCTAAACTTTATCGCTCTATGATTGGTTCTTTGCTTTATCTTACCGCAAGTAGACTTGACATTATGTTTAGTGTTTGCTAGGTTCCAAGCTAGTCCTAGAGAATCACACCTTATAGCTATTAAGAGAATCTTTAGATACCTTAGAGACACACCATGTTTAGGTGTTTGGTATGCTAGAGACTCATCCTTTAAACTTCATGCTTATTCTGATGCAGATTATGGGGGTTGTAAGATAGATAGAAAAAGTACATCAGGCACTTGCCAATTCCTAGATAGCATATCTTGGTTCTCTAAGAAACATAATAGTGTAGCTCTATCTACCAGTGAAGCAGAATATATATCGGTTGGAAGTTGTTGTGTTCAAGTCCTCTGGATGAAGCAACAACTTCTAGAATATAGAATTGATGTAGGTACCATACCCCTTAAGTGTGACAACACTAGTGCCATTTCTCTCACTAAGAATCCTATTCAACATTCTAGAACCAAGCATATAGAGATAAGACATCATATCATTAGGGATCACATCTTAAAGAATGATGTTGTTCTAGAGTATGTTGATACCTCAAACCAACTAGCGGACATATTTACCAAACCATTAGACAAAGAGCGTTTTTGGACTCTTAGGAGAGAGGTAGGTCTAACTAGCCTATCTTGACCTTTTAGAGCCCTTTAGTGCCAAAAAATTTGCTTGAATTTGGATGATGATCATGTTTTTGTTACTTTGCTTCTTGATGCATCTATGCTTGTTGCTAGGGGGAGTATGCATCTATCTTAGCCTATTCATGTTGATCATACATCATACACATGCATTTCGGTTCGAATGAAATCAAACTTTTGAGCAACTTGTGGCGTAAAATGCATTTTCTGGGTTATCCGTATCGAAATTGGTGTAGGTGTTTCGATACACCATTCTTGTCTCAACCTAGATTGCATTTTTTAGCATAAGTGTATCAATACGAGTCCGACCGTATCAATACAGATCCAAGAACAGGTTTTGATACAGGTGAGTTCGTATCGAAATGGTACCAGTGTTTTGATATACCTGTATCGATACGCCACATGGTGTATCGGTACGCACGGACGCAGATCCTTAAATAAGTCCTTAAAAGGGCTTCTTTAAAACAAAATCCTAATGAAACCTAAACTCTCTCAAAAACCCTAATATTTTTCTTATAAATACCCATCAAAACCCTTGCTTTTCATCAAATCTTTTGAGGTTTTTTGTTCTTTAAAACAAGTCTAAGCTCTCTCTCATCAAATTGGTGTATCTTCATCCTTCATTCATCCAATTCCATAACTCAAGGTATATTTTCCTTTTATTTTTCAATTTCATTTATTTTTACATACTGATTTTAGTTAGTTTTTGTCTAAAAGGTATACATATAGCATGGGTTTTGAAGTTTTTGCAATAATTCTTTAAAATTTGAAATTTTTTGATTCGAATATAAAAAATTATATTGTATATTTTATAATCCATTTTTTGAAATTCTTTTTACCAAAATTTCTTTTTATATTTGTATATCTTTTTAAACTATATTGTATATTTTTTAACAAAAACCTTGAGCATTGGATTATTTATTGGATTGAATATGATGATTTATGCATACACTGTTTTGGGCTTAAATTGTTTTTTAGATTATCTATGGCACCAAGAAAAAGAGCTAGAACAAGCGAGGTTGGCAAGTCTTCAACCGAAGACAATTCGACACGTCCCAACCTTAGTATCATTTATCAAAAGATTTTTCCAACCCTGATGGCTTTAAATAACTTCAAGCAATACCAAAACTACAAGATCCGCCGCGAAAGAGTAACATCTCTTCCTTTTTTAGACTCTGAACGTTTCAAGTTTAAATATTTTCATCTTTTGAGACGTCGGAACTTTATTCAATTTTTAGCTATCCCCAGATTTTTGAACCGCAATCTTGTTTTGATTTTCTTTGCTAATGCCCGGTGCATCCCCAACCAAGACCGTTCTAAGGTCATTGTTATTTAGTCATTCTTAATGGGGAAGAAACTTCGTATTGATGTTCAAACTCTAGTGAATGTTTTTGGGTTAGAAGATGAGGGAATAACCGATGAGGATTCTATAGGACATGTTCTTGGCAGTTCTGTCGCAGTTCTTGATGCTCATGATCGCTTCTTGCATCTCATGATCACTTGGTAAGTTTTACACTATCCGACAAGTAGACGACTTTTGGATAAGATGTTTTTGTGAAGAGAAGCAGCCCAATCTTGCTCAAATAATGTTCGCGGAGCTAGTTTACCTCATCCAACATCGATACACCTCTCTAGTTTCATCCTTCACTTATGGGGCAACATTGAGTTACTTGTTTACTCAATTGGAGATTGATTGCTCACAAGATTTTCCCAAGCCTCTTACCGATCCCATTGATGGGCCCTCTCTTGTTCGTGCAAAGTTTCACTATTTCAGTGGTGAGTGGCTACGTCTCGCCGAGCTTCTACATGTTGCAATCCCTAAAGAGCTGGAAGCTCCTCCACAAGCCACCCTTTAAGCTCCAGTAGCTCCACCGGCTATGGATGCTCTAATGGTTTATCTTAATGAGCAATTCACTACATTGAACACTTCTATGACCTCATTGAAGACAACCATGAATGAAGGGTTTGCGGCCATTGATACTCGATTCACTTTCTTGAAGGATCGAGTTCAAGCCATTAAAAGCCAACAAGGTTCGACGGGCATATCTCTCACGGCTTTCCATGAGGAATGGAGACAATCTCAGGCTACTCAAACCCATGACGAAGATGAAGATCAAGAGGACGAGGATGATAAGGATGCTCCATAGGCATACATTGCATTGCATACATGTCATATTAGGATTTTTATTTTTATGCACCTATGTTATTTACTTTATGAACCTATGCTTTGAGTTTAGTTTGTGTTTAAGTTTTAAGTTGGATTTGGATTATATTGCTTTGGATTTTCAATGATAATTATGTTGCTTTGATTATGCTTTGAATTATGCTTCATTTTTATGTTTCTTGTTTCTATCCTTTAATATCATTGATTTTGATCTAACAAAAAGGGGGAGAAGAAAAAGCTTAAAATTTTCAAAAACGTTTTTGAAACCTATCTTAAAGTAAGAGGGAGTTTTTCATAAAGACTTAAAAATTTAACTTGGTTTTGTTATATCAAAAAAGGGGAGATTGTAAAACCAAAGTTTGATTTTGATATAACAAATTGTTTAAGGACTTATTTATAAAAGAAAATAAATTTTTAAGTATCTCAAAGACTTATAATTGACAAGGATATTTTCAAGTAAAAAATTATTCAAAGTCAAAAACTTAAACCCTATAAATTTTTCTAAGTGTTTTTAAAGCTAAATTCAAGTTTTACACCCAGGCGTATCGATACACCCTTAGGCGTTTTGATACGAGCTTAAATTAAAAGGCCACTATAAGAAACTGTTTCGATACAGTTCTATTCGTATCGATACGACCTTATATGGGCTAAGTATTTTACTCAGGTGTTTCGATACGATGCCATCCGTTTCGATACGCCTACTAGCGTATCAATACGATTGTTAAGATTTTTCATTTATGATTCGAACGTTCCCTTGTCAGTTATTGGGAAAATACGATTTTGAAAATCAATTAACCCGTATCGATACACCTTTAAGGCATACCGATACAGGTTCAGGCAGTAGCCCAAGTGAGCAAAATTGCATCGATACGGCCTTGCTTGTTCCGATACGCCCCTTTGTTTTACACTGAAATTGTACCGATACGCTTCCTCGCGTATCGATACGCTCCTGTATAATTGTACACAACGGCTCTTTCCATTTTGAGATAGGTATCGATACGGCTATTTGTGTACCGAATACGGGTAGTTGCAGAAGTGCACTTATGGTTGGAAGAAGAGGGCCCAACGGCTATATTGATGACTTCAACCACCCAAACAGCTAGAAATCAATGATAAGGTATAAAAGCAAGTCTCCAAAGCCTCAACAACAACTATTGAACTTATTTGCAGCATCCAAGCATATATCCAAACCCTTGAGCTTAAAGAGCCAAATTATTGTACCCCACTTGTTCTAATTTTCATTGTATACATTTCTTTCAAGTTTGGGGAGAGTTTGTTTGTAATTTGGGCAACAAATCAATCTTGTGAGAGATACTTTCAAGTTTGCCATTCCTTCTTTATAAAGGAGAGTCTTGGTTAATCTTTGGGTAGAAAGATTAACCGATTTGTAAATGTTTCCTCCTAAGCCTAGAAAATGGGAAGAATATCTAGTGGATATTGGTTCAAAATCATTAGTGAGAGCTAAGGTAGTGGATGTAGAGCTTGTTCGAATCTTGAACCACTATAAATCGCTTTGTCTTCAATTTTTATCTTTTAAATTTGCTCATTCCAATTTCAAAAAGCCAATTCACCCCCTCTTAGCCAATTACACATCGATTGATCCACTCAACATTCCTGCAGTAAATGCTGTCTGCCAACACTGGTATTGGTACTTAGAAACTCGTATCGGTACCTGTCATAAGAAGAAAGAGACGTTGTAACAAAGTGGTATTGATATGCGGGAAGCCGTATCGATATAGAGTGTGTATTTTACAAAGGGTATTGGTAAGATATAAGCGGTATCGGTACCGATTTTGCTCACTAGAATCCTTGGAAGTTTTACACAAAAAGTTATATTGATACGCCTATGAGGGTACGAGTACGCGTTAATTGATTTTCAAAGTTTATGATTCCAATAAACTAACAAGGCAATGGTTAAAAATTAAATGCAAAGATTTTGAAAATCTTTAACCCTGTACTGGTACGCTATAAGGCATATCAATACTCATAAGCAAATCTGGTTTCCAGGTTTAAAAGGCGTATCGATACGACTACACGCATATCGGTACCCTATAGCCATCAAGTTTAAAATAGATTTTTAGTAGCTAAAATCCGTACTAATACGACCTTAGGCGTATCGGTACTCCTTTGCCTATTTTGAGTACCAAACACTTAGATAAACTTTGGGGTTTTAGGTTTTGACTTAGAAATTATTTTAAGTTCAAATCTTTGTCAATTTTGTTAGCCTTTAAAATTTTATTTCTTTTTACAAATTAGTCATTGTTATATAAAAATCAAATATAGGTTTATCAATTTCTCCCTTTTTGATATAATAAAACCAAAATAAATTTTTAAGTCGTTCTCAGCTTCTTTAAGGCTAAAAGATAGTTTATTTTGAAAAACCTTTGAAAATTTTATATATCCCACACTTTTCCTCCTTTTTGTTAGATCAAAATCAATAGGGCAATAAACACAAGATATAAAGCAATAATAACTCCAAAGATAATTAAACAACATAGATATTATAAAGTTCAAAGCATAATATTCAAAGCAACATAATAGTCCAACTTAAACTTAAAACCATATTCCAAAGCATAAAATATAATGGCAAAGGAAATCAAAAGAAACAAAGGTGCATAAAACTCAAATCCTAATAGATAATATGATATGAATGAGATGCAAAGCCTAAGGAGCGTCCTCATCTTCATCATCATCATCTTCATCTTCCTCATCATCATGACCAAGAGTATGACCACACCATTCGGTGTGAAACGCGGTAAGGGTCATGTCCATCGAGGCTTGATGTTGCTCAATGGAGGTAACTCTAGCATCCAAGGAGGTCAAACGAGTATCAATCGTAGTGAAGCTAGAATCCAGCCTCGCATCCATGGTAGCAAACTTCCCATCAAGATAAGCTATGAGAGCATCAAGGGAAGGTTGAGCAACCAGAGCAACTGGAGCAACCAGAGAAACGTAGACATTATCTACTAGATCGGGTTGAGCTCTACCAGAAAGATCCGTATTGCAAATCCATTCTCCATGGTAGAAAGTGAACTTGGCTCGCCGGAGAGACTTGTCGTCGATGGGATCGATGAGAGGCACTCCAAGGTCAAGAGAACAATCTATCTCAAGCTTATGGAGCATGTAGCTAAGAGCGGCCCCATAGGTGAAGGAAGACACGAGGGAGTATGACGATTTTGGACAAGATGGACTAACTCAACAAACATTATTTGGGCTAGGTTTGGACATTATCCCTTAATAAATCAATGTAGCCAAAAGTCATCAACTTGGCAAACGGTAGACCACTTACCACCAAATGGTCAAAACCACTGTCTACAGAATATTGCATGGATAAAGATTGAAGATTCAATGTAAATATGCAAGTAAATAATGCCAAGAATACATCTTTTTACGTGCAAGTATACACGATCAACAAGTAATATAGTAGTGAGTTGAGTATTGTCTCCACATGGATTGTCCAGGAATTAATTGCCACGATTAATACTTGTAAACTAGAAAATAAAAGTGATGACAATTGATTGAGAGAATGAGTACAATAAAATAACTAAAGAAATAAAAATGATAAAGAAAACTAAAGTAAAGATCCAAGTAGATTGACAAACAACTAGTTCAATGATGATTGGAAGGCTTGGCAAGGGATGTTTGGATTTCACGCTTGCAAAGGTAGCAACTAATAACACTAAACTTTGGTTTTAATGCTGAGAAGATTTTAAGTTAGTATTGTCTTTGTTGATGTCAATACCCTAAGTTAATTACTCTTAACATCTATATGTCTATAGTGAGTTTTCAAAGAATTAACTTGGTGAATATTCAATCTTTACTCCTAAGGGTTAGAATCACTTCAAGTGTAAGTTCATATACTTGAATATCTTATGTCAAAGTTTCTTACCTTAGTATTTGGCAATTAATCGTTATCTCCTAAGTCTGTATAAGATATCAAGGGATTATGAGTATTCAATGCCAACTGTCGATGGTAATAAATATATGAAATGTAAGCACATGCGAAATAGAAATAATGGACCCCTAGCCAATGTAAAAGATTAGTTCATGGATGGGGAAACCAACAAAAAATCATCATTTTGATTCATCATCACAAAAACCAGAAATAAATTCAAGAGTAGTTCTTTTGATGCAGCCCTTCAATGGATCTAGAGCTCTTGGCAAATCTGCCCAGGTTGCTTCTACCCTTCTCTTCTCCTCGCGGCTGTAGCCCTCCTTTGGCTCATTCTTGAACTTCTTTATATAGGCTTTAGTGAAGCCCTAATTAGGGTTTTTTCGGTGCCACACTCTTTGGATGTGACATCCACGTGTTATAGTAACTAGGTCTGACGTTATTGTCGGGCGTGACATCTACACATTATTGCAACTAGGGATGACGTGGTGTAATTTTTTCGGGCATCATTCTTTCACCAACCAAGCTTGGCATTTTTCTCCTTGGTATTTTAACCACATGTCGCACTATCTTCCTGTATTCTTTTGCATCCATGCTTGGCATTTCTGTCATGCATTTTTTACCGTCTGTGCTTGGCATTTCTGTCCAACATCCACCTAATTTTGCACACCACAACTAGAAAAACACCTATTTATTCTAAAAATACACATTCCTCATCTCCTAGATGCAAATGCATGAAACTAATAGCAAAATGTACTACTATGTACCTAAAGTCAAGTAATATCATGGTAATACATGCATGAAAAGTAGTACTTTTGAGGAGTTAACACACCCCCAAACCTATCTCAATGCTTGTCCTCAAGTAATGCAAAAACTATAAAAATAGAAAACTAAAACAATGTACCTCGACAAAATTTACATGATTAACAACACAAGCTAGCAAGCAAAATCTGACCCTAGTACTGTTCTCAACATCTCGCAATAGTAATGCCAGTAGAAGTCAAAGCAATTTTAAGTGTAGAAATATAACTCTGACCTAAGGTCACAATGTGTGCATGAAGTGCAGGTGGTTTGCATTTAGTATCCTTCAACTCCCTTAGCAATTTTACTTTCTAAACTCATTTTTTTCACCAAGGGTTCATCTTTTTTTCTTTTCTTTTCTTATGGCATTAAATTTAGGTTCTCATCATAATGCTGTTTGGTGTGAGAAGCAAGAGGGAGCATACCATGAACCCCCACGTTAATCCATACTACATCACTAAGTTAACCCATTACACTCATACCTAAAGTTTTTGTTGGCCTAAGAATTAAGTGGGAGCAAACCACGAAGCCCCAAGTTACTTATTGTCTCTAAGGTAGAAGAGCATTCTAAAATTCTTTCTTGCCTTTGGAAAAACATTGTTGCCTTATTATTTATTTTTACCCCAACATTTTTTCTTTTTCTTTTTTTTTCGTGAGTTCAGTTTCAAAAATCCTAAGTTTGTCTTAGGAACTAGATGCATACTATGTGTTTTAGTGAAACTAAATTTCTCTAAGTTAGAGATCAATTACCAAGCAACTTGTCATTACTAAGTCTAATGGCTCTTACTAAGTCTAGAGATTTTAAATTCATCATCGAACAGGGTCAAAATAAGTTCGAATCTAACTATGCTAGCAACATGTTTGACAAAATTATCAGTTCAAAATTAGGCCGTGGCAAAAAGAATTAATGGTCTGGTATGCATGCTTCTACTAACTCTAGATGGAAATAATAGAACGCAAACAAAAACATAAAAATGAATGTCATGGCAATAAATGCTAGGCAACACACACCCCCAAACCTAAGGTGGGCATTTTCCTCAATGCATGAAAACAAATATATACAAATGCAATGCATGCTTGAAATGAAAACCATGAATGTGAGGAGTTAAGGGGATGGGGACTCCATTGAGGAATGATTTTGGTGAGTGGAGCGAGTCTTTCTTTTGAGGAAGGATCCTCATTTTGGTGCCACTAACCTTTTTCCTCTACAATTTTGGATTCAGAACATCAATCATGGCATCACCCATAGGTACTTTATCTTCAGACTTAGCATCTACATGCTGGGTCTCAGTCTTGGCAGAATCTTCTTGGGTAGGTGATATTGATACAGTGGCATCAGATTGCTGGGATGGAGTATGGTAAGGATGAGGGTTGGCTGGCATTCCTTTCAAAGCACGAATTCTAATTCTTTTGATAATTCTTATCAATCGTTTATAGAAACTACTTGACTCATTATGCAGGATCAAGCAGCTTACTTGAAGAATCACAGTGACATGCTCAAAACACAAGCTACCATTTTTCAAAACCAACAATTGATCATGTAAAACAACACCGCCTCAATAAGGTCTTTGGAGACTCAAGTTGGGCAGATTGCCCAGATTTTGAAGACAAGACCACATGGCGGACTACCTAGTGATACTAAAGTCACTAAGGCCTTTAATGTAGAGCAATGTAATGCCATCACTCTACATAGTGGTACGTAATTGAGGATAGAAGCCAGGTTTGGAGGAAGCTCTCTAGTATATCCTACTTCTAGCAAGTCATCCATCGATGCTTCTACACCAAAGGAACCAACTCCTGTGTTTGATACAGTGAGTGACCTTACTACTGAAGGTAAAGAAGATGAAACTAAGGATGCACCTGCATCCAGTAAGCCATAAAACGATCCCAGACCACCACCTTCATTCCCACAAAGATTGAAAGCTCATAAACAAGATGCCTAATACTAGAAATTTCTAGAGATGCTAAAACAGTTGTACATCAATGTCCTACTCCTAGAGGCCATTGATCAGATGCCTATTATGCAAAGTTTCTGAAGGAGAACGTGACAAAGAAGAGGAAGATGAGTGAAGTTGAAATTGTGACCACCATGGGTGAGCTCGTGGCTGTGTTGAATGATTTATCACCCAAGATGAAAGATCTTGGAAGCTTCACCATTCCATGCTCGATAGGCCACAACTATTCTAGCTGGGCCTTATGTGATCTCGGTGCAAGTGTGAACTTGATGCCGAAATCTGTGTTCAAAAGATTAGGAATAGGTAAAGCAAGGCCTGCATCAGCGATCCTTCAGTTGGCCAGCTGATCTCAAACCTGACCTGAGGGCAGAACTGAGGACGTGCTTGTTAAGGTAGATTAGTTTGTCCTCCCAACATAATTTATTACCCTTGACCATAAAGTGGATGAGAATGCTCCCATCATCCTAGGGAGACCATTCCTAGCCATTGGACGGATTGTGATCGATTGTGAGATTGAAAATTTCACCATGAAGATGAACGACCAAAAAATCACATTCAGCATCTTCAGCACACCCAAGTACGTGGATGAATATGAAGAATGCTAGCTCACGGACACTAAAAAAGTTCCAAAAAAGGGATGTTTTCTTAAGATGTTCCGTAGCGATATGCTCAGATATGATAAACAAACTAACCTTGCTGGGGCTGCAAATGACAATGAAGAAAAAGGTAAGGTTGAAATCAAACAATTTAATACTGTGCCTTATAAGCCATGTATGAAATTTGGACCTGTGGATTATGCTAAGTTTAATTCTCCCAACTCATCACCTGGATATCCACTGATACTTGACATTCACCTCATTCGTTCACAATTGAAATACACATGCATAGAGGAGATTATTACATTACTTGTTGTTATAACTACTAGTTTCAAACCTAACCAAGGGACTAGATTGTTGAATGTGTTTCAAAATATAATAAATCTCTTGGATGGAATATTACTAATTTTGAGGACGTACGCCTTATTTTAGAAATACACGAGGTTGTTGATAAGTGTTCAAAAGTACTATTTTTATTACCCTTTTTACTCATATTATTGTTAGACTTAGGCTTATATTAGTTGCATAATTAGTCATTCATGCATTAATTCATGTTTCTTTCCACCGTTGAGCTTGATTACATAACTTGGTGATTTTTGTGGAAAAAGATGCTGCTTTGGTGTAATTTTGTGTGTGTGCAGAATCACTTGCCTAAACAAGGCTGGAACCAGTTGCCAGGGCAGTGCATGAAGGAGATGCCGACGCAGTTGCTAGGGCAATGCATGAAGGAGATGCCGAGCTAGTTGCCAGGGCAATTTTCGATAAGGGATAAGATGATATGGTAGTCGAAATTGGTGACTAGATAAGCCCAAGATGACGTGGAGTAAAGTTAAATCCCAAAGGAGTTTGATTTCCATGAAAAGGTCAAAGAGAAATTAAATCCCAAAAAGATAGGAGAAGATCTAGAAGGAATTTAAATATAATAAAGAATTATATTCTTTTAAAGTATTTAATTCCAACTTAACTTCCTCGTCAAGAAGGATTTTGACCTAGCCATCTCCTATTTAAAGGAGACCAAGCCGTCAAAGAGAGTTGAGCAAGAAGAGAGATATTTTGACAAGAGAGTTCAAGAGGGGAAAGTTCAATTGGGAGAGATTTTCCAAAGAGGGCTGATCGATTTCTTCTTCTTCTTCTTCTTTGCTTCCATTTGATTCATGGTTTGGGGATTATTCTTTGTATATCTTTTGAACCCAACCATGAACTAACTTGATTGGTTGGGGTTATTGTGTTTTGTGGTTGTGAGAAACAATTGGATTTTGTTTAGGTAATAAGAGTTTGCACTTTCAATTCAAGGTTTACTCATTCTTGGTTTTTATTCTTGTTTGCGAGTGAATTGGGAGAGGATCTCGTAACTTTATCTATTTATCTAATATCGGGAGAGTTAGATTCAAGAAACGAATGGGTATGGTCTTTATTCAGTCTATTGATGGTGAAGATTAATCTTGCTTAGGAATAAGTTAAGGATTTCAATGGCTAAGAGTAGCGCAAGATTGGTTGTTGTTCACCCTTGATTCACGCATGGATGTATTATCAAGGCATGCACAAATAGCTAGAGTTTCGACTTAGGGATAAGAAGAAACCATTGAAGAACGCTCCGTCGAACCTTAAAGCTGCTGCCCAGCTGCCCAAATAGTTGCCTAGCCAGTTGCCAAGGCAACCATCGATTAGTTGCCAAGACAACCCCGCTGCGCAAGTTGCCACAACAACTAAGTTGCCCTTGCACTCTTTTACCAAGACGATCCAATTGGCTATCACACGTCAACTCATGATAACCTGGCCTATTCCCTCTTATTTGATTACATCTTTATTTTATTTACTTGCTCTTTTATTTTATTCATTAGTTAGAACTCCTACAATTATCAATTGTGTTTTTTACTTTTACAGTGAGATAACTAAGGCAAAGTGGCCCAAACCAATCCCTGTGGAGACGATACTCGATACTTATCATATCACTTTATTACTTGCGACGTGTATACTTGCACAATTGCATAGCACTTATTACGCGCAACAAGTTTTTGGTGTCGTTGCCGGGGGATTGGCAATTGGTGTTAGTTGTTTTTGTTATTGCATTTTTTCTCTTAGTTTTACTAACTTTTCTTTTTGTTTGTTTTATCAAAAAAAATTAGGTGCGCTACAAGTTAAGTGACATCAGCATGTCGGGAAATAAAAGCCGATCTATTCGAGAGTTGATGTTGGAAGATATGAATCAATCCAATCAAGAGTTTCTTGCACCCTTAGATGATTACCTATACCAACCGAGAAAAGCCCAAAGAGCCTATACCGTGGAAAAATCTTGTGCTATGTGTGGAGAACATCATGTGTTTGAAAATTGCCCTCACATTTTCGGTGCATATGACTACATGGAGGACCATAGATTGAACTAGCAACAAAATTCTTCATGGTATGGTCAAAAAGCTCAATTTTTTTTACCATAACAATTTTGCCACAGCAACAGATATGCCATGGCAATGTAGTCCTTTTCAAGAGCATTCCAATTCCTTGGAGGAAACGTTGCTAGCTTCCTTGGCTAGACTTGACGGATCAATTGAAGAGATTCAAGAGCTATCAAACTCTATAGATACGAGGATAGCTCAGTGGGATGCAACCTTGGGGGATTCAGAAGATCAATTGAGGAGATCCACATATGTCATGGATAACATGCACCAACAATTCATTCATAGGGATACTGAAGTCCCAAGGCAAGAGGACAAGGAACAATGCAATGAAAGCTCTCCGATGTGTGAGGAACAACTAAAACCTCAAAGTCGAGAGTATGTTGATGAGAAAGACTGCCCAACACATGATGAGCCTGAACAACAAATTGCCTCGACAATGATTGAGGAGCCTGAACAGAGCAATGCCGCGAAAACACTCAGCGAAGCTGAGAACAATAATACTACAGCAAATTCTGAGGAACCTAATTCCCAGAAGGTTACAGCGTTGATGTTGAAGCAGGAATCTGTAGATTGCTCTCATCTACAGTTACCACGGCAATTACACGACCACATGCAAGATCAACAAGATGATAATACTTTGCCAATGGAATATGAGCAGGTAATGGTTGAACCTTTTGAATTCTTTAAAAACTCACCTCGTCCATTGCAGGTATGTCTTGAGGAACTGATGTTGGTAGATTTGAAGCCATCGAAATCTCTACTGATGGAGATGTTTGAGAGGCCAAAAGAAAAAGGTGTTTGGATTCGTAAATCTTTTTAGAAAATTGGTTCTTCCCTTGACTTACAACAAATTTTGGCAATTGATTGCCACGGTAATTGGCTAGAGCAGCATTGCCACGACAACGAAAGCTAAATCCAACCATGATAGAGGACGATGAGATTGAGGTAATTAAATGGTTGGATGTTGATATAATTTTTCCTAATAATAAATTCTTACCTTCAGGAATAGTAGCAAGGTGAAAGATGTGCATGGACTACAAGGGAACACGGAAGAAAGACACATCCACCATGGTAACGCAAAGGGGAGTAGCTGCGAGCACATTGACCCAACTCTTTTGGGGCAATATTATCACTCGATTGAGGGTGCGGATGGACTATAAGAAGTATCGAAAACGACACTCCTCAAGTTTTCTCAGATATGCAATAACATTAGAAGATGCATGAAAAATGCTCTTTCTAAGAATTTTAATTTTTGTTTTTAATTTTTGGAACTTTATTTTATTTTCGTTTTTTTCTCTTTATTTATTTTTGGAATTTTTAGGAGACATTTTATTTTATTTTTCTTCATTGTCTTTAGTTTGTAGGTTTTCTTTTCTTTTCCACAACAAGACTCACAACCACCATGCTAAGGAAATTCACTGTCGACTACTTGCCACGACAACCACAACAGAGGATGCCCTAGCAACTACCTCAGTAGTTGCCACGACAACAGAAACTGGCGATGCCCAGGTAACAACAATGGCTTCGGCAACTACTGATGCCCAGGCAAGTGAACCTGCCTCGGCAAACATGGATCAAATCATAGCAATGCTATTCACACGGAACCAGCCACAAGCATTCAACCACCGATCGGAATATGAATCAAGCAAACGGCACGAAGGAAACTTATCACTCGAGGTGACGACCTCTCTGACTAACTCATTTCAGTTAGTTTCTTTTAAATTTTGTTTCACTTTTGCATACATTGAGGACAGTGCTTCTCTCGAGTTTGGGGGGCGGTGTTGGTTTCTAGTTAGTTTCATGTTTAGTTGCATTCATCTTTAGCAATCACATATAGGTTGCATATGTTACTTGCCATGCCTTTAATTGGATTTAATTGCTTAAGACTTGTTGAATATCCAATGATGAATTTTCGCCACTACACTTAATTGAAAGAACCTTTAATTTTAGGATTGCATGAAAAGAACTTAGAATTTTACTATGACCCTGATTGTTTTTACACGGTTTTGGCTTGTTGATTGAAAGAAACTTAGTGAACTTAGGTTGCTTAAAATTTGGGTAAATTTAAAATTGAAAGTTAAAAGTTAAATTCTTGCTAGAGGTGCCCGAAACTGGCTCTAGTAGTTAATGCACATTAAAGAATCACTAGAGGTGCCAGAAATTGGCTCTAGTGAAAATAAAAATAAATGCCCTGGTAATTAAATTGATAAAAGCCTATTGTTCACATAGAATCTTGAAAATCAACTTGTACACAACTACGCATACACATTGTCACAAGTATTATAGTTCAATTTTGGGTAATTTTTGCGCTATTCGAAAAATTAAAATGTGATCATACTTTGTGCCACGGTTTCGAGGTTTGAATTCAAGTTTGAAGCATGTCTTTGATGATTAAAGTCTTGGTAGGTAATTGTTAGTTTGCGTTGCTTGAGGACAAGCAATAGTTCGAGCTTGGGGGTGTGATAAGTGTTCAAAAGTACTATTTTTATTACCCATTTTACTCATATTATTATTAGACTTAAGCTCATATTAGTTGCATAATTAGTCATTCGTGCATTAATTCATGTTTCTTTCCATCGTTGAGCTTGATTACATAACTTGGTGATCTTTGTAGAAAAAGATGCTGCTTTGGTGTGCTTTTGTGTGTGTACAGAATCAATTGCCTAAACAAGGCTGGAACCAATTGCTAGGGCAGTGCATGAAGGAGATGCCGATGCAGTTGCTAGGGCAATGCATGAAGGAGATGCCGAGCTAGTTGTCAGGGCAATTTTTGATAAGGGATAAGATGATATGGTAGTTGAAATTGATGACTAGATAAGCTAACGATGACGTGGAGCAAAGTTAAATCCCAAAAGAGTTTGATTTCCAAAAAGGTCAAAGAGTAATTAAGTCCCAAAAAGATAGGAGAAGATCTATAAGGAATTTAAATATAATAAAGAATTATATTCTTTTAAAGTATTTAATTCCAACTTAACTTCCTCCTCAAGAAGGATTTTGACCTAGCCATCTCCTATTTAAAGGAGACCAAGCTATCAAAGAGAGTTGAGCAAGAAGGGAGATATTTCGACAAGAGAGTTCAAGAGGGGAGAGTTTGATTGGGAGAGATTTTCCAAAGAGGGCTGATCGATTTCTTCTTCTTCTTCTTTGCTTCCATTAGATTTATGGTTTGGGGATTATTCTTTGTATATCTTTTGAACCCAACCATGAACTAACTTGATTGGTTGGGGTTATTGTGTTTTGTGGTTGTGAGAAACAATTGGATTTTGTTTAGGTAATAAGAGTTTGCACTTTCAATTCAAGGTTTACTCATTCTTGGTTTTTATTCTTGTTTGCGAGTGAATTGGGAGAGGATCTCGTAACTTCATCTATTTATCTAATATCCGGAGATTTAGATTCAAGAAACAAATGAGTATGCTCTTTATTCAATCTATTGATGGTGAATATTAGTCCATCTTAGGAATAAGTTAACGATTTCAAAGGCTAAGAGGAGCGCAAGATTGGTTGTCGTTCACCCTTGATTCACGTATGATTGTATTACAAGGCATGCACAAATAGCTAGAGTTTTGACTTAGGGATAAGAAGAAACCATTGAAGAATGCTCCGTCAAACCTTGAAACTGCTGCCCAGCCGCCCAAACAGTTGCCTGGGCAGTTGCCCAGGCAACCGTCGATTAGTTGCCAAGGCAACCCCACTGCGCAAGTTGCCACGACAACTAAGTTGCCCTTGCACTCTTTTACCAAGATGATCCAATCGGCTATCACACGTCAACTCATGATAACCTGGCCTATTCCCTCTTATTTGATTACATCTTTATTTTATTTACTTGCTCTTTTATTTTATTCATTAGTTAGAACTCCTACAATTATCAATTGTGTTTTTTACTTTTACAGTGAGATAACTAAGGCAAAGTGGCCCAAACCAATCCCTGTGGAGACGATACTCGATACTTATCATATCACTTTATTACTTGCGACGTGTATACTTGCACAATTGCATAGCACTTATTACGCGCAACAAGTTTTTGGTGTCGTTGCCGGGGGATTGGCAATTGGTGTTAGTTGTTTTTGTTATTGCATTTTTTCTCTTAGTTTTACTAACTTTTCTTTTTGTTTGTTTTATCAAAAATTAGGTGCGCTACAAGTTAAGTGACATCAGCATGTCGGGAAATAAAAGCCGATCTATTCGAGAGTTGATGTTGGAAGATATGAATCAATCCAATCAAGAGTTTCTTGCACCCTTAGATGATTACCTATACCAACCGAGAAAAGCCCAAAGAGCCTATACCGTGGAAAAATCTTGTGCTATGTGTGGAGAACATCATGTGTTTGAAAATTGCCCTCACATTTTCGGTGCATATGACTACATGGAGGACCATAGATTGAACTAGCAACAAAATTCTTCATGGTATGGTCAAAAAGCTCAATTTTTTTTACCATAACAATTTTGCCACAGCAACAATGCACCAGATATGCCATGGCAATGTAGTCCTTTTCAAGAGCATTCCAATTCCTTGGAGGAAACGTTGCTAGCTTCCTTGGCTAGACTTGACGGATCAATTGAAGAGATTCAAGAGCTATCAAACTCTATAGATACGAGGATAGCTCAGTGGGATGCAACCTTGGGGGATTCAGAAGATCAATTGAGGAGATCCACATATGTCATGGATAACATGCACCAACAATTCATTCATAGGGATACTGAAGTCCCAAGGCAAGAGGACAAGGAACAATGCAATGAAAGCTCTCCGATGTGTGAGGAACAACTAAAACCTCAAAGTCGAGAGTATGTTGATGAGAAAGACTGCCCAACACATGATGAGCCTGAACAACAAATTGCCTCGACAATGATTGAGGAGCCTGAACAGAGCAATGCCGCGAAAACACTCAGCGAAGCTGAGAACAATAATACTACAGCAAATTCTGAGGAACCTAATTCCCAGAAGGTTACAGCGTTGATGTTGAAGCAGGAATCTGTAGATTGCTCTCATCTCTGATTACCACGGCAATTACACGACCACATGCAAGATCAACAAGATGATAATACTTTGCCAATGGAATATGAGCAGGTAATGGTTGAACCTTTTGAATTCTTTAAAAACTCACCTCGTCCATTGCAGGTATGTCTTGAGGAACTGATGTTGGTAGATTTGAAGCCATCAAAATCTCTGATGGAGATGTTTGAGAGGCCAAAAGAAAAAGGTGTTTGGATTAAGTAAATCTTTTTTAAAAATTGGTTCTTCCCTTGACTTACAACAAATTTTGGCAATTGATTGCCACGGTAATTGGCTAGAGCAAGATTGCCACGACAACGAAAAAGCTAAATCCAACCATGATAGAGGACGATGAGATTGAGGTAATTAAATGGTTGGATGTTGATATAATTTTTCCTAATAATAAATTCTTACCTTCAGGAATAGTAGCAAGGTGAAAGATGTGCATGGACTACAAGGAACACGGAAGAAAGACACATCCACCATGGTAACATAAAGGGGAGTAGCTGCGAGCACATTGACCCAACTCTTTTTGGGGCAATATTATCACTCGATTGAGGTGCGGATGGACTATAAGAAGTATCGAAAACGACACTCCTCAAGTTTTCTCAGATATGCAATAACATTAGAAGATGCATGAAAAATGCTCTTTCTAAGAATTTTAATTTTTGTTTTTAATTTTTGGAACTTTATTTTATTTTCGTTTTTTTCTCTTTATTTATTTTTGGAATTTTTAGGAGACATTTTATTTTATTTTTCTTCATTGTCTTTAGTTTGTAGGTTTTCTTTTCTTTTCCACAACAAGACTCACAACCACCATGCTAAGGAAATTCACTGTCGACTACTTGCCACGACAACCACAACAGAGGATGCCCTAGCAACTACCTCAGTAGTTGCCACGACAATGTAAACCAAGATGCCCGGTAACAACAATGGCTTCGGCAACTACTGATGCCCAGGCAAGTGAACCTGCCTCGGCAAACATGGATCAAATCATAGCAATGCTATTCACACGGAACCAGCCACAAGCATTCAACCACCGATCGGAATATGAATCAAGCAAACGGCACGAAGGAAACTTATCACTCGAGGTGACGACCTCTCCGACTAACTCATTTCATTTAGTTTCTTTTTTAATTTTGTTTCACTTTTGCATACATTGAGGACAGTGCTTCTCTCGAGTTTGGGGGGCGGTGTTGGTTTCTAGTTAGTTTCATGTTTAGTTGCATTCATCTTTAGCAATCACATATAGGTTGCATATGTTACTTGCCATGCCTTTAATTGGATTTAATTGCTTAAGACTTGTTGAATATCCAATGATGAATTTTCGCCACTACACTTAATTGAAAGAACCTTTAATTTTAGGATTGCATGAAAAGAACTTAGAATTTTACTATGACCCTGATTGTTTTTACACGGTTTTGGCTTGTTGATTGAAAGAAACTTAGTGAACTTAGGTTGCTTAAAATTTGGGTAAATTTAAAATTGAAAGTTAAAAGTTAAATTCTTGCTAGAGGTGCCTAAACTGGCTCTAGTAGTTAATGCACATTAAAGAATCACTAGAGGTGCGAGTTGGCTCTAGTGAAAATAAAAATAAATGCCCTGTAATTAAATTGATAAAAGCCTATTGTTCACATAGAATCTTGAAAATCAACTTGTACACAACTACGCATACACATTGTCACAAGTATTATAGTTCAATTTTGGGTAATTTTTGCGCTATTCGAAAAATTAAAATGTGATCATACTTTGTGCCACGGTTTGAGGTTTGAATTCAAGTTTGAAGCATGTCTTTGATGATTAAAGTCTTGGTAGGTAATTGTTAGTTTGCGTTGCTTGAGGACAAGCAATAGTTCGAGCTTGGGGGGTGTGATAAGTGTTCAAAAGTACTATTTTTATTACCCATTTTACTCATATTATTATTAGACTTAAGCTCATATTAGTTGCATAATTAGTCATTCGTGCATTAATTCATGTTTCTTTCCATCGTTGAGCTTGATTACATAACTTGGTGATCTTTGTAGAAAAAGATGCTGCTTTGGTGTGCTTTTGTGTGTGTACAGAATCAATTGCCTAAACAAGGCTGGAACCAATTGCTAGGGCAGTGCATGAAGGAGATGCCGATGCAGTTGCTAGGGCAATGCATGAAGGAGATGCCGAGCTAGTTGTCAGGGCAATTTTTGATAAGGGATAAGATGATATGGTAGTTGAAATTGATGACTAGATAAGCTAACGATGACGTGGAGCAAAGTTAAATCCCAAAAGAGTTTGATTTCCAAAAAAGGTCAAAGAGTAATTAAGTCCCAAAAAGATAGGAGAAGATCTAGAAGGAATTTAAATATAATAAAGAATTATATTCTTTTAAAGTATTTAATTCAAACTTAACTTCCTCCTCAAGAAGGATTTTAACCAAGCTGTCAAAGAGAGTTGAGCAAGAAGGGAGATATTTCGACAAGAGAGAGAGCTTCGAGGGAGAGTTCGATTGAGAGATTTTCCAAAGTGGGCTGATCGATTTCTTCTTTTTCTTCTTTGCTTTCATTAGATTCATGGTTTGGGGATTATTCTTTGTATATCTTTTGAACCCAACCATGTACTAACTTGATTGGTTGGGGTTATTGTATTTTGTGGTTGTGAGAAACAATTGGAATTTATTTAGGTAATAAGAGTTTGCACTTTCAATTCAAGGTTTACTCTTTCTTGGTTTTTATTCTTGTTTGCGAGTGAATTGGGAGAGGATCTCGTAACTTCATCTATTTATCTAATATCCGGAGATTTAGATTCAAGAAACAAATGAGTATGCTCTTTATTCAATCTATTGATGGTGAATATTAGTCCATCTTAGGAATAAGTTAACGATTTCAAAGGCTAAGAGGAGCGCAAGATTGGTTGTCGTTCACCCTTGATTCACGTATGATTGTATTACAAGGCATGCACAAATAGCTAGAGTTTTGACTTAGGGATAAGAAGAAACCATTGAAGAATGCTCCGTCAAACCTTGAAACTGCTGCCCAGCCGCCCAAACAGTTGCCTGGGCAGTTGCCCAGGCAACCGTCGATTAGTTGCCAAGGCAACCCCACTGCGCAAGTTGCCACGACAACTAAGTTGCCCTTGCACTCTTTTACCAAGATGATCCAATCGGCTATCACACCTCAACTCACGATAACCTGGCCTATTCCCTCTTATTTGATTACATCTTTATTTTATTTACTTGCTATTTTATTTTATTCGTTAGTTAGAACTCCTACAATTATCAATTGTTTTTTTACTTTTGCAGTGTGATAACTAAGGCAAAGTGGCCCAAACCAATCCCTGTGGAGATGATACTCGATACTTATCATATCACTTTATTACTTGCGACGTGTATACTTGCATAATTGCGTAGCACTTATTACGCGCAACAATTGTACTTGCAGGTAATTACAATAGAAGGATAACACCACAGTGGAAACTTGTTCCAATTGAGAGAGCTGTGGATGAATTGGAAATCATCAAATGGCACAATGGACTCATTGGCCTCATCTTCGATACTTCCTTGAAGCATTATAATCTGCTAATTCTGAACCAGGGAAAACTTAATGAGTTGTTGCAATGGTTAACAATTTTTAAGGGAGCACTGATCCACCGTGATAAGATTGAGCTTCCGTTATTAAATGCCTAGCACATCTTCCTTTTATCACTTTTTACTTTTTTTGCATTTCTTTTATGCCATTTAATTTATACAATTTCTTTTAGATTTCACTTTCTTTTAAAAGTATTCTTTAATAATTTTTGTCAGCTATCACGCAAGGTTACCTGCGGAGCCCTCCACAAAGCAAGACAATATCGTTTGATCAAAGGGGATATTCCTTAAAAATCGGGAGAAAGGATCTTAACCCACTTTTACACCAATCCAACTTGCTCACTTTACCCTACACACTTTTCTCCCGCCGCCACAAGCCTCCCATCAATCAAACACAATTAAACCCATCTTTCATTCCTTCAATGCATTACAAAAAACCTTTTTTCTTGCAAATTTGGATTTCTGCTCAATACTCTGATAACCTTCTTTTCAACTTCACACTCTCTTCCCACAATTGCCAAAACAAGAAATACGAACCGAATCACAGGTAACTCTAAAACCCACTAGGACAACTTCGTCCAGAAAAAACCCTACCCTCAACTTCTAGCCGAGTTTCAAAAAGCCCACGATGAGCTGAACCTCATAGAACCTTATCTACTCAGGGATGGGGAAAAGATTTGAGATTTTCAAAAATGAACAACTACTTATAGAGGAAGGATTAGAGTTCATCGGCACACATGACCCAATTTGATGAAAACATTCGCTCTATGATCGAAAACCATAGATGGGAAGAGTTTGTCCTACATCTTGGGCAGATCATTGTCTCATGGGTGCACAAGTTCTATACTTACATTACAAAGGCAACTGACACTATCGTATTTGTTTGAGGAAAAATGGTAAACTTTTCTACCAAAATAATCATTACATTATATGACCTTGATAGTGCAGAGGATGACCATGAAGACTTTGTGTCAACGACGAACAACGCTATCCATGACGATTTTTTGTGAGACTTGTGCATCCTAAAGACTGCATGGATGTGGAAATCCACCAATCATAAGATCGTGAAACGGGTCAACCTGATACCAGACCCTAAGTTCTGGATCCACTTTATGAACTCTAGAATAGACCCTATAGGACACCACTCTACAGTCCCCGCTGAGAGAATGCTCATACTGCATTCAGTAATGATTGATTGACAGATCAACATTGGCAAGATGACCTATGAATCCATTGTTAGCAAGGAGATTTCCTCCGGCAAGAAGCAGCTTTTACTCTTTCCTAGCTTGATAATTGCCTTATATGAAAAGGCACTAGTCTGGGCTAAACTAGAGGATGTGATCAATGAGGCTTCTACAAGGACATCCCCAAATGAGATAACCAAACTCAAGGGATTGGCATCCAACTCAACACCCTTCAGCACTATGGACCACAAATTCGCTTTGCACTGCTCTATTGAGTGTACTAGCAGAATTTTTTAGCCCATTCTGAATATGTGCGAACCAATGATCTGACAATAAGAGCTATTTTGAGCCAGTTATCCCTAAGGTTTATCGAGTTGTTTCTAGAGTTCTCTAAGCAATATTTTGCTAAATTCCCTGCTAGCCAATCACCTGGAGAAGACAATGACAAAGACGAAGAAGAGGAAGAAAAAAAGAGAAAAGAAGAAGAGAAGGAAGAATACGAAGAAGACAGACGATGAAGATAAAGAAGAAATCTACCCCATCCATCCCACTTCTGTTGCTAAGACACGAAAGAGGAAGGAAAGTCCTACTGCGCCTGCTCTCAACCGAATGAGTAAGCGAATGAGAGTCCAGGATAAGGGCAAAGCCCCCATGCACCCTGACTGTTAACTCCTTAAAAGTACTATTTTATATATATATTGCTATGATTTTACTTGACTTTAAGTACATATTTGTGCATTAATCTAGTTGAATCATGTATTTGCATTTAGGAGTTACGAAATGTTTCTTTTGCCAGAGTAAAGGTGTATTTGAGCAAGATAGGTTTCGCAGAAGTTAGGTAGGAGCCAAACAGAAAGAAAGAGGACTAGAAGAGAAATACTGAACACCATTGGCAAAAGAAGGATAAGAATTGCCAAGCTCGGTTGGTAAAAGAATGAAGGACGATGATGTCAACCCTAGTTAGAACTAGATCAATTCAAATTAAAATTCAAAAGAGGATACGAAGCTAATGCACCTATCTTAGTGTGTACCAAACTTTCAAAATCAAACCCAATCTAGGGTTTCCACGGGTGCATATTTAATGGAAGCATAACGATGAACCAAGAGGATCGACTCACTCAAGGAGGCTGCATCATGGTGAGGAAGAAGACGACTGTTGTTCCACCAGAATAAGATTGAGAGCTCTAGATCCATTGAAGGGCTACATCGATGGATCTCCTTCTTTTTCCATTTCTCTTTATTTTAGATCTGATTTTATAGTGATGTTATTTGAAAACGATTTGGTGTTGATGGTTCCCCCAACCATGAACTAATTTCTTTAAGTTGGTTGGTGATGTTTTTGTGATGAAATGCTCAGCTATTTTTAGATTTTAATAATTGAATACTTTGGCATTTTTTTCTATCTTGCTAGTGCTTAATTTCTTTCAATTATTTGCCAGACGACAGTTGGCATTGCATGCATATTATCCCTTAATATCTTAATATACTTAGGGGATAACGATTAATTTCCAAGGTACTAAGGTGAGAAACTTTGACAGAAGATGTTTAAGTAGATGAGCTTACTTCAGAAGTGAGTCTACCCCTTGGGAGTAAAAGACTAAAACTTTGCCAAGTTAATGATTGAGAAAATTCACTATACATATATAGGGGTTAATCATAATTGACTTAGGGCATTGCCATCGACAGAGGCATTCCCACTTTAAAATTTGCTAGGCAATAAAACCAAGGCTGAAGGTTATTAAAAGACTGGCATAGCTAGTGTGAAATCCAAGCATCCCCTGCCAACGTTAATCACCATTTGAATACATTTGTTAGCCAACTTGCCTAAATTTTCATTATATTTCCCTTAGTCATTTTTCGTAAAACTAGAATCCAAATTCCAAATCAAACTTATTTTTCCCATTTCACAAGTAAAATTGTGGAATTTAACTCTTGGTCAATCCCTGTGGATACGATACTCAGCTTACTGATGTATTACTTGCTGACCGTGTATACTTACACGCAAAAGACCTATACTTGTTACTATTTTGCTGGCTTATTTTCACTGAATTATCAATTATTTTCCAAGCATTAGCCAGCTAACAAGTTTTTGGCGATGCTGCCGGGGATTGCAATAGAATTTATTGTTTTGATTTTTACATTTTGATTTTATTAATTTTATTTAGTTTATGAATAGGAGCAGCGCTGCAAGGGAAGAACTTGAGCATGATCCTAAAATTGAGAGAACCCTGTGCAAACTAAGGAGAGAATGTCAAGAGATGGCACAAAATGGGAATGTGGAGTTAGGAGATAACCAACTCACCAGAGAACACCTAGCACCCCCAATACATAATTTGATGCCAGGATCGATCAGTCTAGAGGTAAATATGGCTAACTTTAAGCTTGTAGCGACTAAAAAAATCTGAAAGTTTCTCACTTTAAAGAAAATGATTATGGGGGATTTCTTTTAAGAATTGTATTTTGGAATAAAAATTGGAGTCGCCACCGGTCACTTGATTTATGTAGACTGGACACCAAAAAACAAACCAAAGATTTTCTTTTGGGTTTAGAAGTCGGTTACGTGTGGGGAAGGGTTCGCACCCCACCACGCCCAAACTTGGTACCAAACCAATTACCATTTATTACTATCGGATTTTGCGAGTTAAAGTGACGATTAAATCAAAATTTGGTTATACATGCGAGTAAATTTTAAGGGCCCTGTTATTCGAGAATAAACGAAAATCACCACCAATACCCCTAGTACTATCCAAATTTACTCTCGAATAAAAGGGCACCACATTGATAGTTTATATCCCGATATGCAATATAATAATGACAAATATGCATGACAAATAAGTATGCTACAAATGTATGCATGAATAATTAAAATGTGACATGCCAAAAACAAATCACCAAATTGAAGTATTATATATATATTTATAAGGAAAAGAATAAACTTAGGGATAAATAATATTTTAAAAAAGGAATAATATATATGTAATTATTATATTTTTGAAAAAAATGGAAAACCTTAAAGAAAACCCCATGGCGAATACATTTGGCGCCGTATGGAAACGCTTCTGTCTGGCCACCAGATGTGGTTGAGCACATCAGGGTGGTTGCTGCGCGTGAGAGGCCAAGTTTGCCAATAGCAGTGGTTGATCTTAGCCTAGCGAAACGTGTCAAGAAGGCTGCGGTGCCGAGTGAGAGCGTGGATATGGATGTTGATGGTGTTGAGGGTTGAATTCTGTTGCTATTCCGTATGCTTCTGGTGTTAGCAGTGATACTGTTGATGGGGTGGATGTGGGTGAAAATTAGTCGTATGCAAAAGTTGCCGACAAGTCAGTTCCTGATACTGAGGGCGAAGATATGGAGTTCAGTTTAAATACAGATGGGGTGGTGGTCTTAGATGAGGATTGCATTGTGAATAAGGCTGGGACGTTTCCCATAATTCAGTTTTTGGATTGTGTGCATGATCAGATACTTAAAGAGATATAGAATGCTCTTATCATTCATTTGATGGGATGTTCAATTGATTACTGTACGTTGTACTCATGACTGATTTAGAGAATAATTATTATCTTGTGCGTTTCGAGACGACAAGGGATTATACGATGGTTTTGACGGATGGACCTTGGATTATCTATGGTAGTTATCTCATGGTTCAGCCCTGGAGTCGAGGTGTTTTGATTGTGAAAAAGCGTCATTCTCAAGTGATTGTATGGGTTTGACTACCTGGGTTACCTTATCGCTATTACTGCAAGGCGTTGTTTCCTCGTATTGCTCAGGTAGTAGGGCGTGTGGTGAAAGTGAATTATAGCACACATGCCAGGGAGATGGGTAAGTTCGCTCGTTTGGCTATAATGGTGGATTTGAATAAGCCATTGAAATCGTGTATTTGGATTGATAACTTTATCCAAAAGTTTGAATATGAAGCTCTTCACCAAATTTGTTTTGGTTGTGGCGTTTATGGCCATTATAAGGAGGAATGTGGTAGTCACGACAAATCGACTGCACCTATAGAAATTGGTGAGCAAAATGTCTCGAATCAACCACGTGAGTCTGAACCTTTTGGACCTTGGATGATTGCCACAAATCATCATCGTTAGGCACGTGTGTTGAATGTTAGTCACGCAAGTGCTAAGGTTGACGAGGAGGTGCGATCGGGTTCTCGCTTTTTGATGCTGGCCGGGGAGTTTGAGCAAGGGGAACTCGGCATTTTTGAAGAGGAGCAGATGGTTGTGTACATGGAGCAAGCTGTTGTTAGTTCCCATGTGGAGGTGGTGGAGGACTCGAGTGCTAAGCCTAAGGAGGTGCTACGGCCTGTGACTAAATATGCGGCGTATATGGCCTTAAATCCAGAAAAACAATCTAGATCAAAAAAATCTAAGGAGAGGAAGAGCAATGGGGTTGAGGTTATCTCTTTGGTAGAGGGTTCGCAACCTTCCACGTCGGTTCACAAGGTAGCCCATAAGACTGACTCGTATTGTGCCTTGTCAGTTATTGACTCGGGCAGTGGTTCTAAGGGTGGTTCGAAGTCGAAGAGTGGTTTGGGCAGTGGTGGTCGAGCTAGACAGGATAAAGAAAATAGGGGGTTACAAATTCAGAAGAATTCTGAAATTAAAATTTATCCCTGAGCGACACTAACAAATTGGGTGTAGTTTTCCTTTAATTTGGTTGATAAGGAAGCACGTCAGGTTACAGGTCATGGAAAGGCTACTGATGTGAAAATGGAAGAGGACGACCTGAATGAAATTGATCATCAACCGGATGAGTCGGCTTCACAAGGTGATCCTACAATGTTGGGAGATGGACATGTGAGTGCTCGTACCCACCAGTAAGTGTGTTTTTATATACATTATTATGAATGTTCTTTTTCTGGAATTGTAGGGGTACGAAGAGTTCCTCATTTCGATGTCATTTTTAGAGTTTAGTTCGAAGTCATCATGTGCAAGTTGCGGTGTTGATGGAAACACGTAGGCTTGGCTTTCCAAATTCATTTAGGCTTGAATCTGTGGGTTTTAGCGATGGTATTTGGGTTTTTTGGTCAGATATGGTGGATCTTGAGGTTTTACATATTTCAGCTCAGTTTATTAATTGTAGGTATCGGTCGAATTTGGTTCTAGATTGGGTTTAGATTACGACCGTTTATGGTAGTCCTACTACGACTCTGCATAAGTTACTCTAGGGGCCTTTGGCTCGTTTAGCTCATTCTGATGACACACCATGGTTACTTAGGGGTGACTTTAATGCAATTGCTCATAGTGGGGAGAGGGTAGGTGGTTCTCCAAATGTCACAGGGGTGAGTAAGCTCTTTTCGGATTTCTTATTTGACGCGGGTGTTTTGGATGTGGGTTATGATGAGGATACTTTCACGTGGAGTAGAGGGGATCTTTATCAAAGATTGGATCGTTGTTTGATGAATGACGAATGGACTCAAAAATTTCCCTTCACACGGGTGCTTCATCTTAATAAAGTTGGTTCATATCACTACCCAATATTGATGAAACTCAATCTTGATACACAATTGATAATAATCGGCCTTTTCATTTTTGGCGGCTTGGTAGGATCATGCGGCTTTTTTGGATTTCCTTGCTCAGGTTTCGGAAAATGGTGCAGATTTGGGTTCTGATATGGAGAAGTTTCATGATGCGATGCAAGTTTGGAATCGTGATGTGTTTAGACATATTGGTCAACGGAAAAAAGTTGTTGCTTGTTCAGTTGAAGGGTGTTGCTTTTGTGTTACAAACTCACTATACCAATTCTCTTGTTAAGTTAGAGAAGAGATTGTTACATGAATATGAGGAGGTTCTTGAGCAAGAAGAATTGCTTTGGTTCCAAAAGTCGAGGTTCTGGTGGGTTACGTAAGGTGATCGAAACACTCGGTTCTTTCATGTATCGACTATGGCAAGGAGAAGGGCAAACATGGTGCTGAGGTTAATCGGCGCGGATGGTTCATGGTATACTGTTCAGAGGGTTCTTCAAGACATGGCTGTTGGGTTTTTCAAAGATGTCTTTACATCCTTGGGTGTGACTTTGGAGGTCTATGCTATTCGAGGTTTGTTTCCAATGTTGCCAAGGGCAGTGAGGGAGCATATTGGCCGCCTAGTTACCAAAGAGGAGGTGAAAATGGTGGTGTTTTCCATGGGTCCTTTGAAGGCGCTTTGATTGTTAACGGTGTGTATCAAGTGATTTCAAGGCTATAGATAGGGAAGTTTGAATACTTTGAAGGCGCATATTGGCCAACTCTCAATTTGATTGTTGTTAGGTAACGGTGTGTATCAAGTGATTTCAAATATTTTTGTTTCTGGATTGTTGTTGGACGAGTTAAAGCAAGCTTTGATTGTTCTTTTGTCAAAGGTCCCAAATTTGAATACTTTATCTCAATTTCATCTCATTAGCCTTTGCCCCATTCTTTATAAGGTGGTGATAAAGGTTATTGTGAATCGGATTAAGCCTTACTTAGCTGAGTGGGTGTCTTCTAATAAAACGAGCGTTATTCTGGGTTGTTCTATATCGGATAATATTATTTTTGTTCAAGAGATCATTCACTCTATGAGGCGTAAAAAGGGCATGAATGGATGGCAATCAAGATCGATCTTGAGAAAGTATATGATCGGCTAGAGTGGGCCTTCATTGATGATATGTTGTGTGATGTGGGCATTCCAGATTCGATACGATTGCTTATCATGACCTGTATTTCTTTGGTGTCGTCCCAAATTTTAAGGAATGGGTCCATGATGATTTTTTTGTCCTGTCATGTGTGATTCGGCAAGGTGATCCCTTATCTCAATATTTGTTCTATTATGCATGGAGAGGTTGAGTCAGGTTATTAGGCTAGCAGTTAAAGAAGGGGCGTGGAGACTGTTTCGTATTCGCCGTAATGGTGTGGGAGTATCACATCTTTTCTTTGCCGAGGACATGATTCTTTTTACCGAGGCAAATGTGCAACAGATATAGGTGGTTCTTGATATCTTGAATAAGTTTTGTGCCACCTCTGGTTTAAAGGTTAGTATCGCTAAAACCACTATTCATTTTTCTCAAAATATGGGGTTGGATTTACATACTAAAATTAGTGGTTTGTTTGGGTTTGTCGATGTAGATGATTTGGGTAAATACCTTGGGGTACCAATTTTGCATCAACGGGTTACTTTGGCAACATATCATTATTTGATTGAGAAGGTGAAAGCTAAATTGGAGTGTTGGTCTGCTAGGACCTTGTCGCTGGCTAGCCATATAGCGTTAGCTAAAGCTGTGTTGTCCTCCATTCCTTTGTATACCATGTAGATTATTTGATGTTTTATTTTCCAGTATGAGTGTGCTAGGAGATTGAACAGATTATTCAATGTTTTATGCCAACCATTGGATGCCAGTGGTTTTGGGTTTAAGGATTTGAGCAGTCAAAATAAAGCTTTCTTAATGAAGGTAACCTTCCAATTAATGGTGAATAGTGAGCAATTATGGATTCAGTTGTTGCGGGAGAAGTACAAATGGTTCTGTAATGCCAAGGGTCTGAGTTTGTGCCCAAATTGCTCGTGATTGTGGCGTAGGGTGTGCCTGTTTTGGAATGATGTTTGTGATCATTGTGAGTTGCGGATTGGTAATGGCCGAAGTGTGAGATTTTGGCTTGACTCGTGGCTTGGAGGGGTCAACACACTTGCCCAGCATTTGAAGCTAGGAATGCAACTCGCAGATAATGCTGCAGTGGTGTTAGAACTGATGGGCTGTGGAATTGGTCATCGTTTGCGCATTTGATTACTCCCAAGACTGCTCTTCGAATTGCAGCGATTAAGCCCCCTTTATTACATTATGGATCGGATATGTTAAGTTGGGTTCTAGCATTAGATTTGGGGTTTAAGGTGCGTAATGCATATGCGATATGTGCCGGGTTTTATAATGGCCCGTTTGAGCCAATTTAGAAGTCTATAAGGAGGTTTAGGGGGTTGCCACAGATTATAACGTTCCTTTGGTTAGCTTGCCATGAGAAATCGCTCACTAATAAGTAGCGTGTTTGAAGTCATATGGCTTTTGATAGTCGTTGTCCAAGTTGTGGTGCTATTGTTGATGATATTGACCATGCTCTTTGGTTTTGTTCGGTGACAACTTTACTTTGGAAGAGTGTGGTTAAACATGAGAGGTTTAATGAATTCTTTCAACTTCCGTTCAAGGAATGGGTTCATATGAACCTTTCAAAGGCCAAAAAATTTGGTGCGTGTGATTCTAATAGGGATGTTTTGTTTGGGTGTTTGTTGTGGAATTTGTGGCATCGTTGAAATGAATCGATATTTGAAGGGATTAGCCATAGTAATGAATCAATATTTTGGTGCAAGTGCAAGGCTGTAGCACGAATGGACGAGGGTTGATCATGTGGCAGTGGCACAACAACGACAATCGCGGTAGTCAGGGCATGTGTGGTCGAGACCTCCAATTGGTTGGGGGAAATTAAATACCGACGGAACTTTTTGTCTTGGGTCAGGTGATGCAGCTTGTGGCGGTGTACTGAAGGATGCTATCGAGAAGTAGATCATTGGTTACGCACAACGGATTGGTATTTGCTGTGTTCTTGAGGCTGAACTTTGGGGCATTTATGAAGGGTTAGTCGCAACTTGGTCTATTGGAATATTGCGATTGATTATTGAATCATATTGTTTGGAAGCCGTCTGAGCTATTAAAGCGTTTAAACAAGGTGTTACCATGGTTGGTATGGTGTCTCATATTGTGCATCTGTTGTCGCGCGAGTGGGAAGTGAATTTGGAGCATGTTTCTCATGAGCAAAATACATTGCATTGGTGGATAGCATGGCGCGGATGCAACATTTGCGGATTTGGTTTGGCAGCGTTATTTGGATCCTCCTTTGGATATTATGTTTACCTTTTCGGTTGAGTCTAATGTGTGGTTTGGTTATGCTATAGTTGTATTTGTTTTCTTTGCCAAGGTTTATCCTTGTGTATGAACATTTTATTACTACTATATGTACTATTTTCCTCCATTTAGGTTTAGGGAGGTTTTTAATGAGGCATATAGTGGTAATCCTTTCTTTATAGAAAGAAGAAGGAAGAAACACACAAATTAAATGGGATTTAAAAGCTAAAAACAGGAAAGAAAAAAGAAGGGAAAACCAAATTAACGTTAAATTAAAAGAAGAATAAATGGGTCAGAACATATAAACATGGAAATAATGGCAGAAATTTAAATGCATATTGAAATGAAAGGAATTAAAGGGATATGGAATAGCAAAGGATTTTACCACTGAACTCGGAATAAAATAAGAAAAAAATGACAAAATTACAAAGCTTGGAAAAGAAATAGGGTCTACGGAGAGGGTTTCAAAAGCGGAATGGTTTGCGGGTGATTAAAGCAACGCGAAGGGTTTTAAAACGCAAATAATGCATTTCGAGAAAGGATTGAGTATAAAACTTATTTTTTTAAAACGCTTCACTTTCAACCGGTTACCAAAAACTGAGAATCCTCTGAAAACTCTCCAGCTCCTCCACAACCCCCTAAAACCTAGATTCTGGGCATGATGAATTCCCAGAAATTGTTGCAGTTTCCAGAAACCGATGGCCTCATCGCCGCAACGACCACCATGAAATCCCATCGGCTGCCGCTCACTAGCGCCGGTAATTTTCAAAACCTTAAACCGAAATCACCTTTTCATATTCATAAACCTAGATCTGAACTCAAATTTTGAAAAAACAAACTCAAACCCCTGAAATTGAGAAAAAAACCCATTTTTTAAAACCCCTTTCTTTTTGAAAACAAAGGAGAAAACCAATGACCTCATATCATTGGTCTGTTGGTGAACCGTCTATTATCGGAGACGGCTGCGTCGACAACTGTTCGAGAACCAAAAGGTAAAAGCCTAACCCCTGTCCTCTTCCTTTTTATTTTTTGGTTCGAATAGAAAAAAAGTAGAAAATTTTACATCTGAAATCTCTTTTTTATTGATTGATCACTGATCTTACATTGAGAAATTACATTATTTATATCTATATTTTTATTATATTTGTAAGCAAACATTAATTGAATGGACTGTTAGTGGTGATTGGTTAATTCATTTCTGACATTCCCATTATTTTCTTATTATTTATGGTCTACTCGGTTTTTGGAGAGCTGGTGGATGACGTATGGTGGCAGCACTATCTTTGGCGGTGGCACAACGTGGACGGGGAAGATGAAGCAGTGGGAGCCGAACGGCCGCGGTCATGGGGAGCACGCGCACGTGGAGAGCTGAATTGGTCATCTTCTTTCGATCTAGACCGTTGGATCAAATCTGATCCAATGGTCAGATTTTGGATGCGCAAAGGATAATCATATTAGGGTTTATTTTTGTCAGATTTTAGGGTTTTTTAGGTTTTATTTGTTAGGCTGGGCCAAACGGGCCAATGTAAAAAATGGATTTTGGGTTATTAATATTGTAAATGGACTGAACATATTTAAATTAAATAGGTTTGCATATGATTTTTTTATTTTAATAATAATAAACAATAATAATAACATGAAACTAATATATAAAGTCGGATAAAAACTAGTGATTACAACTGCCCCTCTTTGCTCATTCTTGTGAAAAGAGAATAGTGCAAAGATCATAAGCACTAATTTTTATCTTACTTCCCTATCTATAGCCTTGGAATCACGAGTTCTTATGGAACCTTTTATTTTTCCTCGACTGGTTCTTCAAGCTGTGAGTTTTTTGTTGCCCCGATATTTTAAGTCTCTTTGCTTAACATCATTCCCGAAGGACTTAAGAAATGGATTCAAGCCAAAAAGGCTACCAACATCCCTTAAAATGATGCCCCAATTTCTATCTGTCTTGACATCAAAAAAAGGCTTAGCATCATTCTCGAAGGACTTACTGATGGCTAAAAGGACTTAAGAAATGGATTCACGCCAAAAAGGCTACCAAATGGAAATCTTTAATAGGATCTACATCTTCAACAAGAAGCCGCAGATGAAAGTCTTTGAATACCTATTTAAAATAAGCAAAATGCTTTTGAGTTAGCATGCTCCTAACATAGGGATGTCTGACTACATGTAATGCATGTGAGGATTAGGAGATCTTCATATAAGCTTTCTTCCCCTAAAAGGTCATCCCTGTATTTCTTTTCTTTCCTTCTTTGCGGTATGCTCTTAAATCTTTATATGAACATTTTGTCTGAAATCTGAAATAGTAACATGCTTTTAATCCTCTTGCATAAATAACTTCCTTGTCTTTAGGGTTACAACCCACCTTCGTAAACAATCTACCTTTGTTCTCTATATTGTTCTTATAAAAACTCTTGTCATCTCTCATGTTCAACATTGCCCCATTTAATCTTGGGCTCAACGATTTCATCACTAATGGGTCTTTCTCTCGTCGAATGTCAAAATGCTGACTCAAAATTCTTGGCAGTCTCATGCATTTCGAAATTTATCTCTGAAGTAACATAAAAGAATCTTTTTGTTTATGAAATGTTGATTTTCTGATTGACATTTCAATGAAAAGTGCCTTTTTGGATTATCATACAAGACCTCGAAGCCAAAATCTTAATATAAAGAAGAAAAAAATAGAATATGATACTCTGGATATCAAATGCAAGAGCGTCTCAGATTCAACCCCCGATGATCATTTCAAGCATAGCTTGTGTCTATGACGACTTTGAATGTTGTGAAAATATTTGAAGTTGTGAAATTTCTCCCAGATTGCTCTGTTCAACCTCATGATTACCGCATTTTTTGATCATTTTGAAAAGTACTCCTTTTATTTCTCATTATTTTTCTCCATTCATAAATGTGTTCAAGCTTCCCGAACTTGTTTAATTAGCGAAGCACACTGATAAGTGTTCAAAAGTACTATTTTTATTACCCTTTTTACTCATATTATTGTTAGACTTAAGCTCATAATAGTTGCATAATTAGTCATTCATGCATTAATTCATGTTTCTTTCCACCGTTGAGCTTGATTACATAACTTGGTGATTTTTGTGGAAAAAGATGCTGCTTTGGTGTGTTTTTGTGTGTGTATGTGCAGGATCACTTGCCAAAGCAATGTTGAGCTAGTTGCGGGGTAATGCATGAAGGAGACGCTGAGCCAGTTGCCATGGCATTTGTCGACAAAGAAAAAATGCAATAGGGATGTCGAAATTAATGACTTTACAAGCCCAAGATGACATGGAGCAAGGCCCAAGCCCAAAGGAATTTGATTGCCATGCAGAGATTAAAGAAGAATTAAATTCCAAGAAGATAGGAGAAGTTCTAATAGGAATAAAATTATAATAAAGAATTATATTCTTTAAAGATAATTTAATTCCAACTCAAACTCCTCCTCAAAGAAGGACTTTGGCCTAGCCCTATAAATAGCAAGGAGATTTCGACAATCCAAAAGAGAGAGCAAGGGGGAAATTTCGAAAGAGAGCATTAGGGAATTTCGACTTCTTCTTCTTCTTTTGCTTCTATTAGATTCATGGTTTGGGGATTATTCTTTGTATATCTTTTGAACCCAACCATGAACTAACTTGATCGGCTATGGTTATTGTGTTTTGTGGTTGTGAGAAACTATTGGTTTTTGTTTAGGTAATAAGAGTTTGTACTTTTCTATTTCAAGGTTTATTCATTCTTGATTCTTATTATTGTTTGCGAGTGAATTGGGAGAGGATCTCGTGATTTCATCCATTTATCTAATATCGGGAGAGTTAGATTCAAGAAACGAATGAATATGATCTTTATTCAATCCAATGATGGTGAAGATTAATCCGCTTAGGAATAAGTTAAGGATTTCAACGGCTAAGAGGAGTGCAAGATTGGTTGTTGTTCACCCTTGATTCACGCAGGGATGTATTATCAAGGCATGCACAAGTAGCTAGAGTTTCGACTTAGGGATAAGAAGAAACCATTGAAGAACGCTCCGCCCGAACCTTGAAGTTGCTGCCCGGTCCGCCCAAGTAGTTGCCCAACTAGTCGCCCAGGCAACCATCAATTAGTTGCCAAGGCAACCCCGTTTGCAAGTCGCCACGGCAACTGAGTTGCCCGTGCACTCTTTTACCAAGACAATCCAATCGGCTATCACACCTCAACTCACGATAACCTAGCCTATCTCTCTCAATCGATCTCATCTTTTCTTTTACTTTATTGCTTTCTAGTTTAGTTATTAGTTAAACTCCTTTAATTGTGTTTTTACTTTTCAAAGTCAAGAATAACTTAAGCAAAGTGGCCCAAACCAATCCCTCGTGGAGACGATACTCGATACTCATATCACTTTATTACTTGCGACGTGTATACTTGCACAATTGCGTAGCACTTATCACACACGCAACAAGTTTTTGGCGCCGTTGCGGGGATTGGCAATTGGTGTTAGTTGTTTTTGTTATTGCATTTTTTTCTCTCTTAATTTTACTAACTTTTCTTTTGTTTGTTTTATCAAAAAAAAAAAAAAATTAGGTGCGCTAAGTTAAGGAACATCAACATGTCGGGAAATAAAAACCAATCTATTCGAGAGATGATGTTGGAAGATATGAATCAATTCAATCAAGAGTTCCTTGCACCCTTTGATGATTACCTATACCAACCGAGAAAAGCCCAAAGAACTTATACCATGGAAAAATCTTGTGCTATGTGTGGAGAACATCATGTGTTTGAAAATTGCCCTCACATTTTCGGTGCATATAACTACATGGAGGACCATAGAGGGAACCAGCAGCAAAATTCTTCATGGTATGATCAAAAAGCTCAAATTTTTTTACCATAACAATTTTGCAAAAAGAACAGATATGCCATGGCAATGTAGTCCTTTTCAAGAGCATTCCAATTCCTTGGAGGAAACGTTACTAGCTTCATTGGCTAGACTTGACGGATCAATTGAAGAGATTCGAGAGCTATCAAAATCTATGGATACGAGGATAACTCAATGGGATGCAACCTTAGGGGATTCAAAGATCAATTGGGGAGATCCACATATGTCATGGATAACATGCACCAACAATTCATTCCTAGGGATACCGACGTCCTAAGGCAAGAGGATAAGGAGCAATGCAAAGAAATCTCTCCGATGTGTGAGGAACAACTAGAACCTCAAAGTCAAGAGGATGCCAATGAGAGAGACTGCCCAACACATGATGAGCATGAACAACAAATTGCCTCGGCAATGATTGAGGAGCCTGAACAGCAATGCCGCGACAACACTCGGTGAAGCTGAGAACAATAATACTACAGCAAATTCTAAGGAACCTGATGCCCGTAAGGTTACAACGTTGATGTTGAAGCAGAATCTATAGATTGCTCTCATCTACAATTGCCACGGCAATTACTCGACCACATACAAGATCAACGAGATGATAATACTTTGCCAATGGAATATGAGCAGGTAATAGTTGAACCTTTTGAATTCTTTAAAAACTCACCTCGTCCATTGCGGGTATGTCTTGAGGAACCGAGGTTGGTAGATTTGAAGCCATCGAAATCTCTACTGATGGAGATGTTTGAGAGGCCAAAAGAAAAAGGTGTTTGGATTCAAAAGCTCTTCTTGAAAAAATTGATTCTTCCCTTGACTTAGAGAAAATTTGACAACTGATTGCCACGGCAATTGGCTTGAGCAAAGAATTGCCACGACAACAAAGGCTACATCCAACCATGATAGAAGTCTGAGGTAATTGAATGGTTGAGAATGGATATAATTTTTCCTATTAATATATTTGTGCCTTCAGGAATAGTAGCAAGGTGGAGAGTATACATGGACTACAAGCGAACAAAGAAGAAAGACACCTCCACCATGGTAACGCAAAAGGGAGTAGTGGCAAGCACATTTGCCAAACTCTTTTTGGGCAATATTATCACCCGATGGAGGGTGCGGATGGACTATAAGAAGTATCGAAAACGGCAACCTTCAACACCGCAACAACTCCTAATACGCACGCCTCTGCAACCATGGACGCGCACGCCTCGGCAACCCCTGACGCCTCGGCAACCATGGATGTGCATGCCTCGGCAACCCTCGACGCCACGGCAACTACTGATACATTTATTTTTATTTTTATTTTTTGAACTATTTTGTTCTATTATTTTTTGTTATTTTTTCTCTTTATTTTTTAGGATATATTTTATTTTTCTTCATTATCTTTAGTTTCCAGGTTTTCTTTATTTTCTTTTCCACAACAAGACTCACAACCACCATGATAAGGAAATTTACTCAACTACTTCTTTCCACAACAACCACAACGGAAACTGGCGATGCCCAGGCAACAACAATGGCTTCGGCAACTACTGATGCACATGCAAGTAAACCTGCATCGGCAAACATGGACCAAATCAAGGCAATGCTATTCACGCGGTACTAGCCTCAAGCATTCAACCACTGACCGAAAATTGAATCAAGCAAACGGCACGAAAAAACTCATCAATCGAGGTGACGACCTCTCTGACTAACTCATTTCATTTAGTTTCTTTTAAATTTTGTTTCACTCTTACATGCATTGAGGACAATGCTTCTCTCGAGTTTGGGGGGGTGTTGGTTTCTAGTTAGTTTCATATTTAGTTGCATTCATCTTTAGCAATCACATATAGGTTGCATATGTTACTTGCCATGCCTTTAATTTGATTTAATTGCTTAAGACTTGTTGAATATCCAATGATGAATTTTTGCCACTGTACTTAATTGAAATAACCTTTAATTTTAGGATTGCATGAAAAGAACTTGGAGTTTTACTATGATGCTGAATTTTTTTTACACGGTTGTGGGTTGTTGATTCAAAGAAACTTAGTGAACTTAGGTTGCTTAAAATTTGGGTAAATTTAAAATTGAAAATTAAAAGTTAATTTCTTGCTAGAGGTGCCCAAAACTGCTCTAGTAGTAAATACACTTTCTTGCTAGAGGTGCCCAAACTGCCTCTAGTAGTTAATGCACATTAAAGAATCGCTAGAGGTGCCCGAAATTGGCTCTAGTCGACTAAAATAAAATGAGGAATTGCTTACTTTGCTAGAGGTGCCCAAATTGGCTCTAGTGAAAATAAAAATAAATACCCGATAATTGAATTAATAAAAGCCTGTAGTTCACATAGAATCTTGAAAATCAACTTGTTCACAACTACGCACACACATTGTCACGAGCACTATAGTTTGGTTCCGGGTAATTTTTGTGTTATCCGAAAAATTAAAAGGTGATCATACTTTGTGCCACGGTTCCGAGGTTTGAATTCAAGTTTGAAGCATGTCTTTGATGATTAAAGTCTTGGCGTAATTGTTAGTTTGCATTGCTTGAGGACAAGCAATAGTTCGAGTTTGGGGGCGTGATAAGTGTTCAAAAGTACTATTTTATTACCCTTTTACTCATATTATTGTTAGACTTAAGCTCATAATAGTTGCATAATTAGTCATTCATGCATTAATTCATGTTTCTTTCCACCGTTGAGCTTGATTACATAACTTGGTGATTTTTGTGGAAAAAGATGCTGCTTTGGTGTGTTTTTGTGTGTGTATGTGCAGGATCACTTGCCAAAGCAATGTTGAGCTAGTTGCCGAGGTAATGCAATGAAGGAGAGACGAGCAGCTTGCCATGGCATTTGTCGACAAAGAAAAAAATGCAATAGGGATGTCGAAATTAATGACTTTACAAGCCCAAGATGACATGGAGCAAGGCCCAAGCCCAAAGGAATTTGATTGCCATGCAGAGATTAAAGAAGAATTAAATTCCAAGAAGATAGGAGAAGTTCTAATAGGAATAAAATTATAATAAAGAATTATATTCTTTAAAGATAATTTAATTCCAACTCAAACTCCTCCTCAAAGAAGGACTTTGGCCTAGCCCTATAAATAGCAAGGAGATTTCGACAATCAAAAGAGAGAGCAAGGGGGAAATTTCGACAAGAGAGCATTAGGGGAATTTCGACTTCTTCTTCTTCTTTGCTTCTATTAGATTCATGGTTTGGGGATTATTCTTTGTATATCTTTTGAACCCAACCATGAACTAACTTGATCGGCTATGGTTATTGTGTTTTGTGGTTGTGAGAAACTATTGGTTTTTGTTTAGGTAATAAGAGTTTGTACTTTTCTATTTCAAGGTTTATTCATTCTTGATTCTTATTATTGTTTATGCAGTGAATTGGGAGAGGATCTCGTGATTTCATCCATTTATCTAATATCGAGAGTTAGATTCAAGAAACGAATGAATATGATCTTTATTCAATCCAATGATGGTGAAGATTAATCCGGCTTAGGAATAAGTTAAGGATTTCAACGGCTAAGAGGAGTGCAAGATTGGTTGTTGTTCACCCTTGATTCACGCAGGGATGTATTATCAAGGCATGCACAAGTAGCTAGAGTTTCACTTAGGGATAAGAAGAAACCATTGAAGAACGCTCCGCCGAACCTTGAAGTTGCTGCCCGATCGCCCAAGTAGTTGCCCAACTAGTCGCCCGGGCAACCATCAATTAGTTGCCAAGGCAACCCGTTGTGTAAAGTCGCCACGGCAACTGAGTTGCCCGTGCACTCTTTTACCAAGACAATCCAATCGGCTATCACACCTCAACTCACGATAACCTAGCCTATCTCTCTCAATCGATCTCATCTTTTTTTTACTTTATTGCTTTCTAGTTTAGTTATTAGTTAAACTCCTTTAATTGTGTTTTTACTTTTCACAAAGTCAAGAACTTAAGCAAAGTGGCCCAAACCAATCCACTCGTGGAGACGATACTGATACTCATATCACTTTATTACTTGCGACGTGTATACTTGCACAATTGCGTAGCACTTATCACACGCAACACACACAAATATCATTCTAAGAATAAAATTCTAAGTGCATATGTGTGCTTTTGATTGTAACTAATCATTATTATATTATTATTATACACATGTCTTCAAAGATACATCCTTGACGCTAGGGTATTGGACAGGTGAAGCATAGCTCCTTATTAGATTTGTCACCCCCACAGCTCCATCAGAGTGCTCTAAGATTTATTCAATTGTTCATTCATTAATTAATTCATTCGTTCATCATTTTTCATTTTTAGATTTTATATTCATTTATATTTTGGGCGCTAGTTACAATCCAAGTGTTCTTATTAGGGCATAGAAGACTACGCTTAGAACTTCAATTTCAAGAAACTTCACTTAGTTAAATTTGCCTAGTTTACTTTACTTTTTATTAATTTTGGAGATTTTTTCATCATTGAACATCATCAAAGGAGTAGAAGTCTTGCTTTTTGCGCTTTACCGACCAAAGTAGGCTGTGTAAGAAATCACACTTCATCGTTATCACAACATTTGATTGATCTTTGCATCAAAATCAATGTTACATCATGCACATGAGATCCAAGGACATACGAAGGTAAGAAGGGATATACATATATGGTTTCAAGGTCATTGCATGCTAAGCAAAGATGCATCTTTTCATTGAAACGAGAACCCGCAAACATAACATATGCCTTTGCAGAAAGATATTTGCTACTTTTAGGGAAAAAATAGCAAAGTTGATTCCATGCATTACTTCAAAAGAAATTCAAAATGCAAGCAAACTTAAACAAATTAACCCTTAACATAAACAAAAAAACACGGATAAGATGCATCGAAACTCTAGACAACTTTGGAACTGAATTTTCATTTGTCTTGATTCTTCAGTCCTTCAACTCAGGTAGTAGTCCCCCTATCTCTTTTGCTTTCCATTGCTTAACCATATCATGTATCAGTGTCCCATTACCAATCAACTACTATATTTCTTCTTTCAAAATCCAACATCTCCTAGTAGGGTGCCATGACGCCCCTATATGGAAATCACAAACATTGTCCGGATTGTAATTAAAAAGAAATGGATCTAACATATCCTCCATCGGCCTAGGGACGAGATATTGCCCTTGAATTAAGTGAGGAAACAAGACCACAATTGATGTCTTGAAAACCTTTAAAGGTGCTATTTCTTGAAACTTTTTTTGTAGTGGACGTTGCCCCTTAGTTAATTTCTTCTTGTTTATTTCCTTCTTGGTCACAGTTGTCTTCTTGTCCTCCTCTTCAACCTATAGAGAACTATGATCTTGATGAATTGTTGACAATGGTAGATTGAGACACTGATTTTGATCTTTTTCAACTTTTTGGCTGTCCCAATCCTCGGTGGAACATAGGCTTTCCATCTTGAAAGCAAATTATTCCTTTTTCAATAAGGCTACAAACCCTACGTTTCAAAAACACACAATCTTCCGTTGTGTGACCAAAATCACCATAATGAAAACCACATGCAATATTGGTACCATAAACATTAGGATTAAAATAAAAATAGCGTTTCGGTGGGGGCAACTTCAAGAGCTTGTTCTAAACTACTAGGGGCAACAAATCAGAATATGTCATCGGGATTGTCGTCTTTGTCTTCTTGCTCTCCTCTTGACATCCTCAATATGCATTTCTCCATTCTCCGCTCCTTTTTTCTTTGGCTAGAATTGATTTTTCATGGGAACATCCTTGTTCCCCTTGTTCCCAATCATTGTCACCTCAGTAAAATCTTTTAGACCCATCCCTGACTTTTCAATCGATTTTGCTTGTCGCATGGCCCTCCTAACCAAATGCTTCTTCTTCTTGTCCTCACTGTCTTGGTATTCCTCTAATTTTGTAGCTGGATTATTGACCTTCAGACCTGGAACTGTTGGTTCAAACTCTAATACCCCGAGACGCAGAAGGTGCTAAACTTTACGCTTAAAGCTTATGCATTTCTCAATAGAATGACCTTAAATTCCAACGTTGAATTCGCAATGATCCTCTCCCCTGAACCATTTTGGATTCGGAGGTGACTAAGGTTTGACAAAGCATGGTGCAACTAGTCGGGCGTGCAACAATTTGGAAAACAATTTCTGGTATGTGAATGGAGTAGGAATAAATTGAAAGTCCTTCGTTTCTCTTTTTTCTCTTGAGAATGAGAAGCTTTATTAATCAGTAACTGGTGATAAAAAGCTTTATTAATCAGTAACAATTTCTGGTATATGTCAGATGCCGAAGTAGTTAACATCTTCATCCTCTTCTTGCATTTTGCATTTTCCCTGACTTGTAGATCTATTTTATCTGGACCTCCGTTTGCTGGCGAAGATAAGATTTTCAAGAGAGGGTCTTCAATCTTATCCAATATCAATTTAGTGGGACACTCTGAGGTGGTGCATAGTGCCTCATATAGGTTAATGATAGCTTGGTCTTCCTCGGACAGAACCCTTTCTACTACTAAGTTACAATCCCTGATTCTCACTCGCTTTTTTAATCTCTTTTTGCACAAAAGATTCTTGCACCAAATCCTTTCCTTTAGTTATGGTAGCTATCATACCCATAAGCTCTTTCACTTACCCCATAGTTTCTTCCTGAAATTTCTTTATGTACTTCATTATTTCCTTTTGAGTTTCAACCAACTGTCCCTGGAGTTCCTTGAGCTTATTCACCCTAGCCATTAAGTCATTCATGGTTCTACAACTATACTGGAGAGAAATCATTTTCTTGTCACTTCTACTTTCTGAGACGAATGCTTCTCCCAATTAGTAATGAATATGATATAGTGAATGTAAAAAATTAAAGATTCAAATAATTCCAATGTTGTAAATAATTATGTCATGAAATGAACGAAACAAACATTAATAACGCCATAATGCAAGAATGAACGCAAATAAAGGCGTTGATCTCATGGGTGATCACTCTAGAACAACTTTTATTGAATATAAAAAGGTTCACATTACAAAACGTTCTTCAACAGGTAGGCTCCAACTCTAACTCTTAATTCCTTGATCGCCTCAAGAATACAAAAGAATTTCGGCCTCTCTTCCATCTCCAAGGGGATGAATAGACGAAGAGCTTTAGCTTTCGCGGCTAACATCTTCATGGGATAGGCCATTTCTCGCACCTGGACCATCAAATTCTTACACTCATGTCTTCATCTTCTTCCTTGAGACGCCTTCCATTCATGGTGAAATATTTCTAATTTGAGTGACCAATTTGAAAATCAACCCTTTATATCATGTCATGTAGATGCAGATAAAAATGAAAAAAGTAAAAAAAAATAAGTTAGTACCAAATAAAATAAATGAAACAATATTGTGGAAAAAATAATCAAACAAGCATCGAACAAAACAATCCTATTTGCATACTATGTAAGACACCTAGGTTATTCGCATGGCTTTAAGAGGGGTGGACATTCTATGTTCTTTACATGCAGCTTTGGTACTAAAAGGGTACCCGAACTATCCTCGATGTCCCCTACTAAGGGTAGCAAGGCCTCCGATCATCACCCATTATAGGCTCCTTTGGGGCTCTAGTACTCTATGTTTTCGTGGGAATATTGTTTTTCCGTGTATATATATATAGGAAACATGCCAAAAACAAATCACCAAATTGATGTATTATATATGTATTTATAAGGAAAAGAATAAAGTTAGGTGACGTGATTTAAAAAGGAATAATATTTTAATAATAAAAAGCATAATATATATGGCAATCAGTTAATGCTTATATGAAAATGGAAGAAACACACAAATTAAATGGGATTTAAAAGCTAAAAACAAGAAAAACCAAATTAACGTTAAATTAAAAGAGGAATAAATGGGTCAGAACATATAAAATGAAAATAAAGGCAGACATTTAAATGTATACTAAAATTAAAGGAACTAAAGGGATATGGACTAGCAGGGGATTTTACCACTGATCTCGGACTAAAATAAGAAAAAATGACGAAATTGCAAAGCTTGGAAAAGAAATAAGGACTGCGGAGAGGGTTTTTAAAAGCGGAATGGCTTGCGGGTGATTAAAGCAACACAGAGGGTTTTAGAACGCGAATAATCCATTTCGGGAATGGATTGAGTACAAAACTTAAAATTTTTTAAACACTTCATTTTCAACCGGTTACAAAAAAATGAGGAGAATCCTCTGAAAACTCTCAAGCTCCTCCACAACCCCCTCAAACCCAAATTTCGGCTACTGTGAATTCCCAAAAATTGACGCAATTTCCAGAAACCGGCGGCCTCGTCGCCGCGATGACCACCATGAAATCCCACCAACCGCCACTTGCCGACACCGTTAATTTTCAAAACCTTAAACCAAAATTACCCTTTCACTTTCCTAAACCTTGATTTGAACTCAGATTTCAAAAAAACAAACTCAAACCCTTGAAATCGAGAAAACAATAAGCAAAAACCCATTTTTTTAAAACCCTTTTCTTTTTGAAAATGAAGGAGAAAATCAATAGCCTCTTATCATTGGTCTGTTGGTGAACCGTCTGTCATCAGAGATGGCGGCCTCAGCCGTGTAGCGGCTGTCCAAGAACCAAAAGGTAAAAGCCCAAGCCATGTCATCTTCATTTCTATTTATTGGTTCGAATAGAAAATTTTGATTACATCAAGAAATTACATTCGTTATATCTAGATTTTTGATTACATTTGTAAGCAAACATTAATTAAATGGACTGTTGATGATGCTTGGTTGATTCGTTTCTGACATCTCCATTGTTTTCTTATTTTTTTCGTCTGCTCAGTGGTTGGAGAGCCATTGGTTGTCGTACGGTGGCAACACGGTCTCTAGTGGTGGCACTACGTGGATGAGGAGATGAAGCGATGCAGGCGCGTGGGCGTGTGAGAGATAAACGGTCGTGGTCGTGGGTGTAATCACTCATTTTTACTTATAAATATATTAATATTGCATGTATATTTATTATATGAATGTTACTAATATATGGTGATGTGTGCATGTATAAGCTATGTATACGTATTAGGGGGGTATGTATGTCACGTATGTGTCTAGGGTATAAGCGTATATAAATGTTATGTTAATTATATGATTATACGTACGTATACTAGAATATTATATCAATTAATGATCGTATAATATAAGTATATATTTTCGTATGTATATGTATTGCTGTTATAATTATACTATTATTATTATTGGGCTGACTAAATGAAAAAATTAAATATATATTAAACCCAAATAAAAATTACAGTCCAATTACAAATCCAATTACAAGGCCCGTTTGGCCCAAATCTGAATCCTATTTAATTACAATGTGCAGGTAACTATGGGCCGTTGGATCAAGATTTGATCCAACGGCCACGATGCAATGGAAGTCGAAAATATCTGCCAGGCGCGTGCTCCACACGTATGGACCGTTCGAGTGCCACGCGCGCGTGTGGTCCACGCGCGGACGCTTTAACATCCCACGTGCGCGTAAGATCCACGCGTTCTGACTCCTCGACTGCGGAGCTCCACGTGGCGAAATCTGAAGCCGTTTCATCAGATCGAGGCTTCATCTAGGCCGATCGTTCTTCAAGCCATCTCGACCGTTAGATCAGATCTGATCTAACGGCCGAAAATGCGTCTGGCCTCTGGCAGAATGACCACACCGCCACCGCGCCGATATTCAGTCCCCGCGTTCAGATTATGCCAAAGACAACAAGCAAATGTCAGATCTGGAAAAGAAGATACAAGTTGCAACAAAAGCAGAGGCAGTAATATATATGAAACGGGGCTGTTGTAACGGGGATAATTTTTAGCAAGCGAGCAAAAAGATTAGCAAAAAAAACAGAGAGAGTAGTAACAAAAAAGAACAGAGAGCTTGTAAAACTAAAAACTTGTAACCAGTCGAGATAATCAAAAAAGGGGTCCATTGGTAAACACTTATCTCTTTTTCTTACTTGTTTCTTTACATGCATATACGAAACAGAAATAAAAAATAGAAACAAAAAAGTAGTCTTACCGGCGTTGTCTGTGGGTCTTCCTTCTCTCGGTGACAAACCTCTCGGCTTCTACAAGCCAAATCTGGTGAACTAAAGGGAAGAGAAGACCCTTTGTAGTTGTATTTTGGTCTAAAAAATATTTTTTTTGGGTTCGTATTTCTTAGATCTAGAGTAAGAGAAAGGGTATCCTCTGAATCCAACCACAGATTCGTATTGAGGACGACAATGGAAATGTTTTGGTGTATTTCGGGAGCCTACCGGCGCCGGTTAGCGGCGGCCGGCGGCGGAGAATACGGCGGCCGGCCGCCGAATTCTGGGTTTCTCAAGAACATTTGAGAGAAAACGAAGAACAGAAATTTTCTGAAAAACTGAAAAATGAAATAAAGAAGGGGAAAATGGGTTTCGGTCTAAAAATGGGCCTTTTATAGTTATTATTATTTTTCAAATGGGTAAATTACACACTTAATCCCACCGCGTTTTCAATATTTTCATTTTTGTCTTGCCGCATGGTATAATCACAGCCCCAGTCCCCCTGATTTTTCAAAGGATTACAATTTCGTCCCTAAATTACACCGAATCAGTTTCTGAATGGTAAAATTACGTCCTTAATCATCCCGCGTTTTTGGATTTTTCACTTTGGGTCTGCCCCTTGGTCTAATTACAATTCTGGTCCTTTTAGGTTTTGTTTGTTTCTCAATTTTGTCCCCAAATTACATATTATTGCTCTTTAATTTCTGCCACTGACTTTCGTTTTCCTTTCATTTCAGTCCTGTTTTCTTTGTAAATATTATTGTTCGTATTATAATCGTATATGTTGATATTATTTTATTTTATGTCTCTCGTATATGACTCGTTTTATGTTTATATGTATATATATGTGTCAAGTATGATATTCGTTTTTTATCCGGTTATTCATATTAAGCATGTTATGTTTTTATTGATTCGTACATGGTATATTTTGTATTTTATATGTGTGTGCTTTCTTATTTTTAGGGCTACATGTTAGTATATTTACCCTTTTATACGATATGTTGACCCGTATATGTTGAAATATGTTTTATTACTAGTATGCATTTTTTAATATCTGTTCGTCTATATATACTTATTCCTGCCTTGTTTTTTTGACATATTATAATTGTTTCTTATCTATTATTTAGAATAATATGTATATATATACATGTTTTAGTCTAAAATATCATTCATGTTAAATTAGTATTCTGGTATGCCAATATTTATTATGCTAAATATTTTGCCATGTTTTACGTTTTTGCCACTAAGATTGCATATCGAGATATAACTTGTTAATGCGAGTCCTTTTATCCGAGAGTAAACGGGGCCATATCAAAGCGTAGTGATAGTGGTTGGGCGTTTATTCTCGGATAACGGGACCCTTAAAATATATTCGCAATTATGACCGAAATTTAAAATAATCGTCACTCTAATCCGGAAAATCCAATATTAATAAAGCGGTAATTATTAAAGTACCAATTTTGGGCGGTGTGGGGGTGCTAATCCTTCCCCATCCGTAAATCGACTCCCGAACCCCGTCTTTTTGAATCTGTTTTATGGTGTCCGCCTACCTAAGTGGCCGGTGGCGACTCCATTTTTTATAAGGTTTTTTTGTAAACCCCACGGAATAAATATTTTATATCCAAACACCTTTCAAAAGCATTTCAAAAATCATCGTTTTTATTTTAGCGATATGATATCTGAAAAAAGACCTTCGCTACAGATGGCGACTCCGCTGGGGACATTTTTGTTTTTTTTAAAAAAAACAAATGAGAGTCAAGCTTTTGAAATAATTACCGCTTTACTAATATTGGAAGTTCCGGATTAAAGTAACTATTAAATTAACATTCGGTCATAATTGCGCGTTTATTTTAACGCATTTAAAATATGGCATATAAACCCGCCTTTTTTTAAGGGGGGAAACGCTAATGCTTTCGTGGAGATATCGTTCTCCCGTATGGGCCTAGCAAGTACCTTCAGGGCTCGAGTACCTTATGCTTTCGTAAGGATATCGTTCCTTCGTACGGGCATAAGCGAATGGGTCCCCCTGAATTGAACCCGGTTGAAAGGAGCCTATAATGGGTGATGATCGGGGGCCTTGCTACTCTTAGTAGAGGACAGCAAGGACAATTCGGGTACCTCCTAGAACCAAAATTGCATGTAGAGAATATAGAAACCTACCCTGTTAGAGCCATGCGGATAACCTTAGGTTTTAGACGGGATAAATAGGGTTGTTTTGTGTGTTTATTCTGTTTAATTTTGTCATTTTATTTATATATTTATCAATTTTATCTGGTACTGTCTTGTTTTCTTTTCGCTTTTTGTTCTTTTACATCATTGCATTTGCATCGCATAAAGGTACTGGATCAAGTGGTTTGCCTGATCAGAAAGTCTTTCATTATGGAAAAAAAGGTGTCTTAGGAAAGAAGAGCTTAATTTGTCAGTCAGACATTGGTCAGAGGTCAACCAGAAAATCCAAGGGGACAGTCTGCCTAACGAACGCGTAATAGCTGGATACACCTATGTGAGTCTCCAACAGAACGACTTATGGGATCTTCAAAGCATTTGGGAAAGATGGGACCGAAGACTACAAGACTTATTTAGCGATAGTTATGGCGACATCGCACAGCTATTATATGTTCGGACGCCAGACACGTAAATGATTTAGCTGTTGAGGCTGAGACACTCTGACCTTTTATAGCCCCGGGAATGGAAGAAGCTCCTAGGTTCCTCAAGCTGCTCAAAGCAATTGGAAAGTTAGGAGAAAAAGCTAGAATCTATCTATAGGACTCTGTGTTATAATTAGATCTTTTGTACTAGGGATCTTTACTTTGTAACACGAATTTTGTTGTAATCAAGACCCTTTAATTTCCTTGAAAGTAATTCAAAAGGGTGATTACCAAATGAACCAAGACTTTGTCTCGCATGCATTTTTGCATTTGCATCATAACATTTGCATCTTTGTACATGCATTTATTTCTCTTTTTTGCAACCATATTAACAATATGAATATTGTGGCATTCTATGTAGTGTTAACCCGCAATCATTCATCACCTATACTTTACCCGGCTACAAAGAAAGCTCATGGAAGAAAGAATAATCAGTCTACAAAGAGGGCAGAGAGAGCTTGAGACAAGGCTTGAAGAGGCCCAGAGAAGCCTTAGTGATCAGATTGCACAGTCACAAACATCAATAGTATCTGACATAACGGCGTTGCTGGCAAAAAGCCTCGGAAACGAGTAGAAGGAGAAAAATATCCCAGAGCGAAAGGTACCCGGCTCACTACAAGGTTCAACCAACTGCACCAAACCAGGCTAGGAAGGTGTATATTGACCCTACAGAATGTCTTCCAGCTTTCAAGTAGGGGCACCGAGACTCAACCCTTGATACCAAGCACTTTATGAAGAAGAAGTGCGGACCTGAATATGGTCGAAAGGATCGAAAATGAGGTAGAAAGAAAGTGGGAAGAAAGATTTCGCCTCATGGAAGAAAAATTTAAAGCGTTACAATCAAATGAAGAATCAGAAACGACGCTAGTGATCTAAGTCCGTGTCCGATCTTGTCTTGCCACCAAAATTCAAAACGCCAGAGTTCGATAAATATGACGGAACCACATGTCCTTCTCGCACACATAACGATGTATTGCGTAAAAAATGGCTGCTTACCATAAAGATGAAAAGCTACTGATCCACCTGTTTCCGTGATAGTCTAACTGAGCGGCGTTACGTTGGTATACTCAGTTAAGCAAAGCGAATGTCAAGACATGGAAAGATTTGTCTAAAGCATTTTCCGAGCAATACAAACATGTAACAGACATGATCCCTAGCAGAATTATGTTAGAAAATATGGGGCAGAAGTCCAATGAAAGCTTGCGACAATATGCCCAAAGGTGGAGAGAAGTGGCCGGCCAAATCCAGCCACCTATCCCGGAGCATGAAATCACGCCATTATTTGTCAACACTCTGAAAGGGGCACTCTTCGACCGCCTCATCAATAACACAACACAGTGTTTCGCCGACTTAATCAAGACTGGGGAGTCTCTCGAACTGGCAATTAAAAGCGGCAGAATAGATGGTGGGGAAGGGTCCCGAAAGTATAACAAGAGAAATGAAGTAAACACCACCAGCACCTATACCGCCCCGAAGAACTTTACAGTCTCACAGCCACAAGCACCTGTGGGGAAAACGCAAAATTCGAATCAAAGAGATGAGAGAGTCACCAGAAAGGATAAAGAGAGGAGAACTTTCACTCCCCTACCTGTTTCATACTCAGAGCTTTATTCCCACTTGTATGAAGCAGACTTGGTCTGACCATACATCGTTAATCCTGTCAATCCACCCTTCCCGCCTTGGTATAATCCAAGCGCACATTGCGACTATCACGGCGGTACCCCTGGACATCCCATTGAGAACTGCCTTGCCTTCAAAAAGCTTGTGCAGAACTTAATCGATTCCGGGATATTGAAGTTTGAAGAGCCTAGCGTAGCCAACAACCCGCTGCCTAATCATGGGAGCAGAGGGGTAAATGCTATAGAAGAATGCTTTACCAGGAGGATAAAGGATGACGTGTCAGAAGTCAAGTCTCCTTTACGGTGGGTATTTCAACAGTTATGCATGGCTCGTGTGATCAACAGAGGCATGATAATAAGCGTAAGGAATGCGGAAAATATTGCGAATTCCATCGATCAAGGTCACGATATCCAAGAATGTGAAGAGTTCAAGAAATTGGTACAGTTGATGAATGAAAAACAAATTGAATTCTTTGAGGAACCCATGGGGAAGGGATCGACGCGTGCACATGATGAGATAGCCCCAAAACTAGATACGGGAAGGATAGACCTTTTATCATCTCTCCCAGATAGGGAATGCAGTGTCTCCCAAGGAGAAACCAGCAAGATAAATCCCAAGATCGTCATTTCAGCACCATCTCCATTCCCATTCAAAGACATGCGACAAATTCCTGAATTATGCCGCGAATGTGACCATGCCGTAAAAAATCAGAACGCGAACAGGTAAAAGAGTCTACACCGAAGATCAACAAAGCCAGACAATGTGAACGTTGGTGAAGCAGCCCATTTCACAAGGAGCGGCCGATGTTATTCCTCCGAGGCTTTGAGAGCAAATGAAAAAGATAGGGGAAGAATACAACATTAGCCCTACGCAGATATTTGGAGAAGAACCTCCCCAAAGATAAATGAACCGAATCGAGGCCCAGCCAAAGAAATTCTAAAGTTCTTGAGACATAGCGAGTACAAGCGTAGTGGAACAACTACGGAAACAACCGCCAGATCACAATCTTGGAATTGCTCTTGAATTCGTGAGAAGCATCGGGAGACGCTATTGAAAGTGCTGAATCAAACTTTTGTGCCCCAGACATTTCAGAACAAACCTGGACATGATAGTAGGGCACATTATCGCTTATAATCTTATCACATTCAGTGATGATGAGATCCCTGAGGGAGGAATGGGGTCTACTAAAGCCCTTAACATCACTACCCACCGCAAAGGGTATGTATTACAGCGCGATCGATCGACAACGGGTCAGCACTAAATGTCTTGCCTATGGTAACCCCGCAAAATTGCCAATAGATGGTTCGCACCTAAAGCCTTGCTACAACTCGGTAAGAGCCTTTGATGGTACGCAAAAAAGGAACAATGGGGAAAATTGAGGTGCCCCTATTGATCGGACCAACCAATATGTGATCGATTTTGTGGTGGTGGACATAAAACCATCTTACAAACGCTTATTGGGAAGACCTTGGATCCACTCCGCAGAGTTGTCCCATCATCATTGCATCGTAAATTAAAATTTGTAGTTGAAGGCAAATTGGTCACCGTAGAAGCAGAGCATGAATTTGTTGCTTCCGTGACATCGACACCCCCTACATTCAAAATGATGAAGATGCATGCAGAATGCTGCCCGAGCATTAGAACTAGTAAATGCCACATTCGTTTCAGAGGGAAGCCGGATCCCCTACCCTAGGTTATCTAATTGTACCAAGATGACCGTTGCAGAAACTCTGGGCCGAGGAGCCAAAATAGGAAAAGGGCTGAGGAAGAAATTACAAGGAAACCTGAGACCCAAGAATATGATGACCAAGAAGGATCGTTTCGGGTCAAGTACCAAACCAAGTGTCCAAATGTAAGAAAAAGAAGAATATAAGAGAAAGGAGGAGCAAAGAAAAGCCAGATCTAAAGGAGAAGACATTCCGTGGAGGTCGATGTCCTTTCCTAGTTTGAAAGCCACTTTCATCTCTGGAGGGTTCTACCAGCCAGGTTAAGATATTGGAGAGGCAATGAAGAAAAATGATGAACTTAACCAGAGGAAATATTCAAGAAATCATTTGAAGGGATGTACATCAACATGATAGCCGAAAAGGACCAAGGTGGCAAAATGTTGACCAACATCCGCCTTTGCCATCCCGGGAAACACTCGATAACCGGAGCTGCATTGATCTACCTGTAGTTTTTAGGAATAGATCGTAGTAATGCTCCGAATCAACCTTTTGTTTTTGCCCATAGACAATGGGGATCTCTTGTATGGGGCACCTATGTTAACTTTTTGATTGAAATGAAAATATCCCCACTTTCTTAAAAATGACCAAAGTCTCATTTATTCCATTCATGCATTCTTCATATTCATTCCCTTCATGTAAAGCCGTCTCTTTCCCAATACAATTCATTCTCATTTAATGCAGGTCGCTCATGATTGACGATATGAATGATACCGGATCCAGTCCTGGAGTAAATTTCGAATGCCCTGAGGTCTCAGAGGAAATTGAGGGAGGATATGATGAAATAGAAATTGAGGTCCCGGAAGAGTTAAAGAGAATGGTGGACGACGAAGAAAGGCAGATTATGCCCCACCAAGAAGAAACGGAAATTGTCAACTTGGGGACCGAAGAAGCGAGAAAAGAAATAAAAATAGGAACGACTATTACCTCAAAAACCAAGTATGAACTGATAGCCCTACTTTAGGAATTCAAGGATGTCTTCGCCTGGACTTATCAAGATATGCCGGGATTGAACACCGACATAGTGGTGCACAAATTGCCAACAAAATCGGAGTGCAAACCAGTACAGCAAAAACTTCGGAGAATGAGGCCAGATATGCTGTTAAAGATCCGAGAAGAAGTGAAAAAGCAATTTGATGTTGGATTCTTGGAAGTAGCCAAATACCCCGAGTGGGTTGCAAACATTGTACCAGTACCAAAGAAAGACGGGAAAGTTCGTATGTGTGTAGATTATAGGGATCTAAACCGAGCTAGCCCTAAAGACAACTTCCCTTTGCCACATATTGACACGCTGGTTGACAACACCGCAGGACATTCATGGTTTTCCTTCATGGACGGCTTCTCAGGATACAACCAGATAAAGATGGATCCTAGCGACATGGAAAAAACCACATTCATAACCATGTGGGGCACTTTTTGTTATCAAGTGATGCCGTTTGGGCTAAAGAACACAGGGGCAACATACCAAAGAGCAATGGTGACTCTTTTCCATGACATGATGCACAAAGAAATAGAAGTATACGTGGAATATATGATTGCCAAATCCCGAACAGAGGAAGAGCACCTACAGAACTTGAGGAAACTATTCCAAAGACTACGGAAGTACCAACTGAGGCTCAATCCTACCAAGTGTACCTTCGCCGTTACTTCTGGAAAACTTCTAGGGTTCGTAGTAAGCAGAAAAGGGATTGAGATTGATCCCGATAAAGTGAAAGCTATCCAGGACCTTTCACCACCCCGCACGCAAAAGGAAGTTCGTGGTTTCCTAGGGAGGCTGAATTATATCTCTCGTTTCATTTCCCAATTAACCAATCAATGCGACCCGGTCTTCAGACTTCTTAGAAAGAATAATCCTGGCGTATGGGATGAAGAATGTCAAAAAGCCCTAGAAAAGATCAAAAAGTACCTGACAAATGCTCCAATTTTAGTCGCACCAGTGCCTGGTCGACCATTAATTCTCTACTTAACAGTCTTCGAGAATTCAATGGGATGTGTGCTGGGGCAACACGATGAGTCAAGAAAAAGGAGTAGGCCATCTATTACCTAAGCAGAAATTCAATGATTGCGAAACACGGTACCCGCCAAAGATCTGAAGCCGTGTTGTGCTCTAGTTTGGGCTACCAAGCGGCTCGAGACAAAGACATGTTATACCATACTACCATGTTGATATCCAAGCTAGACCCATTAAAGTTCTTAATGGAAGCGCCAGCGCTAACGGGAAGGATGCCCGATGGCGTATGCTCTTATCCGAATTCGACATCGTATATGTTAATCGAAAAGCCGTAAAAGGGAGTGCCGTAGCGGATTTCCGGATAGTCGTGCTTTCGGATGACTATGAGGCATTGAACTTTAGTTTCCCGCATTTAAGACTTGATGTGCATTACGACCGAGAGAAGAGATTTTAGATAATAAGTCATGGAAACTTTACTTGATGGAGCCTCCAACGCCCTCGGACATGGGATAGGGGCGCGTGCTAATTTCACCCGAGGACGCCTATTATCCTTTCACCAAAGAGATTAGAATTTTTCTGCACAAACAATATAGCTGAATACGGCTTGCATCATGGGACTAAACTCAGCCATCGAAAGAAAGGTTAAGGAACTTCGAGTGTTCGAGATTCGTCCCTAGTCATTTACCAATTGCGCGGGAGTGGGAAACCAGAGACCCGAAGTTGGTCAAATATCACGAATGGATCCAAGAGCTCGTCAAAGAGTTCGAAAAGGTCAGCTTCAATTATCTACCCCGAGAAGAAAATCAGATGGCAGATGCATTGGCAACCTTGGCATCCATGTTTAAAACAAACACCTGGGCAGAAATGAAACCCATTGAGATGCAGACGTTTGAAATGCCTGCTCATTGTTGTAATATACAAGAAGAAATTGACGGAAATCCATGGTACTATGACATCCTGCAATATGTCAAGATTCAAAAGTATCCAGAAGGGGCAAACGACAATGACAGAAAAACGCTCAGAAAAATGGCAACAAAATATGTCCTAGATGGGGAAATCCTATGCAGGAGAAGTCATGATCAAACATTGCTGAGATGTGTGGATGCCCGAGAGGCGAAGGAAATCTTAGCTGAAGTACATGACGGGATCTGTGAAACGCACGCCAACGGGCTGTCTATAGCCCGAAAAATTATGAGATACGGTTATTTCTGGTTGACCATGGAGGGAGATTGCATCGATTACGCCAGGAAATGCCACAAATGCCAAATTTACGCTGACAAAATTCATGCACCCCCATCACCTCTACACACCATGAATTCTCCGTGGCCTTTCGCAGCTTGGGGCATGGACGTTATCGGGCAGATCCATCCGAAAGCTTCCAATGGGCATCGTTTCATTTTGGTCGCCATATACTACTTCACTAAATGGGTAGAGGCAGCGTCTTACGCCAATATCACCAGGACTACAGTTTGTAAGTTCTTAAAGAAGGAAATTATTTGTCGATACGGACTGCCAGAGAGGATCATCACCGATAATGCTTCCAATCTGAACAACAAAATGATAAAAGACGTGTGCACTCAATTCAAAATAACACACCATAATTCCACAGTCTATCGTCCTAAAATGAATGGAGCAGTGGAAGCAGCAAACAAGAATATAAAGAAGATCATAGCGAAGACTACGGATACCTACAAGGATTGGCATGAGAAGTTGCCTTTTTCCCTTTTCGCCTATAGGACGTCCATTCGTACATCAACAGGGGCAACACCCTACTCCTTGGTGTATGGTACCGAAGCAGTACTCCCAATTGAGGTAGAGATTCCGTCCCTCCGGGTCTTAAACGAAGTAAAACTGGAAGAAGCTGAATGGGTGCAGGCCAGATTCGACCAGCTAAATCTCATTGACGAAAAAAAACTAAAGGCCGTTTGTCATGGTCAGATGTACCAAAAGCGGATGGTGCAGGCTTACAACAAAAAGGTGCGCCCAAGAGAACTCAAAGAAGGGGATCTGGTACTCAAGAGAATCCTCCCTATCCAGAAAGATTCTCGAGGAAAATGGACACCCAACTGGGAAGGACCGTACGTCATAAAAAAGGCCTTCTCAGGAGGAGCCCTGATCCTAACAGAAATGGACGGGGACGGGCTGAAAAATCCCGTAAATTCTGATGTCGTCAAGAAATACTATCTCTAAAAAAAATATTTGGAGAGCTCAGGACGAAAACCCGAAGCTGGGCGTCTTGAAGCAAAGGAAGGACTCGAGTTGAAAACCCGCAAAGGGCGGCTCGAGTAAGTTGAAAAGTTGAATATCCGAATAGAAGGGCATCTTCATGAACATTGTGAAGAGAAGGCTTCAGGCAAAAATTCTACACCAGTTGACAGGATCATGTATCATTCATATCGAAGATAATGAGAGATCTTGTATTTAACTTATACGTGTCATACCTTTCTTTTTAAGATATCTCAAAGCCCTTAATCATAATAAAACCATGTTTTTGAGCATCCATTCCTGGCCTTCTCGTCAATTTTAGTCAAATAAGATAACATAGGCTTATAATGAAACAAGAGATTTCGGAGCATTACTATGATTTGACCTTGGAAATGCAGGTAATCAAAGAAAACGATGTTAACTTCGTCCTCTAGTTCCCTAATGGCTATCGATAGGGAAGGCGGGAAGCTTCAAACAACCTGGTAGGATAACCAATGGCACATGTCATATCTATTCAAGAAAGGCATACGAGATAACAAAAGAAAACTCCTGGGTGAAAACCAGAAGGGCACCCCTCTCAAAAAAAAATCTCTTTGAAGTGAAAACCCGAAAGGGCGCTTTAAAATTCCAAATCATAATTGGAGAAAAAGAAAGGTTGAGATGGTTGAACCTGACAGTGAAGCGGGATATCGATGCCCGTAAAAAAGAAGAAAACGGACGTCAAGATCAAATAAGGACCAAAACAAGTCCACCCAGAGATTGACTCTCATGCATCATGAATAGTCAAGCATCACTAGAATTAGGAGCATGTCAATTCATTCATTTGTCATAGCATTTTGTTTTCATCTCGGACAGGTATCTGCAGATCCAAAGAGACATCGAGGGTCATCACGATGTGAATCCCAAAGGAGAAGACATTGTTTTTACACAAAGGCACATGTTTTCAAGCTCTGGGAGAGGTTCTATATAGGAAGAATCCTCCTCTCCGAGGCTTCAGAAGCTGAAAGTTCCATATAGGAAGGACTGACAGTTCCAGGGTGAAGACTAGCAGTTCTATATAGGAAGGACTCCCGGTCAAAGCAATTCACCCATGGCACGCAAGATTATATAGGAAATCCTGTTGTGTCGAAAGCAAAGAGTTCTATATAGGAAGGGCTCCTAGCTTCAATGTCTTAGAGTGAAAGATTCTATATAGGAAGAATCCGTAACTCCAAGGTTTCAAGACGCCGAAAAGTTCTATATAGGAAGGACCGACGGCTCCAAGGTGAAGACTCGCAGTTCTATATAGGAAGAACTCCCTGTCAAAGAAATTCACCTATGACACAGGGTTATATAGGAAACATGTTGTGTCAATAGCAAAGAGTCTTATATAGGAAAGGCTCCGAGCTTCATTGTTTTAGGGTGAAAGGTTCTATATAGGAAGAACCTGTAGCTCTAAGATTTCAGACGCCAAAAGTTCTATATAGGAAGGATCGACGGCTCGAGATTCAAGACTAGCAGTTCTATATAGGAGGAACTCCCAGTCAGAAGAATCCATCAGTGGCGCGAAAGGTTTTATATAGGAGAAACCAGCGTCGAAAGCAAAGAGTTCTATATAGGAAGAACTCTAAGCTTTATTGTCTCAAAGTGAAAGGAATGACTCATAATTCGGGATGTCAGAGCGAAGGGTTCTATGTCGAAAGAGCCTGTAGCTCCAAGATCGGAAGGTGACGAAGTTCTATATAGGAAGAACTTACGAGCCTGAAGATTCAGCCAAGGAAGAGCGGAGATGTCCAAAAGAATTCGTTTTTCCAAAGCTACAAACAGGGAAGTCTGATAAAAATGAGAGCGAAGGGTTCTATGTCGAAAGAGCTTGTAGCTCCAAGATCGGAAGGTGACGAAGCTCTATATAGGAAGAACTTACGAGCCTGAAGATTCAGCCAAGGAAGAGCGGAGATGTCCAAAAAAATTCGTTTTTCCAAGGCTACATACCAAACAAGGAAGTCTGATAAAAGCTCCAAGATCGAAAGGTGGCGAAGTTCTATATAGGAAGAACTTACGAGCCTGAAGATTCAGCCAAGGAAGAGCGGAGATGTCCAAAAGAATTCGTTTTTTCCAAAGCTACAAACAGGGAAGTCTGATAAAAATGAGAGCGAAGGGTTCTATGTCGAAAGAGCCTGTAGCTCCAAGATCGGAAGGTGACGAAGCTCTATATAGGAAGAACTTACGAGCCTGAAGATTCAGCCAAGGAAGAGCGGAAATGTCCAAAAGAATTCGTTTTTCCAAGGCTACAAACAGGGAAGTCTGATAAAAATGAGTGCTTATGAATCTTTGCTTTGTTTCCCATTCCATGAGAACAAGCAAAGAGGGGCAACTGTAATCACTCATTTTTACTTATAAATATATTAATATTGCATGTATATTTATTATATGAATGTTACTAATATAAGGTGATGTGTGCATGTATAAGCTATGTATACGTATTAGGGGGTATGTATGTCACGTATGTGTCTAGGGTATAAGCGTATATAAATGTTATGTTAATTATATGATTATACGTACGTATACTAGAATATTATATTAATTAATGATCGTATAATATAAGTATATATTTTCGTATGTATATGTATTGTTGTTATAATTATACTATTATTATTATTAATGACTAAATGAAAAAATTAAATATATATTAAACCCAAATAAAAATTACACCAATTACAAATCCAATTACAAGGCCCGTTTGGCCCAAATCAATCCTATTTAATTACAATGTGCGGGGAGCGTGGGCCGTTGGATCAAGATCTGATCCAACGCCCACGATGCAATGGAAGTCGAAAATATCGCCAGCGCGCGTGCTCCACACGTATGGGACCGCTCGAGTGCCACGCGCGCGCGTGGTCCACGCCGGACGCTTTAACATCCCACGCGTAAGATCCACGCGTTCGACTCCTCGATCGCAGAGCTCCACGTGGCGAAATCGAAGCCGTTTCATCGATCGAGGCTTCATCCAGCCGATCGTTCTTCAAGCCATCTCGACCGTTAGATCGATCCGATCTAACGGCCGAAAATGCGTCCGCCTCGGCGAAATGACCACACCGCCACCGCGCCCGATATTCAGTCCCCGCGTTTCAGATTATGCCAAAGACAACAAGCAAATGTCGATCTGGAAAAGAAGATACAAGTTGCAACAAAAGCGAGAGGCGTGAATATATATGAAACGGGCTGTTGTAACGGGGATAATTTTTAGCAAGCGAGCAAAAAGATTAGCAAAAAAAAAGAGAGAGAGTAGTAAAAAAAAAAGAACAAAGAGCTTGTAAAACTAAAAACTTGTAACCAAATGAGATAATCAAAAAAGGGTCCATTGGTAAACACTTATCTCTTTTTCTTACTTGTTTCTTTACATGCATATACTGAAATGTAAAAAAAAAAAACAGAAACAAAAAGTAGTCTTACCAGCGTTGTCAGTGGGTCTTCCTTCTCTCGGTGACAAACCTCTCGGCTTCTACAAGCCAGATCTGGTGAACTAAAGGGAAGAGAAGACCCTTTGTAGTTGTATTTTGGTCTAAAAAATATTTTTTTTTTGGGTTCGTATTTCTTAGATCTAGAGTAAAAGAAAGGGTATCCTCTGAATCCAACCACGGATTCGTATTGAGGATGACAAGGGGAATGTTTTGGTGTATTTCGGGAGCCTACCGGCGCCGGTTAGCGGCGGAGAATACGGCGGCCGGCCGCCGGATTCTGGGTTTCTCAAGAACATTTGAGAGAAAACGAAGAACAGAAATTTTCTGAAAAACTGAAAAATGAAATAAAGAAGGGGAAAATGGGTTTCGGTCTAAAAATGGGCCTTTTATAGTTATTATTATTTTTCAAATGGGTAAATTACACACTTAATCCCACCGCGTTTTCAATATTTTCATTTTTGTCTTGCCGCATGGTATAATCACAGCCCCAGTCCCCCTGATTTTTCAAAGGATTACAATTTCGTTCCTAAATTACACCGAATCAGTTTCTGAATGGTAAAATTACGTCCTAATCATCCCGCATTTTTGGATTTTTCACTTTGGGTCTGCCCCTTGGTCTAATTACAATTCTGGTCCTTTTAGGTTTTGTTTGTTTCGCAATTTCGTCCCCAAATTACATATTATTGCTCTTTAATTTCTGCCACTGACTTTCGTTTTCCTTTCATTTCAGTCCTGTTTTCTTTGTAAATATTATTGTTCGTATTATAATCGTATATGTTGATATTATTTTATTTTATGTCTCTCGTATATGACTCGTTTTATGTTTATATGTATATATATGTGTCAAGTATGATATTCGTTTTTTATCCGGTTATTCATATTAAGCATGTTATGTTTTTATTGATTCGTACATGGTATATTTTGTATTTTATATGTGTGTGCTTTCTTATTTTTTAGGGCTACATGTTAGTATATTTACCCTTTTTATACGATATGTTGACTCGTATATGTTGAAATATGTTTTATTGCTAGTATGCATTTTTTTAATATCTGTTCGTCTATATATACTTATTCCTGCCTTGTTTTTTTGACATATTATAATTGTTTTTTATCTATTATTTAGAATAATATGTATATATATACATGTTTTAGTCTAAAATATCATTCATGTTAAATTAGTATTCTGGTATGCCAATATTTATTATGCTAAATATTTTGCCATGTTTTACGTTTTTGCCACTAAGATTGCATATCGAGATATAACTTGTTAATGCGGAGTCCTTTTATCCGAGCGTAAACGGGGCCAGTATCAAGCGCAGTGATAGTGGTTGGGCGTTTATTCTCGGATAACGGGACCCTTAAAATATATTCGCAATTATGATCGAAATTTAAAATAATCATCACTCTAATCCGGAAAATCCAATATTAATAAAGCGGTAATTATTAAAGTACCAATTTTGGGCGGTGTGGGGGTGCTAATCCTTCCCCATCCGTAACCGACTCCCGAACCCTGTCTTTTTGAATCTCTGGTTTTATGGTGTCCGGCCTACCTAAGTGGCCGGTGGCGACTCCATTTTTTATAAGGTTTTTTTTGTAAACCCCACGGAATAAATATTTTATATCCAAACACCTTTCAAAAGCATTTCAAAAATCATCGTTTTTATTTTAGCTATATGTTTGAGAAAAAAGACATTCGCTACAGTGGGGAGCACGCGTGCATGGAGAGCTGAACTGGTCATTTTCTTTTAATCTGGACCATTGGATTAAATTTAACCAAACAGTCAGATCTTGGCTATGCAAAGGATAAGCATTTTAGGGATTCTTGTTATTAGATTTTAGGGCTTTTTTAGGTTTTAATTGTTAGGCTGGGCACAAACGGGCCAATGTAGAAAATTGATATTGGGTTATTAATAATGTAAATAGACTGAACATATTTAAATTAAATGAGTTTTTATATTATATTTTACGATCATTTTTTTATTTTAATAATAATAATAACAATAACATTAAACTAATATATAAAGCTGGATAAAAACTAGTGATTATAGAGGTTAAACCGATAATGATTCAAATGCTATTGAATGTAGGACAATTTGATGGACCACCTACCGAAGGCCCAAGATAGAATTTGAAGTAATTCATGAAGGTTTGCTAACTATTTCAACAACCTGGTGTGAATGAAGAAAAAATAAAGCTAAGGCTATTCTCATTTTCCTTGCAAGATAGAGCTAAACTGTGGTTAAATTCATTGCCACCTGGTTCAGTCCCTGTGTGGGCAGATTTATGGCATAAGTTTCTTTTGAGATTCCAACCACCTAAATTTAATGCAAAGCTACGGCGTGACATCATTACTTTTAGGCAGCATGATGATGAGACTCTGTATTGTGCTTGGGAGTGTTTCAAGGACCTGTTGACAAGATGCCCCATGCATGGATTCCTAACATGGACCCAGATGGAGACCTTTTATAATGGACTCAATGCTCATGCCAGGACTGTTATTGATGCTTCGAAAGATGGTTCGTTGCTAGATAAGAAATACACGGAGGCATATGACATCCTTAAAAGGATGGCCACCAATGAACTCCAATATCCTACCACCAGATTGGGAACCAGGCCGATAGCAACTAGAAAAGTTGGAACTTGATGCACTTTCATCAATCAATACTGAAATTGCTAACCTCACTAATATAATGAAGACAATGCAAAAGCCTATTGAAGTCTGAGAGGTAAAAGTATTTAAACCATTTTGCACTATTTGTGATGATGACCACATAATGGAGGAATGCCCGACAAACCTAGAGTTAGTTTATTTTGTTGGCACTTACAACTACAATAACAACCATACTCCAATACATATAACGTGAGGTGGAAGCAACATCCAAACTTTTCATGGTCTAACCAGGGTGGTAACCAATTTAATGCCTAATGTTAGAGCATCAATGCATCACCATGTTTCAACTAGAATGTGATACCATAGAGAGCGCAAAATAATCTACCTCTAGTGCAAAAATCTTCCGATGAGAACACCCTAAAGGATTATATGGAGCATAACGATGCAACTGTCTAGAGTCCAGCCGTATCCATAAAGAACTTGGAGGTTTAGATAAGACAGATTGTCAGGGCACTTAATGCCAGACCTCTAGGGACTCTTCCAAGTGATACAGAGGATGCTCGAAAAAAGGGGAGAGAACAAAGCAAAGTTGTCACTCTTCGAAGTGGCAAACAAGTTGCGATTTCAACACTAGACAAACAACCAATTTTACACCATGAGGATAAGTCAGTTCCAGCGAAAGAAACCAAAGAAGCTGAGAAAGGGGAAGCAAGCACCAGCAATGCTAGATCTTAATTGGATGCCAACACCACTTTGGAAAAACTAGCAGAACCATCATTTGCCTATCCACCACCACCTTTTCCACAGAGGCTTCAAAAACACAATCAAGACCACCATTTTAAGCACTTCTTGGAAGTTCTTCAACAACTACAGATCAACATACCGTTAGTGGAAGCTCCCAAATAGAAGCCTACCTACGTTAAATTCATGAAGGACATCTTGTACAAAAATAGGAGACTGGGTGATTTTGAGACTGTCACATTTGCCGAGGGATGCAGTGCAATGATAACCAACAAATTGCCACCAAAACTGAATGATCATGGGAGTTTCACTATTCTTTGTACGATCGGAAATAAATTCATGGGTAAAGCATTGTGTGATCTGGGTGCCAGCATAAATTTAATGCAAATGTCAGTTTTCAAGAAACTTGGTATTGGAGAAGCAAGGTCTACCATAGTAACACTTCAACTGAAAGACCGATCTTATGCACATCCCAAGGGTAAGATTGAGGATTTGTTGGTAAAGGTAGATAAATTCATATTCCCTATTGATTTCATTATTTTAGAATATGAGGCTGATATTGATGTCCCAATAATATTGGGAAGACTATTTCTTTCCATGGGTAGGACCTTAATTGTTGTTCAAAAAGGTGAGCTAACTATGCGTATTATTGGCCAGTAGGTTACGTTTAACATTTTCAAAGCTCTTAAGTGTGCATGTGAAACTGAGGAATGCCATGTTGTTGAGCTAATGGAGTCATTTTTTGATGAGAACAAATCCCAGATCTGCTAGGGAACAAAAGCTGATGCCATGGAGCAGGATTTTGAAGAACCAACTAGGCTGAAGCAGAAAATTTTTTCCACAACAAATATACCAGAGATGATGCATCTAGAAAGCGATGATTTAATGAAGATTGCTACAATAATTTTGGAACAGGATGATGATGACTATGCCTCGACACCAAAGGAGAAAAGAAAAACAAAGAGATTTTTTGGTTTTCTAAGGTGGTTGTTCAAAGCCACCATGGCAAAATATTCTCAGTCATTGTGCAATTAGAAGTTGGGAATACTCAAAGGAAAGCAATATTTCAGCTTTCTACATTGGTTATTTAAGCAAACGATTGCCACAGCCTACAATCCACCAACCAAGGGCCACAGATTGAAGTACTGCTGGGAAGAAAGTCAGATTAAGGCCAAGGAGATTATTCTCCTTGCAGATACTTAGTAAATTTTTGCCAACCCAGCCTAATCATTGTAAATAGGTTTAGAAGAGTTATTTTCTTTTCAGTACTTAGGATATCTCAGTTTTAAATTTTTAGTTTATCGTTTTATTTCTTTTATATTCTGTTTTGAAAGGTTTCTTTGATTCTTAGCCCATGAAATTTTTCCAAGAGACCATGTTGAGTTCTGTTACCAAGACACCCAAGGTTGAATCAACCATTCAATTGCCAACTGAGGCATTACTCTCCCAAATCTATCAAAGCAAAGAACTCCTCCAGAAGTTTCAAAGGGGTGAGGACCAAAACATGGTACTCTAGTAGTATATTGGGAACAAAGATCGTGCCCTAAAGACAACAATTAAAGCAATGACCACCAATCCTTTGCCACCATATCCGGAGTTCGCAATCAAACTCCATGCACCATAAGGAATGCCTGTCAGCCCTGAACTTGATCATACTCCAGCCCAACAGTCTAATGCTATTGTACCAGTGTCACATGCTCATGAAGATTTTTGCCAAGACTGAGACCCAGCATGTGGACACTGCATTTGGCGATGAGGTATCTATAGATGATGCCACAATGAAAGAAAGACTCGCTCCACTCGCTTAGAACATCCCGCAAGGAATCATCATCCCCTTAACTCCTTACATTCATGTTTTTCATTGCTAACATGTCATACCCCGAAAACTGGTCTAGTCGAAATTAGGTTCCAATGATAAAAAATTTTGTACCGGTTATGCCCGAATGATGTAATTGCTTGATCCTTGTAATCAATTCTGATGTAATGAAAGTCATTTGGGCTTAATCAAAATTTTTGGACCTTTTTGTAAAGAATGGAAGTTAGGGGTTTCATTGGAAATAATGAAAATGCTAAATCTGGGTAGGGCGTATCGATACAGTAGGACATGTATCGATACGAGTCTCTGCCTAAATCGATTTAGTGACCAAAATGAAAAGATTGGGAAATAGGGGTGACTCACCTACTTGCTTGCCACCCCTTCACATGGGATAGCTCAGAAAAGATGATAGTCAATTGTTAATTGCCAAAAAAATTGTAAAAAGATATGATGAGGTGGAAACAATTCTTTAAGTTTCCTTTGCACAAGGGAAAGCTTTTGATTGGTTCTTTTGGGAGGTAAGAAATAATTAGAGATTAATGATTGTTTTAAAATAGATAGGAAAAGCCTTAATCCCTTGTTTTGCCTATTACCGAGACTAAACTCACCTTTTGACTTGAAAGTAAGCACACACCTCCATTGTCATCTTCTTCCTCAAGCTCAAGAAAACACCTCGATCCAATCGTTGACCTTTGTGTGATTTCAATACACCAATTGAAAGCTTGTAATTGGGTAAGTAAAACCCCTATGTCAATTTAATGATTCCATCAATCCTTAGAGTCTAATTTCAAGATTCGAGTCTTGAATGTTCAAGCTAAGCCCATGTGTTAGATGGTTGATTTCCTTATTTTGATGTCGTCTACAAGCTTTGGTAAGCTTGAAAAATGTTCATGAATCATTAGTTTTGATTCTAATGCAATCCTCTAATTTTTAACTAGCTCAAGTGGTGGAAGACAAGTCATCTTCACTAACGGCAAGGGGATCGCTATCCGTGAACCTTAAAGTCTCCATGTACTAGGTTAGTGTAGTTGTGTCATGGGATTGGCTATGTACCATCTTGATTGCATTTTTTGTACTTAGAAACTTGCATCTTGGTAAGGGCTCAAGTAGAGCAAATGTAAGTGGATTTAATGGTAAGTGTGGTAAGTCCTTCATATTTGAATATGTTATATGTGAACTTATGTGTGATATTTGAATATGTTATTTATGGAATTTGAGATGAAAATGTTATGATATGCTATTTGGATCCAAGGCTCAATTTGCAATCCAATATGGCCTAAGGGCACGAAGGTAAGTTTTATGATGATATGTGTAACCTTGGACACTTGTGGACATTGGATACAATTGGCATGCCATGGGGTTATATGAGCTCACTAAGTAAGGGATTGGACTACGGTTCAGGGCTACAGCCTATATGTGGGGAGAAAAGGTTGGATTGTGTAAGGGACTTCGGAGCTACGGCTCAAGGATAAGGTTTATTTTCGATATGTGTGGCATACAGGGGAATCCGCGTATCCATTGGTTGCTATGTCCAAGGAAATGATATGTATTTGTGCTTTACATTTAACATATGAAAACATAATATACTTGGCTTGAGTATGATCTATATATGATTAATGGTTTATATTGTCATTCAAGCATGCTTACATGTCATTCATGCCATTAAGGAGCTTATTACGCATTTATTATAACTACCTCACTAGGCTATGTAAGCCTAACATCCGTGTGTCTCATGCATTTCAGGACCTTGAAGTAATCCATGCCTTGATCGTGTTGTTGAAGTTGCAAGTCACTCCTAGCAATTACATGTATGCTCATGTTTTGTTTTGAACTCCTAGTAGGGTGGCATAAAGCTTAGACATGTTAAATTGCTCTATTTTGATATGTATGTAATGCCCCTAAAATGTCTAAGTGCTAAAAATGGGGTATAGTGTGGTTGTAAATTAGAGAAACTAGTTAAATTGAGCTTAAAGGCACTAAAAGGTAAAATCATAGTAAACGGATTCAATTGGACCTAAAATCTAACATACTACTAGATTAAGTAGTTATAAACTTGCTGGTAAAATTTGGTAAAGTTTGAACATCATTCAATGGGTTAAATCAGCTAAACACCAGATGAAATCTGTCATTACAAGATAAGCGTATCGATACGGGTCAAGCTGTATTGATACGACCTTGCAGATTCGGACTTGGTAAAACAAGGCATATCGATACTCAAAGGGGTGTATTGATACAGATCTTGGTAGTAAGACCTGGGAAATAAATTGCATCGATACGGCCTTAGGGTGTATTGAAACGAGTCAACCTTGGTTAACCTGTATCGATACGGGTGATGGCGTATCGATACAGGATTTGGGAAGAGTCGAATAAATATGTGAATCATGTGTTTCTGTATCGATACGGCTCCAAGTTTATCGATACAAAGGGTAGTTAATTCTATTAAAAGACTTAAACCACATATTTAAATAGTTTACAGATTAGTCACTAAGCTTTAAATGATCTAATTAGACAGGTAAATGACCTCCGTTAATAACTAAATTTCACAGACTAATAATGGATGATTTTAATTGAAGATTAGTAAAAATAAATTTTGATAAAAATCCTTAAATTATAAAATTTACAAATTTAGTCCCTAAGTTCGAAAAAGTTTAAAATTGACCCCAAATTAAGTAAACTATTAATAAGTTAGGTCGTTAGGTCTTAAAAGAGGTTAATAAGACATTCTGAATAAGATTTTGAACTCTAATTAAGCTTCCGACCTTTGAATCTATTTTCGGTAACACTTTTCGACCTAGTTTCCTACCAGGCCGGGAAGGGGTGTTACATAACATGCATTGCATTTGTATATATATGTTTTCATGCATTGAAGACAATGCCCACCTTAGGTTTGGTGTCTATGTTGCCTCACATTTATTGCCATGAAATTCATTTTATGTTACTATTTGCATTCTATTATTTCCATGTAGATTACGTAGAACCATGCATACCAAACCGTTAATTTTTTTTCCACGACATGATTTTTAACATGATAATTTTGGCAACATGTTTGCTAGTATAGTTAGAATTTGCAATAGTATGCCTTGTCTAATTATGAAATTAGAATCTTTAGTTAGCATGAGCCAACAAATTAGTAATGCAGGTTTCTTGGCAATTGATCTATAGTTTAGGGAACTTTAGTCTCACTTAAACATGTGATATGCATCTAGTTCCTTAGAAAAACTTAGTATTCTTAAAGTTGAACGCATAATAAAAAAGAAGAAGAAGAAGAAGAAGAAAAATGATGTCAGGGTAAAAAAACAAAGAATAAGGCAACAATGTTTTGCCAAAGGCAAGGAAAAAATATAGAACTCTCATTGCCTTAGGGATAATAAGTAGCTTGGGGCTTCGTTGTTTGCTCCCTCTTAGTTCTCAAGCCAAAAACTTTAGGGTATGAGTATGATGAGTAAGCCTAGTAATGTCTGAACTAAGGGATATGCTCCCTCTTACTTCTCACACCAAACAATATTACGATGCAAGCTTGAAAATATTGCTAAAAAACCCTTGGTAAATAAAAAAAAAATCTGAGTTTGGGTAGTAAATTGGACTAAGGGAGTTAAAAGGATACTTGATGCCAATTACCTTCACTTCATGCACACTTCATGATCTTAGACTAGAGTTATCTTGCTGCACTGGAATTTGCTTATCTGCTTGGCATTACTGCACTGGATATCTGAGGATAGAATTAGGACCAGATTTTGCTTCCTTGCATGTGTTGTCAATCAAGAAATTTTTACCGAGGTACTCACTTTATTTTTCTATTTTCCTAATTTTAGTTGCATTACTTGAGGACAATCAATGAGTTAGGTTTGGGGGTGTGTTAACTTGTCAAAAGTATTATTTTTCATATATATATATATTTGCTATGCTTTTGCTTGACTTTGAGTACATATTTGTGCATTTAGCTAGTAGAATCATGCATTTGCATTAAGGAGTTGCAGAATATTTCTTTTGCCAGAGTAAAGGTGTATTTTCTTGCTATGGTAGGAGTAGGATAACATTGGAAAAAGCTGGACAGGATCTGAGTAGAAAGAAAAAAGGACCAAAAGAGAAATGTCGAGCACCGTTGGCAAAAGAAGGACGAGAATTGCCAAGCTAGGTTGGCAAAAGAATGAAGGACGATGATGTCAGCCCTAGTTAGAACCAGATCAGCTCAAATTTAAATTCAAATTCAGAAGAGGATAAGAAGATAACACACCTATCTTGGTGCGTAACAAACTTTAAAAATCAAACCCAATCTAGGGTTTCCACGAGTTCCTATTTAAAAGAATCATAACGATAAACCAATGGGACCGACTCACTCAAGGAGGCTGCGCTGTGGTAAGGAAGAAGGCGAATGGTGTTCGGCCAGGCTAAGATCGAGAGCTTTGGATCCATTGAAGGGCTGCATCGACAAATCTCCTTCTTTGTCCATTTCTATTTATTTTAGATTTGATTTTATGGTGATGTTATTTGAAAACAATTTGGTGGTGATGGTTCCCCCAACCATGAACTAATTTCTTTAAGTTGGTTGGGGATGTTTTTACGATAAAACGCTCAACTATTTTTAGCTTTTAATAATTGAATGCTTTGGCATTTTTTCTATCTTGCTAGTGCTTAATTTATTTCAATTGTTTGTTAGACGACAATTGGTATTACATGCATATTATCCCTTAATATCTTAACAGACTTAGGGGATAACAATTAATTGTCAAGGTACTAAGGTGAAAAACTTCAACAGAACATGTTCAAGTAGTTCAGCTTACTTCGGAAGTGAGTCTACCTATTGGGAGTAAAAGATTAAAACTTTGCCAAGTTAATGATTGAGAAAATTCACTGTAGACATATATGGGTTAATCATAATTAACTTAGGGCATTTCCATCGACAGAGGCATTGCCACTTTAAAATTGGCTCGACAATAAAACCAAGGCTGAAGGTTATTAAAAGATTGGCATAGCTAGTGTGAAATCCAAACATCCTCTGCCAATGCTAATCACCATTTGAATACACTTGTTTGCCAACTTGCCCGAACTTTCATTATATTTCCCTTAGTCATTTTTCTTAAAAATCAAATCCAAATTCTAAATCAAACTCATTTTTCCCATTTCACAAGTAAAATTGCGGCATTTAACTCTTGGTCAATCCCCGTGGATACGATACTCAGCTTACTATTGTATTACTTGCTGACTGTGTATACTTGTACTCAAAAGACCTATACTTGGCATTATTTTACTGGCATATTTACACTGAATTTCATTTATTTGCCAAGTGTTAGTCAGTCGGCACTGACCCATCCACTCCAACTAGCCTAACTCACTTGGTTAGTGATGATTCTCTAGAAGTGCAACAACCAATTGGCCAAGACACTGTCTCTCCTGTCCAAACGTCCCTAACTCCGACTGCTACCATACCTAGGCCTCAGATCAAGATATCTGCCGGTCGAGTCCTTGAGCTTATTGAGGAGCTGCAACCGCATTTGGGGCGTATACCCCATTATCCACTTCCTCCAGCTTCTCGGCGTCAACCACCACCCCCGTTGACAAGGGCCCCCTACATCTCTAGTGCCCCCCTGAAATCCAACAACCATCACCGGCACCTGCTTCTTCTGCGCCACACACTGGGAAATGAACAAAGAGCCAGGCTTGTCGTGCACCACCACCCCAATAACTCTTTGGATTAGTTTTTGTTTTCTTTTATTTTTCTTTTAGATTATTTTTCATATTTTCAATTTGCTTTTCCTTGATTTGTTTTGTTTATGTTTATTTTCTTGTTGCATTGGGGATAATACTCTTCTTAATTTTCGGGAGTACATACCCATATATATATTTGGTTAAATTTTAAATTTAAAAAAATTAAAAAAATTGGAATTCTAATTAGCCTAATATGTCTGATATGTTCCCTTTACTATGTTTCCTTTGATTTTGAATCTGTTGTTGTGTTGATTATGACTTCTTATGATGAATCTGTGTTGATGCTTTGCAAGGTGTTAAGAACTTTCAAGTTTTTGAACTTAATGATAAATTTATCGTAGCCCTTAAAACCTTAAGTTGCATGCAATCGAACACTTAAGAAACCTTAAGGATGATCTAGGTCGATTTTCCGATGCTAAAGCGTGAATCAAAAGAAAATGAACTTACAATGCTCAATGTAGAAAACAAAGGCTTAAATGCTCCCTGAAAAATCAAGAAAATAAATTAAGAATTGATAATTTAAACAAAACTGTTGAGGAACACTCTTCTATGCATCTTGCTATCTTAGTACACTAGGTGAGTTGTGTTTTCTCCATTTAACTTTCCCTGGTATGAATGATAGTACTGGCAAAGGGCAAATGAAAGTCTTCACAGCATGATATTGCTCGTAGGGCTTAAGGATGGGTTGTTTGCTCCATTCCATCTTTAGGAACCGAAGGGTTAGTGTGATAAGCTGAAGCCCCAAGGATATAGTTTTCAAACGTAAAAAAAAACATGGAGTAAATATGTGCTAAAAGAAGGAAAAAACAATATGCCAAAGCAGAAAGAGAAAGCAACCCTTAAGCTTTTCTAAGGTTATTAAGTGATGAATGTATGTAACCGAGCACACATTGGACTTACAGTAGATTTAATCTTTTGAATAAAACTATAAGCTCTAATACACTTGCTTATTGTCAACATAGTTGAGGAATGAATTACTGCTGCAGCATAACTTAGAATCATTGTAATCATAGCTTAGTGGAATCTTAGGACTTATGGGCTATTTGATGTTCTTATTTTCTATTTTTTTTTCTTGTTTCCATTTTGCATTGCTTGAGGACAAGCAACAGTTCAAGTTTAGGGGATATTTTACGAGTGCATAATTGACCAATTTTATATACCCTTAATCCTTGTATTTTGCATGCTTTCAAGCTCATTTAGGCTACATCTAGGATAGAATGTACATATTTGCATTTAGATAGGGAGTTACACCGTATGTGCTTTAATTGTTATATATATTAGTGCTTTTTACGGGAAGATGGTGTTTTGTGGTGTATGTGCAGGATGCTGGTGGATGTTGGAGGATTACTGGAGCAAGGAGAGGAGTTGATCAAATGGTTGGAGTTGACAAGGCATGAAGAGTTGGAGATGAATCTATTTCTGCCCATGTGGACTTTCTCCTAGATATACAACATTAATTGAAGCGGGAAACAAATGGTTTTTCTTTAGTGAAGCTGTGCATACTTTAGGGTACTGAAACCCTAGTTTCACTGTCTATAAAAGATATACTTGGACGTCACTTCAAAAGGAGATTTTAGATGACAATCCTAGTCCGAGCTTGCGGAGAACCACTAGGGTGAAGCTAGACAATTCTCTTCAACGAACCACACTAGTGAGAAAGGCTGGCGGAGAGGAGGCTTACAATATTGTTAGATGGCACAAAAGGAGTTTTATCAAGGATGCTCGGCTCTTTCTTTTCTCTTGCTTGATAAATTGTTGTAATCTATACTTTTAATTATGGTTGTTTTAGGCTCAGACATGAGCTAAACCTTTTGGTTGGGATTATTGCGTCCCAAGATTTTATATTTTGATTATTCTATTTCAATGCTTTAGTTGTTTTATCTTCATCTATTATGTTCATGTTCTTAATGTGTAGTGAATTATAAGAGCTATTCGAGAGAGGCCTGTTAACTATTGTCATGTGGCTTAATATTCAAGAGAGTTAAGTTATACAAACATGAACAGTGGGGCTAAGCGGTCAACTTAGTCTTAATCTGGCTTAGACAAAAGTTTAAGGTTTCAACAACTAAAAGGGAGTTCTTAAACAAATAATAGAGTCGTTAGGGTTAACGCAGACATGTATCACCTTAACCACAATGTTATTAACTTCTAGGAATCGAGAGAGTTAAAAGTTCATTGGAAAATCCTGTCGAGTAGATGAAGAACTTAAGGGTTTACACAGAAATTTATTACTCGTTGCTATAGCATTGATCTAGGTAATCAAGCATATATCCTTAGCAATAATCCCAACCTCCATAATTATCTATTAAGTCATTGCAGGTGTTTGTCTTAATCATAGCTATTATTAGAATAGTTAAATTAGTTCACTTAAACTAACATTCACCAATACTTGCAAACACATTAATAAGTACGATAACTTCGTATTTATTGATCCAATCCTCGTGGGCTCGACACTCTAGTCTCACTTTATTACTTGATACAACGAGTATACTTTCTCTAAAGTGCATCACTATTCGATAAGCATAAGATCTTATAAGGTTCGGGTCTATACTTTTTAGTATAGGTTCTTTCTTGTTCCTAAACCATCCTACCTTCATCACCACCATTCTAAACACCATCCACCATCCATTTCATTTTAAAAACCTTATCCTAACCCTTCACCATTTTCACCCATCCTTTCTTTTCCATCACTTTTTCTATCTTTCACCCTATACCCAAACGCCACACCAATTCCCTTAAATCATTTGCTTTCGTACCCTAAACTCTTTTCACCCTTTCTTCTTGTTTTTGCATTCCTGACTCCATCCCCAACATTTGCAGGGACAATTTCAAGGAATCCTTATTACATATTTCGGGGGATTTTTGTCCCCATCCCTATACCCATTGGATCCTCACGATTTTCGAAAAATCCCGATATCCAACAAAATTAAACAAAATTTACTATTTTACTAACCAAAATATATGGTCAATTTCAATTTACAAGTCATATATTCAATACCCTTAAAAATGTGATCGAAGAAGAATAAGATAAATTGGGACAGAAATAGATTATATACTCTTAATTAACAAAAAAAGGTAAATCACTAGAGATGTCACTCAAACTTAATAAGGTTCAAACAAAAGGCAGAAATATCTTGATGGATTGAAATATTGATAATAAGATAGGTAGATATACAAGTAAATGAAAGTTAATTATATATATTTTTAATTTTTTTTAAAATATCAGGATCCTTGTAGATATTTTTTGGGGATCCTCACGGTTATTTATACGGTTACGGTTCGGTTATCCCCACGATTCAGGTATAGCAATCCCCATCCCCATTTGAGCTTCGTTGATAAAATTTCCCCCATCCCCGTCCCCGTGGGTGAAGATTTCAGTTATTCTCATCCCCTCCAATTTGGGCCCCCCACGGTTTACCGATATTTCCCACCCAATTCCACCCTTACCCTTACCGAATAGCTCTGCATCAATTAGAGGAGTTGAGTAGGCAATTGATGAACTCTTAGAAGAAGGGTATATCTGACCATCCAAGGCACCCTACGGTGCTCCAGTGTTGTTTTAGAATAAGCATGATGGATCACTTCCAATGTGCATTGATTATGAGGCTTTGAACAAGCTCTTTATGAAGAACAAGTACCCGATCCCAACAAAGGTGACTGAGCTACGTTCATTTCTTGGGTAGTCCAACTACTACCAGAGGTTTGTTAAGAGCTACTACAAGATAGTTGCACCCTTGACCGAGTTATTGAAGAAGGACATGTCGTGGGATTAGGGTCATGATTGTCAGAATGCCTTTCAAGAACTGATGCAAGCCATGGTGAGTGAACTAGTGTTAGTGTTGTCAGATCACACCAAGCCTTTTGAAGTCTACACTAATGCATCTGATGTTGCCATTGGTTGGGTCCTTATGCAAGAATGACATTTTGTTGCCTTTGAAAGTTGAAAGCTTAATGAGACCGAGAAGAAGTACACGGTCCATGAGAAGGAAATGAGTGCAGTAGTGCACTACTTGCGCACTTGGTGACACCACATACTTGGGTCCAGGTTTGTGGTATTTACAGATAATGTTGCCAATAGTTACTTTCTGACCGAGAAGAAGTTGTCTCCCAAGCAGGTTTATTGGCAGGAATTCCTTGTTGAGTTCAATTTTCCATGGAGTACAAGTCACAAAAGGTGAATTATGTTGCCGATGCCTTAAGCCGAAGGTACAACATAGTGATTGTTAGCCTGCATGGAGCGACACTTGCTAGAGCATAACAAAGAGGGGCTATCCCATGACCCAACAACCAAAATGTTGATTAATTATGTTAAGGAAGGGAAAACCATGACGTTTTGGCTCGAAGGGGGCTTACTATATGCTCGAGGACACTTCCTTTATGTACATTAGTTTGGAGAGTTGTGCAAGGTGATCATGAGGGAGTGTCATGATTCTTAGTAGGCCGGACATCTAGGGATTACTCGAACGATGGCCTTGATTGTCGAGCATTACTATTGGTTGCACATAGGAGGAGACATTGAGACCTATATGAAGACTTGTTTTGTGTGCTAACAGGACAAGATTGAGATGAAGAAGCCAGCGGGACTGTTGCATCAATTGCCTATTCCTAAAAGACCGTGAGAAAGTGTTTCCATTGATTTTATTGTCGGTTTGCCCAACAATGATGGCTTGTCAAGTATCATGGTGGTGGTTGACAGGTTTTTAAAGTATAAGACATTTATTCCAGCATCCAAGGTGTGCCCAACCTAAGAGCCAACTCGTCTTTTCCTCAATCACGTGGTGAAATTTTGGGGAGTACCAAAGATTATCATTAGTGATCGGGACACGCGGTTCGCATGCTAATGAGATCAAGCTTGAACTTCTGACTAGTGTCCATCAACAAACCAACAGGCAAATTGAAAGAGTGAATTCACTCGTGGAGATCTATTTGAGGCATTATGTGAGTGCCACACAGCGAGACTGGCCAAAGTTGTTGGACATGGCTCATTTTTCCAACAACTTGTAATGAAGTGAGGCAACAAACAAGAGTCCATTCGAGATCATGACCGGGAAGCAATCACTCACACCCAACGCAATTGTTTCCAAGTATGAAGGGCCTAATCTAGCAGCACACAAGCTTGCCAATGAGTGGCAAGAACATCATGACTTAGCTTGAGCTTGTTTACAAAAGGTACGGAAGCAGACCAAGAAATAGGGGGATCAAAAGTGTAAGACGTGAACTTCCAAGTGGGTGATCTAGTCCTTGCCAAGTTGATTGAGATCTTGCGCAATCTACTTGTGCACAACGGGCTTGGGCGAAGATATGAGGGTCCATTCAAAGTTGTGAAGTGAGCAGGTACCATGGCCTACATATTGGAGTTTCCATCGACTATCTGAGCCCATCTACTGTCCCATTTAGTTTACTTAAGCTGTACCATCAAGATGAGGAGGATCCAAATCGAGGCAAGTCACACCGAGCGCTAGTCAAAGTGAAGGCCTCTTACGAAAATGAAGTTCAAGAGATTCAGGCGGAGAGAGTCATTCGACGACTATGTTACCGATCGAGGCACAAGTACTTTGTTCAATAGAAGAGACATTCTAAAAATGAGTGGAGTTGGAAGCCAACTGAGGCCCTTTGGCAATTCAAAGACTAAGTATACCAATATCACTGTAGTCGGGGTGATGAGGATGTCACTAGATCAAGTGGGGGAGAATGTTACAGGCTGCAGACCTGAGACCGAGACCAATGCGAACCAAGCTATCCAGGAAGCTCTTTGCACCATCCCTTGGAGAAGAAGAGCCTTGTAAAATGTAAATTACTTAAGTTAAAATAAAAATTACTTAAGTTAAAATATAAATTCCTTAAATCAAAGGATTCTATTAGATATGAAGTAATATGGACCGTTGATGTAGTTTAAACTTAATTGTTGGATGTAGGGGGCTTCAACTATAAATAGAGGCTTACCTCTACCACATTTACTCACTTTACTTTTGAGGAATACATTGATCATTCAATCCAACACTCTTACCTTCTTTATGAGTCATTCCCTTTCCTTTGATCTTTTTACTTCTGCAAGGATCTAAGAACTCTTGCTTTGATCATTTTCAGGCTTACTTAGTCGCACCAACATCTGAAAGGCATCTAAGGCCGTATGTTATAGGAACCAAGGTTCTACGGATGAGACAAATGGTATCATATTATATTTGAATGGAAGAAATGAAACCACAAAACCCTAATAAGGTCTCAACACATGAGAAAGTCACAACTCGCAAAAGCGAGAAGAAGTAAGGAAGTTCCAAGGACATCATTTCATCCTTGGACAAGAGGAGTGTTAGACTTGAGAGTTCCACGAAATAAGTCAAGGAGGCCCAAGAGGAAGTGGAGCCACGCTTCGAAATGATGGATTCCCTTAAGGGAGAATCAAAGAAGAGGTTGAGAATCTTTTCGGTGAGTTGTATAAGAATTTGGACAACCGAGATAGCTCTCTCAAAGCTGAGATAGCGCCTATGAAAGAAGAGATCAAGAGAGACCTACTCATTTACAAGGCATTAATGAATAATAGAGTGCTAGTCGAAGTAGAGGAACCCAAGACTAAGATTAATGTCCAATGGCCTAACAAATTTAATGGGATGAGGGTTGCCCAAGATGTGGAGAATTTTATTCGGGGCCTGGAGCAGTACTTCCACATCATGGGTATCAATGATGATACCAGCAAGGTAAATACTGCATCTGTTTATCTTACTAATATCGCTCTTTTTTGGTGGCGATGTAGATGTTCTGAGGAGAAGGACAATGACATTCCATTCAAGACATGGAAAGACTTTCAGTTCGCATTCAAGGAGAATTTCTACCAAAAGAATGCTCAACAAGAGACGCGCTCGAAGTTGCATCAACTTAAGCACAATAAGACAATTCTAGAGTGCATCAAGCAGTTCACCAAACTGAAGCTTCAAATCATGAGCTTGAGCAAAGATGAAGGCTTCTTCGCCTTTATGAATGAACTTTAGAAGTGGGCCTAAATGGAGATAGAGTGAAGGGGGTTAAGGATCTTTCCAAAGCATTGACTGTTACTAAATTCATTGCCTAGTTTGTGACCAAGAAGTCTGAGCCATCATAACCAAAGCAAAATTTCAAAGGTAATTGGGGTGGAGACAAGGAGAAATCAACCAAGAACAGGTCTGGAAGTGGTAATGGGAAGCCACCGCATGGGATGATTCGTATGCCTTGGGAAAAGAACAATAACATTTCAAGTGTTACACTTACGGATGAAAACACTTGTTGAGGAACTATTCGCGGAATGAAAAAAGTTGCTACCAATCAAGATAATAAGTACAAATAAAATGAGACTCTTAAGCTTGGATCCATCCTTAGTTCCATGGATGTCAAGAAGGGTCACAAAAAGAAGGGGTTGATGTTTATAGACATCACCGTGGTTGGCCAAAAGATGAGCGCACAAGTGGAGACTAGGGCCTAAGGGTTGTTCATGTCCGATCAAGTAGCAAATAGACTTGGCCTTCATGTTGAGAAGGTAAATGGGTTTATTAAAATCATCAATTCTAAAAAAGCTCTAATTTCAGGGCTAGAAAAAGGAGTCAAGCTCGATATTGGAGGATAGACTGGTAAGGAAGCCATTAAGGTAATTTGTAATGCCCGAACTTTGGGCCTAGAGGTTTATAGGCTAATTAGACGATCCGGTGGACCGGGTAGGAGATTCGAGTCGGATTCAGGATTTAAAACCAGGTTAAAATATTTTTGAGTGAGAAAATATTTAGGAAATAATATCTAAAAATCATTATTTGTTATATGGATATTTTCGATAAAGTCAATTTTGTAAAAGGGAATACGAAAATTGGACATTTTGGCTAGTGACCAAAATGTAAAGATTGAAAATTATTTTTAGTGACTGTTTTGTAAATGGGTCAAAACTTTGGATCTTTAAGGAGCTAATTTACCAATTGGTTTAATATGAGTTTTCTCTCAATTGTGACTATTTTAAATAAGTTTTAATTAAAGGAATTAAAAGGGATTTTGTTGATAAAGGTAGTTATTTTCCTAAAATCATTTTTGACGTAACTTTCTTTCTCTCAAGTTTTCTCTCAAAATCTCTTCAGCCAAATACTCTATTTTTCATCAAAGATTTAAGGTAATACTCTTTATTTCTTAAGTTCTTGATTTCTAATGGATTCATTAATCTTGTTTTCCAAAATCTCATTGTCATCTTTTGTTTTTCAAGAGTAAAACATCCAATTGAGAGGAAATTCACTCATTGGAGGTAAGGTTTATTCTTCTCCTCTAATGAATGGTTATTTATTGAAATTACCAAGTATTTCATCCTTTATATATGTTTTCTAATGAGTTCTGATGATTTAATTATCGAAAATTGGTTTAATCAAGGTTTGATCAATGAGATTATGTGATGTTTGATTGGATCTATTTTGTTAAGTTTTTGATTTATTTTAATAAATTTTTTTGATGATTAATAATGTTAATAAGTGAGTTTTAACATTGGAATCCCGAAACTATGTGAATCTCTAATCAACTAGGTTGCTAGTTATGAGTTTTTGTAGAGTTGGGTGGTTTTTTATGCTAGAGGTATAAGGATTGTTTTAGATTGTTTTTCGATGTTAATTGAAGGTAATTAATGGATTGAATTATTAGATAATGGCTGGGTTGCATTTAGGTTAAGATCGAAAGTGTTTTCAGTTATTTTCGAAAAACGTTTAATGGTTGTTAGTGAGGCAAAGTTGGGGAGTTGTGTTGCTGGGATTATGAATGCATGATGATGCATTATTCCTCTATTGTTATGTGTTTAAAATAGGGGAGATTGATCCTATAGCTATCAGTGAGGCTTTGGACGCTTGAATTCGCATCGGCGAATGAATTTTTGCTTTATCGGTGAGTGAGAACGTGGACTTTAGCTTTGAAATGGTTTAAAGGTTGTTTTGGTGGTTTAAAATTAGATTGAAATGTTGGTTTAAACTTGGAAGTAAGTATAATGATGATGGATGCATTTAGTAAATGATCCATAAAAGTATGTGGAATACTTGTGTTAAAGCATGGTTTGTTGCTTTGGAAATGGTTTTGAATTGATGCATATAAAAATAGTGACGTACATGGTTAATAATGAATTATATTGGCAACTAATGTGTTTAAAATGTTATCCGAATACTCCACCACGAGTACCCTAACGGTCAAGGGATTATATGGTACCAAAAACTCTATTTAGTGGATTATGCGTCTAACTGATGAGAGAGGTTGTGATTGTACCCCGGTTGTGAGTGGTACCATAATTCCGGTTCAAATGGCGTGAAGTGTTGAGAGGACACTTGTTGAATCTGTGTATTCGATAAACTATTTTGTGAAAGTGTTACTTGGTTTATGATCACTTGATAGCCAATATAATTATTAATGTATAATGTTGATGATGTTGATGTATAATGTTGGTTCATGCATGTTTACTCTTTAAGCGTTTAGATTGTTATGCATGGGAAGGCTTAAATTGAGGGTTAGCAATGGGGTTTGTTGTTGATCCATGATACATGTTGCATATGGTTTAATATGTTGTTTTTGAAAGTGTTAAGTGCATGGTTTTCAAGGCATGATGTTTTATAAGATGACTGGAATGGTAATTTCAATGTGGTTTTAAAAAATAGTTTAAATATGCATTGATGATGTGTTGTTTGAGCACTCCTCGCTAAGCCTAGTGTGGTTACGCTCTCTTTGTCCATCAATTTAGAGAAATAAAAGTTTGAAGGTAGCGAGCAAGCGAAGGGAATCCAAGAACCTTAGTTAATAAATGTATGCTTTCAAACTAGACTAGTAGTAATAAAGGAAATGGGGGTTTCATTGTTGTTTTGGGAGGGTTTATGCTAAACTCCCTGCTTGAGCAAGTTTATGTTGCTATTATGGATTTGTAAAAGGCCTCTTATGTTTGATCTTGCTTTGATTTATGTTCTGAATGTTGGATGGTTTGGTTTTTAGGAAGCATGCCTCTAGACTTTCTTTTAAAGCATGATGCCTTGAATTGATGATGATTCTGTGATGGTATGGTGAAGTTTGAGTCCTAGTAATATTGTGTATATGCTTAAGGCATGTTGGTGTGTGTTTGAAACCATTAGAGTATGAAAAACCGGCAAATTGGGACATTTTGGGTCCAGGTGTTTCGGTACACCTGACCCTGTACTGAAATAGGTAAGTGTTTATCAAGAGTTTGTTTCAGTACTCGAGCAACTATTCCGGTACGGGTATACATATTTTGGCTAGGCATTTCGGTACACGAAAGAGTGTTTTGGTACGGGTTTGAGCTACTAGAATCTAAGTTTTTAGAAATGTATAACCGTACAGATACACTTGCTCGTGTACCGATACGGCCAGCAGTTTAGATGGTTAAAGTGAAGTCTGATGTTTTAATATTCTTTCGTTTTGGTCCCCGATTTTATGTATGAAATTTCATGAGTATGGTTTATCGTTTTGAGTTGAAATTTGACCAGCAAGCATGTAACTTGACTAATTAAGGATTGGCAACTTTAAAATGGAATAAGTCCCTATAATTTCCCAAAATTGCAATTTGGTCCCTAAATTGCAATTACGTGCAATTGAATGTCGATTCGATGCCCGGTTGAGTTGATAATTCACCCGCTGCCAGTACGCTCACCATAGGTTATAATGTTGCATCTAGATAAGAAAAAAGAAATAAAATAGAGGTAATTCGAGTTAAATCTTTATGGTTTTGTTTCGGCAAACCCCTAGACCGGCTAAGGGGATTACATTTGGTGGTATTAGAGCTAGGTTTGCGATAATAGGGATGAGGTTATGATTGTTGAAATGTTGTAATTAGTTTATTTCTGTTGTTTGTTATGCACGATGATTGTTATATGCACGTTGGTTGCTATATGCCATGTTGGGGTATGTTTTGGGGACACATTACCTTATTACTACAATTTGAAGTATTTTTGTTTTGAAATGGAAGTCTTGGATCCTTGCTTGAGGCTAGCTTGATTATTTTGTTTTGGTGTATTATCATGCCTTCGATAGTTTAGCACGAAGGGACTGAGGAGAGAGTTACGATCTAGTACGAGTGTTGCTGCTATTAGGTTGGGAAATCATGAGGATGTTGTACCTCTTTGAGGGTTGCCACCCCTCTTCCGATTCCACCTGAGAATGTAGAGCAAGTACCACATGCGTCAGCTGGGTCATTTTTGGGTGACATGGCACCTTTGATTCAAGCGATGATCGGAGCTTTTCAAGTTGTTGTTGCCGGAGAACAAGTGCATGCGATGGCTTTTGGACATGCGAGATTTCCATTAGAGCACCTCTATAGTTTAGGAGGAGTTGAGTACCAAGGGTTGGCACCCGAGGAATCTGAGGAGTGGATGGCCAGTACTGATCAGATTTTGGATCAAATGGGGTGTAATAACACCCGTAAGCTAGGATTTTTTGTATCCATGTTGTAGGGAGATGCGTATAGTTGGTGGACGACTGTAACTATAGGCATGGAACCCAATGATATGGATTGGGAGTTCTTCCAAGCTGCCTTAAAGAAGAAGTATCTCGGAGTTAGATATTTGGATGAAAAGAAACGTGAGTTCATGACTTGGATGAAAAGACATCGTTGTGACCAATTCTGATACGGCTTGGTACAAGATGTTAAAATATACATGTTGGCTTTTGACTACTTAATTTCGATGTGTTGGTTACACGGGCGAAGGACATTGAGCAGACTTGGGTTTATCATCTCGTGTGGGAGGTTCTAGCTCGGGAAAAAGATTTGCAGACTCTATTTTTAGTGGTGGTTAGTTTGAGAGACATAGTGATAAGAGGTATCACTTTGATTCGGGGTGAGGTGGAGGCGGTGCTGGGCGAGGACCGCAAGGTCAGGGTACCAAGGCTAGATCGATGTTTAATACCTATTGGGTATGTGGATCGCGTGATCATATGAGGCTAGACTGTCCACGTTGGGCTCGTGAGGGACAGGCTCATGCTGCTGTTGTTGCTAACTCTTGTTGGAGTTGTGGATCAAATGATCATTTGAGACGTGATTGTCCATTGTTGGTTGGTGGTGGATAAGCCAGGGCACCTGCGGCTGCACCAGGGGTCATGGTCATGGTCGAGGACAGTTTCAACGTAGAGATGAGGGTATGAGGATGGTGGCTCATACCATTTCTATTCAACTTGAGAGTGGTGGTCTTGCGAGGGTGTATGCACATCGCAAGGGACATAACGACACTGATGTGATTGTAGGTATGTTTACATTGCAATCTTTGGCATTGTTTTCTTTGGTTGATTTTGGTTCTACGCATTCATATGTCTTGCGTGAGCATGTGCATTTTCTTAATATACATGTTGAGGTGTTAGATGTGGGAATGCAAGTAACTAGTTCTTTCAGTTAAACGGTTGTTACAAAAAGGCTGTTGAGAATATGTCCTTTGACTGTTCAAGGTTATGTGTTTGCGGTTGATTTGATGGAGTTGTTGTTTTACGGTTTTGATGTAATCTTGGGTATGGATTGGTTTTCTGAGCATAGAGTTGTGGTTGATTTTGAAACCAAACGAGTTACTTTGAAACTTGGTGACGATTACGAGATGGTAATTGTGGGTGAGAATGTTAAGTTCTTGACCAATGTTGTTTCGGCTTTGGAAGCGAGTCGTATGCTGGATTCGGGTTGTGATGTGCTCCTAACCTAAGTTATGAAATTAAGAACAAAAGAGGTGTGTGTCCAGGATATACGTACGGTATGTGATTTTTCGAGTATTTTTCTAGAGGAGTTGCTAGGTTTACCGTCGGATAGAGAGATTGAGTTTGGCATTGAGTTGTATGCAAATACCGTTCAAGTGTCTATTGCTCCCTATCACATGGCACCAAAAAAGTTGAAGGAGTTAAAGATGCAACTTCAGGAGTTGCTTGATTAGGGGTTTATTAGGCCTAATGTTTTGGGGTGCACCGGTGTTGTTTGTGAAAAAGAAAGATGGCACGATGTGGATGTGCATTGATTATCGACAACTGAACAATTTGATGGTTAAGAATAAGTATCCTTTGTCACAGATTGATGGTTTGTTTGATCAGTTTAAAGGTGCTTCGGTTTTTTCTAAGACTGATTTTAGGTATTGGTACTATTAGTTGAAGGTAAAGGATGTAGATGTGACTAAGACTGCCTTTCGTACGAGGTATTGGTATTATGAGTTCTTGGTAATGCTGTTTGGTTTGACCAATGCACTGGTTGCGTTCATGGATATGATGAATCGGGTGTTCCATGAGTTTTTACATCAATTTGTGGTCGTGTTTATTGATGATATTCTTGTGTACTCTCATACCGAGGAGGATCATGATAGACATTTGTAGATTGTGCTTCAGGCGTTGTTGGATAATCAATTGTATGCCAAGTGGAGGAAATGTGAGTTTTGGCTTAGGGAGGTTGTTTTCCTTAGGCATGTGGTGTTGACTAATGGAATTCGGGTTGATCCACACAAGATTGAGGCGGTGATGGGTTGGAAGCCACCTAAGTCAGTGTTGGAGGTTCGTAGTTTCCTTGGGTTGGCTGGTTTTTACCGTTGGTTTATGGATGGTTTTTTAAGGACTGTTGCACCTTTAACCAAGTTGTTGCAAAAGAACGTCCATTTTGAATGGACGTAGGATAGACAGAGGGTCTTTTGAAAAGTTGAAGGACGCTTTGACGCAAGCTCCTATCTTGATTCAACCTGAGTCGGGTAAAAAGTTTGTTGTTTATAGTGATGCTTCGAATGTAGGGTTAGGTTGTGTGTTGATGCAAGAAGGAAAAGTTGTGACTTATGCGTCTAGGCAATTGAAGGTGCATAAGCGCAATTATCCTACCCATGATCTTGAGCTTGCCGCAACTATATTTGCATTGATGTAATACCCCTAAATTTGGGCTACGAGTTTTACAAGGCAAACACATGCTTGGAGAAGTTACCTCTAGACTATTTAAGACTCAAATTGAGTCAATTAAATAAGTAAGTCAATGGAATTGAACATGAAATAGCTAATTAAGCTAAAGATCAATTAGCAAATGAGTAAAGTAATTATATTTCAAGGATTATGAAGGAGCACATATGATCATTAAGATGTTAATTTAGTATTTTGATCAAGACATTAAGATTGAATTATAAGGAAGAATACAAGAGCTAGGACTAAATTGTAAAGTGGGGTGAGCAGCTTGTGGGAGTAAAATGAAATAAGAAAGAAGCTTTCTTCTTGCATGTGTAATTCCACCACTTTGGATGAGTGGAATCCAAGGGGCCATGCAAGAGAACTAGTCGGCCATGTGGTAAGGAGAAAAGAGAGCCATTTGCTTATTCCACCATCTTTCTCTTGGGATTTGCTCTGCCTTGGCTAAAATTACCAATAAAGAAGAGAAAGGGAAGTTTAATTTGGAGTTGAATTTGAAGTTTTGGAGCTGGAAATGTAAGGGAAATTAAAGCACAATGTGAGTTGATTATGAATGCAATGGTGTTTTAATGATTTTCTTAATAGATTAATGTTGTTTAAAGTATGAAATCATGTTGTTGATTAAGAGAGATAGTGTTAAATGATGCTAGAAATTTAAGTTTAGAAAGGTATTTGTATGGATCCTTCAATTATTTGAATTCACATGTTGTTTTGAAATACTTAGAATCATTGAAACAAAGGTCAAATGCAATCTGCCCAGAAAATCTCTGTTCTGACAGGAAGTTTAGAAAATCATAGAAAAATGAATATGCTGAGTTTGAGGATGAATTCTATATGTGTAGAACCATGTGTGAGTATCGTTTAATCTCCAACAAAAGGTAATTGATTTTGAGTTCAGAATCAAAAGTTATGAATTTTTAAGTGAAAGTAGTGCAGAAAATCATGGTTGAATCTAGTTTTTAAAGGTGTAAAGAGCTTTAAATTCCAGTGTATACTCTGTTCTGGAAAGACAACTCTTTGATGATAGCTCAAGTTGCCAAAAGTTAGAAATAAAGATCCAACTAGTAAATGGAATTAAGGAATGACTAGTATATGCATGGTTAATACTTGAGTGATGATATTGGTCATGCATATTAAGTTAATGTGTGTTAAAATATATGTATATTGATGGATGTATTGTGATTATTTAAATTAAAGATTGCTGGAGGAAGCAAGGTTTAAGAAGGGACAGTTCAAAAATCAAAAGAATTGGGTGAATCAAGTATTGAATAGAGGAAGATCGAAGTAATTAGTGGACGGGATATCCCGTAACTTCGGGATATAAGGTGAGTGTAACTATGCCTTTGTGTGATATTGTTTATTTAAGATCGAAATACAATTTCGGTTTAAAACTTATGATAGATAAAGGATAAATTATGATAGAAAGAAAGTAAATAACCAAAATATACAAGAAATATGACTAAATGTGATGAAAGATATGGAAAGTAATTAGGAACTCAACTTGAGAATTGAGTTAAGATAATAGTTACTTGATAAGCTTTGAGTACTTAGCTGATGCTATGAAATGAAATAAAATGGATATTGAATGCACTAATAATTTGTACAAAGTGAGTCTTAATGGAAATTAATGAGTATATATCTTAGTAAGCTTTGTCAAATGATACACCCATGGTAAAAACAATTAAGCTCAAGGTAAGCCCTTGTATGAATTATAGATAGATGATATGGTAAAGTATAGCATAAATTCTTGTTATGTGAGTGTTAGTATTTCTTTGATTGAATGTTTGATGATAATTTATTTGAGTAAGTTATGCAAAATTTGGTTTGAAAGATACTAATGAATTATAAGATAAGATTTGTGAATCATGAATGCTTATATTTGATTGTGATGAGTATGAATCTATAGCTTGTGTTATGAATTGATAAACTTTGGAAACATGTGAGATTATATTATACAAGTAAATGAAATAATGGAGCTATACTTTTTTTGATCATTTGAATATGGAGCTAAGCTCACTTTTGAAATGTGATAAGATATGAATTACAAAGCCTCAGTTTCGAGTCAATCATAGCTATAGTTGGCATGCCATAGAGTCCAGTTGAGCTCGTATTTGGCGAGGACTACGGTCCTTATGTGGCAACAGTAGGAGGGATGTGGTTTGGTCATTTGGCGACAGTAGAAGGGATTGACATGTACCTTGTGTACATTATGTTTGGCGACAATTTGGTTAGGGATTCGAGTACCTAGACTACTTGATTATCAAGGTTATAAAATTTAAATAAGATTGAAACACTATCCAAATTACTAAGCTAAATGATTGCTTGCATGACAAGTAAGACTAAATTAAGCACCATTTCGACTCATTCTTTTAAGATATGATAATGTGCTAAGTTGCTTAACCATGAGTTCCATTACTTTTGTGTTAGATAGAATTGATAAGTTGACACAATTAGTTTTGCCATGACAATTAGTTTAGCCGTGACATTTGTCTTGTTTTATGGATCATTAAACAAGCTTGAATATTGAGTATTTGAATGAACCATTGATGATTGTGTAGTTTGTGATTGAAACTTGAATTTTTGGTTACATTGCTTGATTAAACAATTTGTGGACTGATTTATAAGCTAAAATGTAGACTGTTTTGCAAGCTAAAATGTGGACTACTTTGTAAGCTAAAATGTGGACTGATTTGTAATACAAGTGGATTGTTTTGCAAGCTAAAATGTGGTGAAATTTGCAAGATAAAAAGTGGACTGTTTTGCAAGCTAAAATATGGACTGTTTTGTAAGCTAAAATATGAACTGTTTTGTAAGCTAAAATGCGGACTGGTTTGTAATACAAGTGGACTATTTTGCAAGCTAAAATGTGGACTTTTTTGCAAGCTAAATTGTGGAGTAATTTGCAAGCTAAAAAGTGGATTGTTTTGCAAGCTGAAATGTGGATTGTTTTGTAAGCTAAAATGTGAACTACTTTGTGAACTAAAATGTGGATTGGTTTGTAATACAAGTGGACTATTTTGCAAGCTAAAATGTGGACTGTATTGTAAGCAAAAATATGGACTGGTTTGTAATACAAGTGAACTATTTTGCAAGCTAAAATGTGAACTGATTTGTAAGCTAAAACGTGGACTGTTTTGTAATATAAGTGGACTATTTTGCAAGCTAAAAAGTGGAATGTTTTGCAATCTAAAATGTGGATTGTTTTGTAAGATAAAATGTGGACTAGTTTGTAATACAAGTGGACTGTTTTGTAAGCTAAAATGTGAACTGGTTTGTAATACAAGTGGACTTTTTGCATGCTAAAATGTTGACTTCTTTGCAAGCTAAAATCTGGACTGTTTTGTAATATAAGTGGATTGTTTTTGCAAGATAAAAATGTGAATTGTTAGGTGAAGCATGAGAGACATGAGTTGAAAACTTAAGCTATATAGTTCTTGGTATATTAAATATGAAATGATCTAAAGAACGTATAAGTAGAGTGAACTTTGAATAAATGAAAGCAATTGATCAAAACTAAATCATAAGGACCTTGTAATGTAAATACATCTCCTTGTATCATTGTATGTTGGATTGGTTTAGTTACCTCATTAAGTTCTTCTGAAATTACTTGTGTTTGAATGATTGATCTTTCAGGTAGCTACTTAGTGAATAGAGGATCGTGTCTATTTTTGGCAGCATGTCACACAAGACCTAAGATTAGAGTATGTGATTAGTAGTAATTGTTTTAAATTCCTAGGGTGGTAATACATGATTAAGGTTTATGTTAACTATTTTGTTAGTTAACATATTTGTGCATTCAAGTCATGTTTATAGTACCTTATGAAGAAGGTACAAAGATTTTAATATTTTGATGTCTATGTGTGATATGGTTGCTTTATATGATAAGTGATTGTGTACTAATGAGCTGGAATATGTGTGTATGAACTTTAATATCAGAAAGTAAAGAGAAAAGGGTGAATAAACTATAGAGATCATAAGTGAGCCCATTATGCTTAATGTTATTATTGTTAAAATAATGCTAAGAAAAGAGATGCATAATTGGTCATCTATGTTGAATGAGTTCGGGAACCTTGTGTGTATGAATGCATGAATGCTTATGGTTTAAGTTATTGTAATTGGATGATTATATATGAGATATTGACTAATAAATGAAAGATGATGTCATGTTCTGAACGAGTGAATGTAAGTATATGATTGAGTTATGGATGTACACCTATGCCTTGAATATTTGAGAAGTGATGTCTATTATGTGAATGTAACCTAGTAATTGAGACCAGACCTTAAACATGTGAACCCCTTATGATTTTTGATGTGAATACAAAATCTATAGTAAGGAACCTTAGGGTTCAACCAAGATTGGTTAAAACATAAGTACACGCATTGTCTTGAGAGGAATAATTGAGATAAGGAAAGAAAGTTGTCATATAATGATTTAAAAAGAATATGAACTCTTAGTGCATGACTATTCAATCTTGATAATAATAATTGAAGTTATATGATATGAATATTAAGACTTAAGAACTTTTAGATATTGCAACTTGTTAGCCTAATAGACCTCTAAACAATTTTGATAAGGATGTTTTAATAAATTGTAACTTTAAATACAAGAAACTCATACCAAGAGTGAAATAATTATCTATGGGCCTTAAATGGTTAAGATCATAAAGTAGGGATGACAATGGATCAGACTTGGATCAGACTTTATAAATTCCAAGTCCAATCCAATTAATAATCGAACCTCAAAAAAACTCTAAGTTCGAATACAAGTCCGATTACATAAATCCAAGTCCGATCTAATAAAATATCTAAAATCCAAATCCAAAAGTACGAATTCAATTATTTTTTCCTTTTTAAAAATAATTTTCATTAAAAATATATATTTAAACTAATAGTACAAACAAATCTCAACAAATATTATAATCCAATATAAAACAAATTAAATTAACAACTCAAACTTCAACTAAAAAAACTCAACAACAAATAAATCATCCTTACATAAACTACTATTGTCTTACTACTAACATAACTATTTTCCAAATCACAATTACAAAATGTCTAATATATATTACAATCCAAGATGAAAAAAAATAAAAAATAATCAAAATGTTCAACCATCAACATTTGACATAGAGAAAAAAGTTTCTAACCATAAAGCTTCCATTGTTGGCCGGTACACCACATGGCGCAGTATAAAAATTATCTGACGATCACAACCAGAGATCCATATATGAAGAACGGATCGTGGTGATTAAGGGTGAAGAATTACCTATTTAAAATCTAAATTTTGAATTTGGAGAAGATAGATACCCAATCACGATTCCATGATGTCGATTCCTAAGCCGCTATGATAACGCTCTAACCTCTACGTAGTTCACCCAGTTGAAACGAGCATAGAAAACTCTCTAAACTATTTAAAGGGTTTTTCTAAAAAGTATTAATGACTGCTATATCTCTTATGTCTTTATATAGCCTTTGTAATCCTAATTCAACTTATATTAGGATTTCAATATATAAAATCCTAATTTAACTTTAATTAGAATTTCAATATACATATATATCAAATATATATAATCTCAATTCAACTTAATTAGGATATCAATATATATATTAATATACATAATCCCAATTCAACTTAGTTAGGATTTCAATATATATCTATATTTTTTAAATCTAGTAGTTTTAAATGTTTTTATTCGGATTCATATATGAATCGAACTCGGATCGGATATGGATTTGGATCAGATTCGGATGGGATCATGGCAATGTCCATATTCGATCCACCTCCTATTAGGACTCAGACCTTTTTTCAAATTCGGATTCAGACTTTTTTCGATCGGATTTGGATCAGATATTTTTCTTCGGATTTGGAACAAATTCAAATTATATTGCCATCCCTATCATAAAGTTGATAATCTGTTTAAGAACATTGAAGTCTATGATTAAAGATAAATTCTAAGGGATTGAGGAATAGATATAGTAAGCTTTGATAATTGAAGTATTAATAAGATGCATGTTAAGAGCTAACATTTTATGGTGGACTGTACAGTGAATGCATAATTGGTTGTACATGTAATGTTATTGAAGGTTGATCTATTAAATAGTTAAAAAATTTAAATTTGCCATGACTTTGATGGCATGTTTAGATCAAAAGTGTTATGTTAACTTATGTTTTCTTGATTGTTTGTTTGGTAACACATCCTAAACTGGTTTAACTCCTAGACCGGGTAAGAGGTGTTACAGTTGAAGATTTGGAGACATTATCTCTATGGTAAGAAGTGTGTGGTGTTTATGGATCATAAGAGTTTGAAATATTTGATGACTCAAAAGGATTTTAATCTTAGGCAACGTAGATGGTTGGAGTTGCTTAAGGACTATGATTTTACAATTGAGTATCACTCTGGAAAGGCTAATGTGGTAACTGATGCTTTGGTTAGGAAGATTGCGGTGAAGTTGAGGGCAATGTTTGCACGGTTAAGTGTGACGCGAGATAAAGGTTTATTGGCCAAGTTGCAAGTAAAGCCATCTTTGTCATAGCTGATTAAAGAAAAGCCACTTTATGATGATGCGTTGGTACCACATATTAAGGATATCGTGGATAGGAATCTGACATGTTTTCACTTTAATGGTGATGGGATGTTGTGTTTTAAAGATCGGATGGTGGTGCCTAATGATGATGAGTTGAGGCGAATCATTTTGACTGAGGCTTGTGCTAGTCCTTTTACTATGCATCCCAGTAGTACTAAGATGTATCAAGGCTTTAAAGAAGAGTACTATTGGGTTGGTTTAAAGAAAGGTGTGGCTTATTTTGTTGCTAGATGCATGGTGTGTTAACGTGTTAAGTCTGAGCATAAGTTTCCTTCTGGGTTGTTGCAACCGTTGAGGATACCAAAATGGAAGTGGGAAAGAATCACCATGGATTTTGTGTCTGGTTTGCCGCTGACGCCCACTAAAAAGGATTCCATTTGGCTGATTATTGATCGGTTTACGAAGTGTGCACATTTTGTGCTAGTGCATACGACGTATACCTTAGATAAGTTGGCAGATTTGTATATTGCCGAGATTGTGTGTTTGGACGGAGTGCCTAAGTCCATAGTTTCGGATAGTGGTTTGTGGTTTACGGCGAGGTCTTGGAAGTGTTACCTCCTAAGTTGGAGAAGATTCATGATGTGTTTCATGTGTCAATGTTGCAAAGTTATCGGTCGGATCCATCGCATGTTATGCCGGTGGAGGATATTGAATTACAACCAAATTTATCCTATGATGAGGAACCAATAGAGATCCTGGATTCTAGCAGCAAAATTCTTCGTGGCAAGACGATTGAACTTGTAAAGGTGTTGTGGCAACATCGTGGAGTTGAAGAGGCCACGTGGGAGAGCAAAGTGGACATGATGAAATAGTTTCCGCATTTGTTTCCTTCAGGTACAATTTTGAGAATGAAACTTCTGAAGTGGAGGAGAGTTGTAACACCCTATTTTTGATCCTAGAGGTTTATAGGCTGATTAAACGGTCTGGTGGATTGGGTTAGAGATTCGAGTCGGATTCGGGATTTCAAATCGGATTAAAATATTTTTGAGTGAGAAAATATTTGGAAAAAATATCTAAAAATCATTACATAGTATATGGATATTTTTGGTAAAGTCAATTTTGAAAAAGAGAATTCGAAAATTGGACATTTTGGCTAGTGACCAAAATGTAAAGATTGAAAACTATTTTTAGTAACTGTTTTGTAAAAGGGTCAAAACTTTGAATCTTTAAGGATCTATTTACCAATTGGTTTTATCTGATTTTTATCTCAATTGTGATTATTTTAAATGAATTTTAATTAAGGGAATTAAAAGGGATTTAGTTGATAAATCTAGTAATTTTCCTAAAATCATTTTTGACGTAACTTTCTTTCTCTCAAGTTTTCTCTCAAAATCTCTTCAGCCAAACACTCTCTTTTTCATCAAAGATATGAGTTAATACTCTTGATTTCTTAAGTTCTTGATTTCTAATGGATTCCTTAATCTTGTTTTCCAAAATCTCATTGTCATCTTTTGTTTTTCAAGAGTAAAACATCCAATTGAGAGAAAATTCACTCATTGGTGGTAAGGTTCAGTCTTCTCCTCTAATAAATGGTTCTTTACTGAAGTTCCCAAGCATTTGATCTTTTATATTTGTTTTCTAATGAGTTTTGATGATTTAATTATCGAAAATTGGTTTAATCAAGGTTTGGTTGATGAGATTATGTGAGGACCAAATTGGATCTTTTTTGCTGAGTTCTTGATTGATTTTAATCAAGTTTTTGATTATTTATAATGTTAATAAGTGGGTTTTAACGTTGGAATCCTGAAAATATATGAATCTCTAATTTCTAGGTTGCTAGTTATGAGTTTTTGTGGAGTTGTAGTGGTTTTATGTATGCTGGAGGTATAAGGATTATTTTGGATTATTTTTTGATGTTAGTTAAGGATAATTAATGGATTGAATTGTTAGATTATGGCTGGGTTGCATTTAGGTTAAGTTGGAAGCTGTTTTCGATTGTTTTCGGAAGGCGTTTAATGGTTTTTAGTGAGGCGAAGTTGGGGAGTTGTGTTGCTGGGATTATGAATGCTTGATGATGCATTAATCCTCTATTTTGTGTGGTTAAAATAGGGGAGATTGATCCTGTAGCTACCGATGAGGCTTCGGATGCTTGAATTCGCATCGGCAAATGAAGTTTTGCGTTGCCGGTGAGTGAGAACATGGACTTCAGTTTTGAAATGGTTTAAAGGTTGTTTTGGTGGTTTAAACTTAGCTTGAAACACTGTTTTAAACTAAAAATTATGTATAAAGAGATTTCTCCCTCGGTCGTGCTTTTACGAAATAGATTTTATGCACTTGTTTTGAATTACATGGTATCTACTATTTAAGCATGTTGTGAAGTATTTTTATACTATTTTTGACCATATAATGATGATGGATGGATTTAGTAAATAATCCATGTAAGTATGTGGAATACTTGTGTTAATGCATGTTTTGTTGCTTTGGAAATGGTTTTGAATTGATGCATATAAAAATAGTGAGCTACAGGTTAATAATGAATTATATTGGCAAGTGATATGATTTAAAATGTTATCAGATATAGTTGGTCAGCCATAGGATTGATAATGCACTATAATTAAGTCACCTCAAGTGTTGATGGGTTTATGTGTACCGAATACTCCACCACGAGTACCCTAACGGTCGAGGGGTTATATGGTACCAAAAACTCCCGTTAGTGGATTATACGTCTAACTGATGAGAAGGGTTGTGATTGTACCCCAGTTGTGAGTGGTACCATTATTCCGGTTGAAATGGCATGAAGTGTTGAGAGGAAACTTGTTGAATCCGTGTATCCGATGAACTATTTTGTGAAAGTGGAACTTGGTTTGTGATCACTTGAAAGCCAATATAATTCTTAATGTATCATGTTGATAGATGTTGATGTATAATGTTGGTTTATATATGTTTACTCTTTAAGCTTTGCATATGGATTTTTATGCATGTGAAGACTAAAATTGAGGGTTAGCAATGGGATTTGTTGTTGATCCATGATACATGTTGCATATGGTTTAATATACTAGTTTTTGAAAGTGTTAAGTGCATGGTTTTCAAGGCATTATGTTTTATAAGATGATTGAAATGGTAATTTCAATATGGTTTTAGAAAATGGTTTCAATATGCATTAACGGTGTGTTGTTTGAGCACTCCTTACTAAGCCTAGTTTTATGCTCTATTTGTCCATCAATGCAAAGAACTAAAGGTTTGGAGGCAGCGAGCAAGAGAAAGGAATCCAAGGACCTCGTTAATAAACGTATGCTTTCGAACTAGACTAGTAGTAATAAAAGCAATGGGTTTTCATTATTGTTTTGGGAGGGTTTAAGCTAAACTCACTGTTTGAGCAAGTTTATGTTGTTGTTATGGATTTGTAAATGGCCTTTTATGGTTGATCTTGCTTTGGATTTATGTTTTGAATGTTGGATGGCTTGGTTTTTAGGAATCATGCCTTTAGATTTTTTTTAAAGTGTGGTGCCTTGAATTGATGATGATTCTATGATGATATGGTGAGGTTTGAGTCCTTGCAATGTTGTGTATATGCTTAAGGCATGTTGGTGTGTGTTTGAAACCATTAGAGTATAAAAAACCAACAAAATGGGACATTTTAGTTCCAGGCATTTTGGTACACCGGACCCTATATCGAAACATGTAAGTGTTTGTCGATGGTTTGTTTCGGTACTCGAGCAACTGTTCCAGTACGGGTATAAATATTTTGGCTAGGCGTTTTGGTACACGAAGGAGTGTTTTGGTACGGGTTTGAGTTACTAGAATCTGATTTTTTGGAAATGTATAACCGTACGGATACACTTGCTCGTGTACTGATATGGCCAGCAGTTAAGTTGGTTAAAGTGAAATCTGATGTTTTAATATTCTTTTGTTTTGGTCCCTGATTGTTATGTATACAATTTCATGAGTACGGTTTATCGTTTTGAGCTGAAATTTGACTAGAAAGCATGTAAAATGACTAATTAAGAATTGGTAACTTTAAAATGGGATAAGTCCCTGTAATTTCCCAAAATTGCAATTTGGCCCCTAAATTACAATTGCGTACAATTGGATGTCGATTCGACGCCCAATTGAGTTGATAATTCACTTGTTGCCAATAAGCTCACCATAGGTTATAATGTTGCATCTGGATGTGATAAAAGAAAAAAATAGAGGTAATTCGAGTTAAATCTTTACGGGCTTGTTTCGGCAAACTCATTGTAGCTCGCTCGGTTTGGTTTTACGTCTAGACCAGGTCAAGAGGGTTACATAATCCCACTTAATGACTTTGAATTTGTGATTGGGCTTAGTTTCCTTGACCGGATTAATGTGTTGCCTATCTGTTTTGCCGACGGTTTATGCATTCTTGACTTGAGGCACAATGCAATGTTCTAGTGAACTGAGAGGCCAGAGTTAGGGCCAAGATACTTTTAGGAATATAGTTTACCAAGGGAGTGTGCAAGGAGGAACCCACCTATCTAGCATCATTGGTGAATGACGAGCCTACCATAATCGAGGAGATCCCAAAAGAGGTGGGACAAGTGTTGGTAGAATTTCGAGATGTGATGTCTACTGAGTTGCCCAAGAATCTGCTGCTGAAGAGGGAGGTAGACCACAATATTGAACGTGTGTCAAATGCAGATCCACCAACCAGGGCCCCTTACCGAATGGCATCGCCTGAGTTAGAGGAGTTGCGCAAATAATTGAACGAACTCTTAGAAGCAGGGTATATCCATCCATCCATCCAAGGCACCCTATGATGCTTCGGTGTTGTTTGATGGATCACTTCGAATGTGCATTGATTATCAACCTTTGAACAAGCTCACTGTGAACTATGCCCCTTTTCCAGTTAGGTGCCTAAATTATTTTTTGGGCAAAATAGGGTCCTAAAGTTTTGTTCTGTGACCCATTTAAGGTTCACCGTTAATTTTCACCGTTAAAGGGCATGTGTCATCTCCTGAAAATTCTAAAAGTTATATTAAAAATTAATAAAAATAAAAATATATCCTGAAATTTTCAAATATTCCCAAAATAGTCCCCAAATCCCTAAACGCCCAAATCCAACCACTCCCGCTGGCATTGGCCGCGTTTCTGGCGACGAAATGAAGCAACCTCCCCTCGCCAAACAATCCACACATCATTCATCGCGAATCGTTCAAAGGAACCATTCGAAAATTTCGGCGATTCGCACGGCGTTGATCGATTTTCGGCTACGGGGTGATGGTGGAAATGATTGTGATTGTCCAGTGACCAATGTCGTGGGTGGTGGCATGCCAATCGGCGGCGAAATCGACCCAAATTAGGATTTAGGTTTTGGGGAGTTAGGGATTTTGGAATTTGGGGGTTGTTTTGTGAAATCTATAAAACTTAGAGAATTTTTTAAAATTAAGTAATTTTATTTATTTTTATTATAATTTTTGGAATTTTTAGAAATGACACGTGTCCTTTAATGATGAAAATTAACAGTGAACCTTAAATGGGTCACGAAATGAAACTTTAAGACCCTATTTGGCCCGAAAAATAGTTTGGGCACCTAACTGGAAAAAATGACATATTTTGGGCACCTATTTGACAGTTAAGCCTTAAAATTTGTCACAATTATTACCATAAAGTGACCAAATAGTTATAGGTCACAATTACTCATTTTCAGTAGTGACACAAACAAATTTCATCACAAATAATCCATATTTTGTGATGAAAATTTTCATCATCACAATCAAAACGTCACTAAAAATCTTACTTCTTGTAGTGGTTAGTACGAAAATGAAAGAATAATAAAGACATGATAAGCCATAAATAAATCCTACCCATACATGCTCGCTACCCAACATGCATTATTGAAGATCCGCCCCCACATACTTACAACCCACATATTATTATGCTAAAGCAAAAGATAACAAGCTTGAACATAAATGTAAAAAAAGGAAAGAACTGTGCAACTTTTGTGTACCTAAGTAGGTGACTACTAAAAGTTAGAGGTTTGTCATGGCTCTAATTGGGTGCATTCCTATTGCTCATTACATGCGGTTTATGGGCCTAAAGATGGGTACACAAATTGTCCTTACTAACTTACTAAGGCTAATAAGAACCACGATTCTCACCTATTATAGGTTTCTACAGACTGAGTTTAGATTAGGGGGCTCCTTCCTTTAAGCTTGTACGAAGGTTTAACCTTTTGAAGGCAAAAAGTATGTGAACCCCGGAAGCAACACGCTATGTTGTACGAAGGATTAACCTCTCGAAGGGTAACGATTGCAACCACTTAAGCAGGACGAAGCTCGGGTGGAGAGCTTATGATATGGAAGTGCGCAAAGGAACATTGACCACAAGGTAACCACGTATTGAACAATCTCCGTAAAATACGAAAACCACCAATATTTCAATTTCCTATTGCCTTTTATTAGACAGCCTATACCCTTTTGCGGCTTAACTCTCTTTAATGGGCCCAACAGAGTCGTCAAGTTGTCGGCGTCATTTTTTTTTTGGGCCGAAATAAATTGGTCCTTCAAAAGCCCGAAAAACATTTGGAGTCTCCGTCGGTCGTTTTTGAGTTGGGTACGACTGAAAACCTAAAAGACTGGTTTGCGTCAACACAAAGATCATTGTCGGGTTCGATAGTCTATTACGCGTGGGGAAGGTTAGAGCACCCCACAATGCCCAAAATTAGTATCTAAGGGCTTATGTTCTCTCAAAATAAAAGACTTCAAACGTGGGGTTATAAGTACTATTATAAAAATAAAAAAAAAAGTAAAAATGAAATAAATAAATAAATAGAAAACATGCTTAAACATTGAAAGATACGGAAGATTAAAATTTTAATAAGGAATATTAACTTGAGTCAAATTAAAATTAATCATAAAATATGCAAATTCTCTATCAAATTCAATTTTAGGATTGAATTGGAATTATTCGCAAAATTACAAGGTCAATTCATAATTAAACTCAAATTTAATAAACCAATTAAATAAATTAGTGATCCATTAAAAAGAATTAAAACCTAAAATAATTTTAAGGGTTAAATTTGGTCAAATCTAAATCTAATGCACCTAAAAGAAAATATGCCTAAATCAAGCTAGACCAAAAGATAATTAACCCTAAGTTGCAAAAAGGACGCAGTTACTTACCCCTAAAAGCATGTCGTTTTGCTTTGCTTATTTAAAAGGTATTTATGTTTTTTTTTATTCATTTGTTATCCTTAGAGGTGGCAAACGAGTTATTCGGTTCGGTTTCAGTTTAGATCATTTTGGTTTGGATTATTTCGGGTCTGACTACATTCGGTTTAAGTTCGATTCGAGTTTGGTTCGGTTTTAGTTCAGATCTATGGCGATTTTAGTTCGGGAATCGGGTCAGGACGTCAGGTCGATTAATTTTCGGTTTGGTTCAATTGATTTCGGGTCGATTATTTTGGATTGATTGATTTCAGATCGAGTCAATATCAGGTTGATAAGAGATCAATTGGTTTTAGTCATTTTTTTAGGCCGAGTTAGGTTTTTCCACCCTATATATGACTTTATAGAGCATGTATATTTAAATTTTTGGTGAGTTGTGCGACGATTAATATTTCACATTTATTATTTATTTTAATATATTTTCTTTATTTCATGTTGCCTTCGGTTTGGGCAAAATCGGTTTGGTTCCATTCAGTTCGGTTGAAAATCGGATCGAGTCCATTCGGTTTGGTTGAAAATCGGTCTGGGCCCATTTTCGGTGTAATTGAAATTCGGTTCGGTTTATTTTGAGTTTCGGATCAAGTTCGAGTCATCGTGTTCAGGTCGATTTTGAGTCTCGATTCAGGTAAATCGATTTAGTTCTTGGGTCTCGGGTCGAGCTTGCCAAGTCTAGTTATCCCCCTAAAAGGAAATAAAGCCCTAGTGTTCTCTCCCTCTCTAAATGAGCTCAGAATTTGACCATTCTCTCGTCATTTGCTTAGGGATGGCAAAGGTGCGGGGTGGGGAAAGTTTTTGTCCGCCCGAACCTGCCCTGATCTATAAACCCCTAAACCTGCCCTCGCCCCGCCTTAGATTAAAATATTAATTTATCCGCCCTGCCCCGATCTAACGATTCTTAAACCCGACCCTATCCCGACTCAAAAAATTTTAAAAAATAAATCTTCACCAACAAGAAAAGTTAGATTTGATTAATCTACCATTACGACCACAAAATATAGTTTTAAATAACTTTAAATCTATATAAAAATAAAATAAAATTAATTTTTAATTACCACATGAAAAATTACATATTTAACAGATTAAACTTAAACCATTCACCGCCAAAATCGAATATATCAAAACTCGAACAACATCTAAAAAATTATAATAAGCACAAACTCAAGAAAACAAAAAAATTTCTTAACAACTATAAAAGTGTTTATATATAGTAATATTTTAATAAATCTAATAAATATATATATATATATTTATTTAAATACATACCGCAGCTGGGTGGGAAATTTCTAGCATATACACAAACCTACCCACTCTGTCCCGATCCTCGAAATTCAAGACTAAAAATCCGGTTGAGTCAGCTCGGGCACATTTTGCCAACTTTTTGCTCCACTGTCTCTAGTCACCGTTCGTCGTCAACACTGGACGTCGAAGGCGGCCATTCGTCTCCAAATTTCACCAGAGAACTTCTCAATGCCCCAAGTCTGAATTCAGAGTCAGTTTAGCAGGAAAACGCTTCAAACTCCGCGAATTCAGCCTTGAACTCTTCGACTTCTTCCTCGTCGATCTCTATCCTCCACTGTTGGATCGACTTGATTTCAGAGTATATCACTCTCTGTCGCCTGGGCTTTCTCCTCACCATTCAATTTCGCGAAACGAGGTTTCAATCACCGGCGACGAACTCCGGCCGAATGGGTAAGTACTCATTTTTTTTATCTTCATATTTTTGGTTTCTATATCTTTTATTCTGACTTTTGGCTCTCTTCTTGGGTCACTCGTGGTTCGGTGATGAGTAGTTGTTGCAATGTACGTATGGGGTGTGAGCCAAGAGGCTCGATTCAGGTGCTGGTAATAGAAGGCATGAGCACTTGAATGTTGAGCAATGTGGGTGTGTATGGAGCTGTGGTTGGGATTAAGGGTCATGGCAGTAGTAGCAATTTGAGTATGGTTGAATGAAGGGCGTACGTGGGAGAGACCGAAGGTGTGATGCTTAGTTTAGGGTCGTTGATGTTGAGTGTGACCTAGGCAGCGGCTATGGTGGCCGTGATTGCGAAGCGGGGTTGACAAGGATCGGAGCTGCTCTGCTGAGCAATGGCGAGGAGGCCTTCACCCTTTCCTCTTTGGTTCTCTCCTTTCGAAACCGTAGCCTTCCCCTAATTCACTGTAATCATATTCACTGCAGCTTGTATCACTGTCAGATGATGCCATTGCATAGGACTCCGCTGATAACTGGAGAATTTCTTCCACCAAATTCTGTCGTCGATGCAAAAGGTCCTTATATTGAGGCGGTGATCCAGTGTAAGCAGATGAAGAATTAGACTCTGTTATATCATCAATAGTATTCAAATGATATCCACAGGCATTTTCAACCATTCTATTAGTTTCTTCAGGGGTAAAAATATTACGATGAGAACTCTCAGATGAAATGGATCCACTGCCAGTCTCATCATGCAAGTAAGATTTCTGATAGAGAGAATCCACCAGTAATTCCTGAGGAAAAAATGTGGTCAAACTATTTGTTGGCATACATTAGCAGACGTATCTGCAAAAGAATTATCAGATTCCAAAACATTCATGCTACTTTCATCTCCTGAAGCTTTAACCGAGTCTAAAACATATTTAGAACTTTCACTAAGATGTCTCACGCTTTTCCCAGGATGCAACATAGCCGTATTAAAACCACCATCAGCAAAATTCTCAGAAGGATGATTCATCCAGTTTTTGAACTCTCGTAAGCAAAGAACAGAACGTTATTTTTTCAATTGTTCTACTACTCTTTTCATCAAATCGACTATTTAAGCTTCATCCTCAGATATGATGTTCTCCTCTCTGCTTCGTATTTCATTAACGCATGACATAGAATCTAGATCAAAATAAATGTATGCGCTTTCTTGTTCATCTCAATACAAGCAAGTCGAGATACCTTTATCTGCAAGAAGTTCAAATGATTATAAAGTTGAAATATCAGATGCATCCAAAAGACTAACCAGGGTGCCAAAATTTCACGAGTGAGGGAAGATGGATGATTGTAAAGTTGAAATATCATACAAAATTGAGAACTGGTAGAACTTTACGCACCCTCTTTTTGTTGATAACCCCCTCTCCTTCAGCATCATATTTTGAAGGATAGTAAAACCCAAAACTGGAAGGTCGCTTCTGTTTGCTGGCAACAATAATCTTCCTCTTCCAATACTCTCTTGTGCTGATTTCATTGTCATCCAATTTCAACTAACCAAACCATATAATAGAACAAAGGAGAACTTTATAGCTCTATGCAAATCTTTCAAGTGGCCCCACTTGGGTTGCCTCTTTAATCCCACATTAAAGAAATGTTTCTCTTGCATTAATCTGGGTGTGGGTTCGCCGGAGGCTAGGTGTTAGACTTTTGTAAGGTCTACGTTCGTAGAAGCAAGGCTGACTAGATGATTTAGTACATTATGTTATTTATTGTTTATTATGCAGTTATGGTTTCCAGCAGTTACTAACAGTTATTTGGGTGAGTTATTCCTACTAGAAAGAAGGGAAGAGAGGGGAGTGAATCAAGTGGTCAGTTTCTATGTTAGTTTTGGGAGGAAAATGTCCCTCGAAGTACCTTGTAAGTGGATATTTTCTACTGCTACATGTAATCTGCCATTGGCAGTAAAGTACTTTTGAAATTACTTTCTAGTTTCCTAGCAATTTGGTATCAGATTCATGGTTTCGACCAGAATAGAGTGCGGGATTGAAGGTTTGGAGAAGACAATGGAATACGTACAAGGGAACTTCGTCCAAGTGAAGGATTTCCTGAGTCAATTACAATCCTGGATGCAAAAAAGAGAAGATATAGATACTGAAATTCTTCGACAATTGAAGGGGACATCGACTGTTCTCTCAGATCCCCCTACGGTGTCTAAAGAGATGGCTGAAAAAAGTGATGGCGAAAGCTCTACAGGTCATTTAGAGGCTGTCTAACATCGAGATGAGATTCTCCCTAAAAGATTGGAACATCATGTCTTTTCTGGTGACAACTCATATGGGTGGCTTAATCAAGCAGAACAAATATTTTCATTTCAATGGAATTGGCGATGATTATAAGTTAGAGGTTGTTGTTGTGTGTCTTGACGGTAAAGCCTTGAATTGGTTTCAATGGTGGGAACCCAAAACACTAGTTGTCACATTGGATGTATTTCGGGTGTCTATCCTTCACCGTTTTACTCCATCGCAGCAAATGAACTAGTATGAAGTTTTGTTAGGGCTGCAACAAACTAGAAGCATTGCCCAATATAGAGAGGATTTTGAGTTACTCTTTGCACCCTTGAAAGACGCAACTAATGAGGTTTTAATATGGATTTTTATCAATGGCTTGCGGGAGGAAATTAAGGCAGAATTGTGTCTTAGTAAATTGGGCTCTCTTGCCCAGGTTATGGATCAAAGTCAGCGTATCGAAGAAATAGTTGGGCACTTAGTCAAGCTCAACTGCCCAGAAATCAGCATGTAGCTTCTCCACAACCTTCACCAACTTTTTCTACGGTCGAGAGTATCCGACTTGGGACTAACACAAACAACAACTACACCATTTGTGGTGGAAGTAGGGACTAGTTAGAGGGTAAAGAGTATAGGCAGTTGTAAGCGAGTGGAGTTGACGATTGCTGGCTTGCAAATCATACACAATTATTTTTTGTTTAACTTGGGTAGTGTTGATGTTGTCCTTGGGTTAGAGTGGCTAGAAACCTTAGGAGATATTCAAGCCAACTTTAAAAACATTGTCGTTGAAGTTTAAAGTAGAAAGGCAAACAAAGGTTATTCGAGGTTATCCTTCGTTATCTAAATCAGTAGCTTCACTTAAAACCTTATGCAAAGCATTGCAAGAAGATGGAGAAGGGTATTTTGTGGAATTGGCTGAATTGAATGCACTGCCATAATTGGATAATTCTGATTTGCATCAATTACTGATGGAATTCGAGAATTTATTTGAGGAACCACGAGGGACGCCACAAAGTAAAAGTCATGATCATGCTATCCGGCTCAAGGAATGGTCTCAACCTATAACACCCTAAAGAAAATCTAGCCTAGTTGAAATTGGATTATGGCGATCAAAAATCCATATTGGAAATTCAAATCATTGCATTGACTTTTGAACAAGTGGTCAGTTATTAAATTCTCAAACCCTAAATTAGCATTTTTATTGACTAAAGACTATATTGGAAATATTGAAACCCATTTTGGTGACTGGATTGTAAAGAATGAAACTTTTGAGGCAAAAATGAAAAGGATAATAAGTTGAGGGATTAACCTTGTAATTGGGCCCTCTCAAGCCTTGTCATCCACCACGTGGGATGAGGGAATTCGATTCCTTCACATGAAGGAATGCTTAAGAAATTAAAATAGAAAGAAATAATAGAAAAGCTTACTATAGCGACGTTTCTTTCTTCCCTTTTTGGAATTTTTTTTTTTTGCCAATGTTAAAGGCGTTTTTTAGGAAAGAAGTCGGTTACTAATTATCCCCTGAATTGTTAATGAAAATCCTTTGGAAGATGGAGAATTTCTTTTAAAAACTTTAAATTTTCCAAGACGATGAAAATTTGGAGTCGTCACCGGCTATTTGGGTAAGGTAGGCCGGACACCATAAAACCAGATATTTGTTGCGAAAGATCGAGAGTTGGTTACATGTGGGGAAGGATTAGCACCCCCATCACGCCCGGGGATCGGTATCAGAAAATTTGTTACTCTTAAAAGAATGAAAGTTATTGAAATTTAAATTGAATTTAACTTGAAGTTCTTAGATGAAGATTAACCTTGATTTCATGGGCCTTATCGAATTGGTAGACTCGAATTAATTAAACATTTAATTAATAAGATTGACGATATGTCAGACCCATTGATTAAACCGACATCGAATAAGCCTGACTGTCATGTTAATTCATGGTTCGACTTCCGTACGTTACCTTTATGCATGATGCAATCATTTAAGTCTGATGTGATGATTTTATTAATTTTTAATCCATTTACCTTGGGACGGTAAGAATTAATCCGAATATTTGGTCAACATCCTTTAAGTTTAGACTGTTACGACACAAATATTTGAATTAACAAATACCTCCCCTTTTATAATTTAGATTGATTAGATACGCAATTAAGATTAAAGATTATATGGATGTCAATTAAAGTATAACAATCAAGGGCATGAAATAAACATTTAAAAAGGAAGGTCCAATTTAACATATGACTCAATTATACATTTAGCCCTAAAAGATTAAGAAACCCAATTTACGGTGACTAAATTGTAATTTAATGCTAGGTTAGACTTTAAAATTGATATTATTATTATTTTTAAAGTAATTGAAAATTGTTCAATTAATTTAATGAATTTAACATTTACCCCAATAAGCCAAGGATAAATTTAAATTCACTAAATTAATTCAAACACTAATCTAATTAATATTCTAAAAACTAAGACTAATCTGATAAATTTTAGGATAATGTCCCTATAATACGAGCACACGACTTGTTCGAATTAATTTGGTTATTCTCAACCTAAGCCCAAAAGCTTAAAACTATTAAAATTAGGCCCAAAACTAAAAGCCCAAACTACTAAAAACCAAATCTAAAAGCTCAGGGCTCATGAACATTTTCATACATTTGTTATCAAAATATAATTTGAGATTATATTACAATCCTTAAAACTATAAATATTAGATCCCTTTTTTTAAAAAAACTAAATATATTATACACTTTAAAAAATTATGAATTCTATAAAAAAGAAATTACATATGTTACAATCTTTTTACTACATAAAATTAGCATTTAAAGAAAAACCTTGTTTGTAATAATATTTATGTTTTATTTAAAAAACATATACCATAATAAGAAAATACCTCATCTATATTTGTAAAAAAATAAAAGAAAGAAAAAATATATGTATATATATTTAAGAATTTTATATGAGATACACGGTATAAAAGAAATTTATATTATAAGACATATATCATATATAAAAATTATGTATAATGCATTTTAAAATTATTACATGCATATATCCTATATTCTGTTAACAAAATCTTATATATATATACAATCATTAAAATATTTACACTGTTGCTTTTATAAAATGTTAATATTAGAGGGGCACCTATTTGAATAAAATACATGTATAGTATATTATAAACTATAAATTAAGTCTTTATGTACCACCTAAATATTATGTAACACATATAAAATACATGTATCATACAAGATTTAATGACAAATACTATAAAAAAAATAAATGAATAAAACATGTTATACCTTAAAAGAAAAAATGTGGGCTGAAATTAAATAAATAGGATAAAGAGTTTACCAAGCCCAAGCAGATTGGGCTCCAAATTGCTGAGTTGGGCTGTTGGAGTGGACCGGGTCGGGTTCCGGAGCGGGTTGCTATCCGGGTAGACTAACCGGCTTAGCTAGTCACGAAACCAGTTATACCAGTTTCGATAAAATGGGTTATTATAACCCTAAATTAGACTTCTCTAATTATTCCCCCCCTTTTTCACCGCGAGGCAGAGAGAGTGTGTGTTCGGCCGCTGTTTGGCCACCAATCGTCCTCCGTTGGGCGCGTCGTCACCTCCGCCCGGTGTCTCCTAACCCACTCTTGCTTTTCGCCAGTGGTTATCCTCCAGAAGATAGGTCGTTTATCTCGAAATTTTCCCCTTTTCTGTTTTTACTTTCCTTATATATATATATATTTGAACTCAAAAGATTTATACAATAACGAAGGATTGAATATGCATGATTGATTGTTCTTTGGTTGCTTGCTGTGATTATATTCGAAAAAAAAGACGAGGAAAATGAAAGGGGAAATCATAATGTTTTTTTTTAATTCTTGAATCTAAAAACTGCCCCTGATTACAAACCCGATTACATCTTTTATCCCCAATCTTTGTTCATACTTTCAAGCAAACATTAATTGAACAACTGTGGCTGATTACACCTAAAATTAGGTTTTGCTAACCCTAAATTTTTTATTGTTTTTGCCCATGTTGGTGGTTGGGAGCCGGTGATAGTATCCCGAGATTGCCGGCGACGAAGCCACGTGGCCGAGGGAAGAATCGGCAGCAACGCATGGATGATAACGCGTCGGCGTGTGGGGAAACTGACGAATCTAGACGGCCGACTCCGGTGCCATCTGGACCGTTGAATCAAATCTAATCCAATGGTCAGATTTGAGGTGGCTGCAAAAAAATATGGATAATTAGATTTTTAGGGTTTTTGGTTTATATTGGATATGAGCTAGAAATGTGTATTTATATATTTTTTGGATTTTTGAATGTGTATGGACTTGGACTTTTTATAACTACTTGGGCTTATGTTTTAATTATGATCTATTTTTTATCATTATTATATTTTTTAAGATAACAATAATACATATAATATACATGTATGTATACATATTACACATACATGTACACATGTACATACGAACAATAAGACACACATAACATGTACATATAAACACATATGCAATATACAACATTCATATTTAAGTAATAATGGCATCGAAGTAACAAATACATACATATGCACATTCACATTAAAACAATAGTAAACATACATACTATACTCATAAAACATACATATATTACGTGCAATTTGGACAAACAACACATACATTCATGTTTTAAATAGACACTCATATTGAACACATACTTAAGATATAGACTTTTTATGTATACTAACACATATAAGCCTATTTTAATCACATATATAAGCCCATTATTGAAAAAATAAAATAAAAAAGGTTAACCCCGGACAAAATTAGTGACTACAACTGCCCCTCTTTGCTTATACTTGTGGAACAAGAATAAAACAAAGACCATAAGCACTAATTTTGTCTTACTTCCCTGTCGGATGATTTGCTCTTCCAAAATGGCAACGAGCAAATTGAGATGACTTGTTTCCCCGAAATGGCAGAAAACAAGTGGGTAGCGCTGACATGCCTTTCCCAATCGGCATTAGACAAACCAGTTACCGAATGACTCATTCCTTCGAAGCGGCAGCGAACGAATCCAAATATCTTTTGAACGGCTCATTCTTCCGAAGCAGTAGCGAATGAATCCAAGTGACTTTGCTTTCCCAAAGTGGTCGAAAGTAATCTTAGTGACTCCAGAATGTCCTTCCGAAACGACAGTAGACATAACCCGATGAAGATGACATGTTCCTCTGAAGCGGCAACGAGTAAATATAAGTTTTTTAAATGAGAGTTCCATGAAGGCTTCCCTTCTTTGTGAGCCTAAACGGATAGGCTAACTTCTTCTTCCCTTTTTTTTGAAAGGTTCTATTGTCTAGCCTTTTTCACCAGGAAGTGGTGTTTTCGAAATCCTTTGCTTGGAAATTCTCCACAAGTTTCCACTCTGATGTTTGTTTCTCCTCTTAAGAGGTCTCCCCTTTTATCCTGTAAAAAGAGATGAAATGATGCGATGGTATGAGTTAGCATGCTCCTAACCTAGGAATGTCTAACTAATATGATGCATGGATAACAATAATTCACTCAGACATTTCTTCTTCTTGGTCCCTTGATTTCGACTTTCCTTTACTTTCTTCCTCTCTCTCTTGCGACGGCGGTGCCTCATTTGTCACTCGGGTTCGCCCTGCATGCCCCTTCTTGATTCCTTTGTTCTAAAGTGCCTTTTCAGGTTTTCACTTTTAGACTTGTACTTCCAAAGTGCCCTCTACGGGTTTTCACTTTAGTTTTTTTTTCTTTTTTTCTTTTTCCTTCTTTTTTTCTTTTCTTTTTGGGCACCCTTCTGGGTTTTTGCCTCTAGTTCCCTCAATAATAAGTGAGGTACTCATTGTCTTTCTTTGGTAAATCTCATCAATCTCACCCCAATGATCTTTTTGCCTTAACCTTGGCAGATTCCCCCTCTATATTGGAATAACATGCACTCAATAGGATAACTCATAGTAATACCAAGAAATCTTTTGCTTTTCGTGACCTATATCCTCAGGGTGTATTTTGATCTGGTTGTACCCCGAGAAGTCATCCATAAACGAGAACCAAGAGTGCCTCGCAGTGTTGTCCACTAAAGTATTAATATGGGGCAAAGGAAAATTGTCCTTGGGGCTTGCCTTATTAAGGCCTCTATAATCAATTCACATACACACCATCCCATCCTTTTTTAGTACTAGCACGATGTTGGCCACCCATTCTGGGTACTTAGAGACCTCCAGAAACCCGGCCTCAAATTGTTTCTTCACCTCTTCCATGATTTTCAGTAACATGTATGTTCTCATTCTTCGAAGCTTTTGCTGAACGGGCTTGCATTCTAGCCTAATGGGAAGCTTGTGCGTTACAATGTTCGTGTTTAGCCCGGTATGTCTTGGTATGACCATGCGAATACGCCTCTAAATTCCACAAACAATTCCACCAACCCTTGTCTGATTTCTGGTGACAGGGTGCCCCCAATCTTTACTTCTTTCTTTTCTTTGTCTGTTCCCAAATTTAGGATCTCTAGCTTCTCTTGGTGCGGAAGGATTTGTTTTTCCTCATAGGCCATCATTCTTAACAGCTCTTCTGGAATCTCATCATTTTCTTCCTCTACCTCTGCCAAGTACATGGTTCGTTCGAAGTCTACTTTGGGATTAGGTTTCACATTGTTCATACAGTTTATATTAAGGGGCCTGCACAATTTTAAAAGTGCGTATTGGAAAATAATGGTGTAGTTAATGACGTAAATAAATTATTAACTAATAAAATAAATGAGTAGGTAAATAAATAAATGGAATAAATGCCATGTTTTCTGTTTGAGAAAAAAGAAAAGGTAGATATATTTCATTGCAGATGAACATGATATAGTTGCCATTTTTACAAAAGATGTTCATTACTTTCGGGCCAAAGTAACGGAGTGGTTCTAGGCATTACTTTGATTGGTTCCTATTGAGCGTTGGTACGACCCTGAAGGTCCAGTTGTTGAGCTCCTCCCCTGAAAGGCACAGGCGAATTCTGGCCAAAAACCAGTTAGGCTTGCTCCCGTCACCGATCATGTTTACATACATTTCTTCTAAAGCCTCATTGATTAGCTCTTCTTGGAGGCGCCTTTCACCCTCCTAGTTTGCCCTTTGGATGTCCTCCTCTGGATTTCAGATTCCTCCAGATACGAAGATTCCTCTGAAGTTTGAATAGGTTATAGGAGCCCAGGGAATGTCTCCCCCCCCTCAACCTGGCTTTCCTCTATTCTTGTCTCTTTTTCCATTTTTGTCTATTTTGCAAAAAATTAGGCTTATAGCCAAGTCCAAAGTGGTCCACCTTGTGAATCACACTAACAAGACGAAGATGCCCTTGTAAATTCCTCCCTAAACCTTTATTCTTTCTCGCTCCTCTTCCCAGGGCTTCGAGCACCATCATTTTAGTGCAGTTTGATAGTTTGGGTGTAGAACTTTGCCTCTTTCGGCAACAAAAGTATCATTGATAAGTTCCAAGGCTCTAAAGCACACTTCATCGCTTCTTCGTCAATAGGGATGTACGGTGTATCCGGAGTCACTGAAGTAACGATGTCCTATTCTACATTCACTGTTACTAGATTTTTATCGGTGACAAATTTTAACTTTTGATGGAGTGAGGACAGAACAACGCCGACAGAGTGTATCCAAGGCCTTCCTAACAAGCAATTGTAAGATGGCTGGATATCCATGACCATAAAATCGACCACATATTCAGTGGGACCAATGAGCAGGGGTACTTCTATTTTCCCGACCACATCTCTTTGAGTCCTATCGAAAACTCATACCATATTAAGACATGGCTTCATATGCGAGCTATCGATTGGTAGTCATTATAGCGTGGCTAATGGCATGACATTCAATGCAGAGCCATTATCGATTAAAACATCTGGTAACACATAACCCTTACAGTGAATGGTGATGTTTAGGGCCTTGACAGACCCTTTTCCATCTCCTGGAATCTCGTCATCACTGAAAATAATGTGATTGACGTTAGTAATGTGACTGATTATCTGATCTAATCTCCCAACAGAAATGTCTTTTGCAACGAAGGTCTCGTTCAAAACCTTTAACAATGCCTCTCGATGCTTTTCTGAATTCTATAACAGATCAAGCACTGAAATACGAGCTGCTTGTTTTCAAAGTTGATCGACGACATTATACTCACCGTGCTTCAGAAGTTTTAGAAACTCTTGTGCTTGTGTTTCTGTGACGGGCTCCTTGATCTTTACAGGTGCGTCTTCTTGTTAGATGCCCCACGTTATTTGCTTCTCTGCTACTTGGTTGAGCAGGTTCTTTTTCCATCATCCTTTTTTTCCTCTTGTGCACTAGACAATCCTGGAATCGTAATGCTCGCAGCGTAATTCCACGGAACCATCTTGTTGCCTTTAAAAGGAAAATATTTTGGAGTAGCAATTATGATTTTGGGAGCCACTTTTGGTTCACTCGCCTCACTCGTCCTGAGACCGAGGACAAGTGGCCTCTTGGCACTGTATCTGGTTTCTTGACTCTCAGATGCATAGACTTCAAACTCTTTTACTTTTTTCCTCTTCTCAAAAAACTCTATCTCCTTGTTATTAATCATAGCTTGAAACAAATGACGGAATTCCTCACAATGCTAAATATCATGATCTCCTAACTGATGGTACTCACAGTACAGGCCACATTCTTCTTTGACCAGCACCATCCCTCGATTGATGAGACGCGCCATGCACAATTGTTGAAAGACCCATCTCAAAAGAGACTGGACTTCGGACACGCTCTTTTTAGCTTTCTCGGTGCACTCGCCTTATATGGCATTTACACCCCGTCCCCCGTGGTTTGGCAATGGATTGTTGGCCATACTGGGTTCCCCTAGATGTAATACTCCAGTTCGGATCAGATTCTGAATAAATTTTCTGAAAGCTATACAATTCTCGATTGAGTGTCTCAAGACATCAGCATGATACTCGCAGTGCTCCTTAGGGTTATACCAAGCCGAGTACGGTGGGTTATAAGGGGTAACGTGGTATGGTCGGACCAGATCAGCCTTGTATAGCTGTGAGTAGAGTTCCTTATAGGTAATTGGAAAAGGTGTTTATGCCCTATCATCCCTTTCTTTCTTAGGTCCCTTATCTTCTCTCTTGTTGAAGTTTCTGGAATTCCCTGCTAGAGCCTGCGGCTGGGAGATAGTGAAATTCTTGGCTTTTTTAAAAGTGTTGGTGTTGTTCACTTCATGATCCTTCTTCTAGAACTGCTTTCATGAATGATCCCCTCCATTGATCCTTCTGCTCTTGATGGTCGCTTCAATGCATTCGCCAGTCATGACCATTTCTACAAAGTTACTGATAGGGTCACTGATCAGCCGATCATAAAGTGCCCATTTTAGTGTGTCTACGAACATAGAGGATATCTCATGTTCATGAAGTGGTGGTTGGACTTAGGCTGCCACTTCACGCCACCTTTGAGCATATTCACGAAGGACCTCATTGCCCTTCTGTTCTATGCCTCGTAATAGTAGTCGGTTGGGAACCATATCGGTTACATGCTTAAACTGATCAGTAAACACTTTTGCCAGATCTCTCCAGGATTTGATCTGAGCCCTGGTCAGTTGGTTATACCACATCAAAACAGACCCTACTAAGATGTATTGAAAGCGTGAATCAAGAGCTTCTCGTTGTTAGTAAAACCGGCCATCTTTTGGCAAAACATCACTATGTGGGCGAATGGCAAAACTTCTCAAAGTCTGGAGCCTTGAACTTGTATGGGATCTCCACATCTGGAACCAGGTTGAGTTCTCTAGCACTTAACCCATAGGGGTCATCATCGTCTTCTTTCACTCGAAGCTTTTCTTCTAGGTCCTTTCGAGTGTCTTCTAGTTGCTTAGCGAACTCCGCTTTCATTTGATTTAGCTTTTCTAATTCATCAAATTCTGGGATCCCATCTTCAATAACCTCGGAATTCTCGACGGTCACCCCTGGTTGAGTTTGAGCTGCCTCACCAGCATGAGAAGCAGATGTGCCTTGTATAGGGTTTGACGAAGGATCGATGAGCAGAGGATTCTTGACGATTTGGGCATAAAGGCGATCCCCCGAGTTCTAGGCAGGACTCTCGATGGTACCCTTATCTCTTGACTCTTGCCTCAGTTGAGCTTGTAATAACTACGATATCTCCCTCATCATGTCTTGCTGGGACTTGAGAATGGTTTCCCTCAATTCTTGTTGGGTTCATTCCATTTGACTACGTACATCAGCTTCCAGTTTCTCAAAACCTTCCTCCATTTGCTTTGTTCGTAAACGAGTATGATATGGATGTGGAATGGTGGTAATTTTAAAGCACCGAAATACATTTTTGTGTTTCTGAAACAGAAAGCTTTTTGGTCATTTATTTGTTACCAAAACAAAGAATGCAAATAAATGAATTATGCATGAATGCAATGAGCAACACTGAGTCTGGCAAATATCATTGTTAAACTACTTTCATTAACAAAAACATAGTCTTGGTACAATAGCTAAAGAAAGCCAACTAAACATATGACTTCAGGGTGGTATCGAGGTCGATGATCTCTCTCAAAATCCAAACAATCCTCTTTTCTTCTTCAGAGTCATCATCGACACAATCTTGAAGTTCAGTAGAGTCTTCTACCAAGAACTGTATCTTTTGGGCGATTCCTTGCATCCGAACCATCCAGTACGCTAACTCCTATTCTTGTCTCCAAATGGTGTAGGCAGCAAACTGTAGTTGCTCCAAACTCGGCATCGGGCACACTTGAATGGCTCCCCTAAAGCTTGCCACATGATCATTGAGCTGTTGAACCTCGGTTTTCAATTCTTCAATGCGAGCCTCTAAAGCTTGGTTCTCCGTGTTGCTTTCCTTTAACTTGCTAGTCGAACCTTTATGCTTGAAAAAAGACTTCTTCATACACTTAACCTAACCCTTTAAGGCTTCATTTTGTAGACGTTCTTTCTCGAGCTGCCTAGAGTGGGAAGTGTGCAAGTTCTTCATTTATTGTGTTAAAGTGAACACCTGGTCTCTGTTCTCACAATACATCATTTTATAATTCTCGGCTCCGCTTTCTCCTCCCTAAATCGAAGCTCTATCCCTTTGCTTGATCCGCCTTCTACAACTCTTTTGCTTTTACTTAGCCTCTTGAGTTTCTGGATCTCTTCATTTTCTAGCTTGAGCTCGAGTTCCAATTCATCCTTTATCTTTTGCAAACCTTTAACCATTCCTTCAAACTGTATCTTTTCCAACTCAAAGTTGAATCTCTCTTGGCGAGCTTTCTCCTCGAGCTTGAGATATCTTTCTTGCTCTTCTTCAAGTTGTTTCCTCATCAACTCGGCCTCAGTAGGAAGTGTGGCCAACCTCTCTTCCATTTTCATTTTTCTATTAGGATTTAGTTGGGGAACGTTGTCATTGACGCGGCTGAATCTCCATGCCTCGTACTCATGAGTGGTCATGTGGGTAACACTCATGACTCTGACTTGTCTTACACTGTTCCAGGACGAAGAAACGTCATACACCACTGCCTTGTAGCCCTTTTCCTTCTCATAATTCATGTTGAAATCATTGAAGCCCTTGGTAGCTAGAACAAATTGTTTCGACCCATATTGTGTCAAAACCATGAAATGAGCATAAGCAGTGTGCCCCCAAAGTCCATGTAATGGCACCCAAGAGTGTACTTTGCACCTATAGAGGATACTCCTTGCAAAAAGCCACGGAGCCCTCCAAACTATATCTTCCTTCTTCAGGTTGCTAAGAGCATCCTCCCAAACTTCCTCAGATCTTCTGGTGGGCCAATCTTCCTTTCGCAGAAACTCTTCAAAAGGTGAGAAGCTGCCATTGTAGAGAGGCTTCGAGAAATTAGCATTTGACCACAAGTGACTGTAGAACCGGACTGTCAAAAGCTGTGAGCAACCATGGAAACGACCCCCACCATGCTCCCAGCAAAACTTCAGAGATCAGAAAGTTTCAGCTAAAATCACGGGCACCGGATTGGTTCCACCACTCAAATGGTCAAACAGGTCTAAAACTGCTGGATCAATTAGCCCTCGTGCCCGGGGAAAGAGCACTAACCTATAAATTAACAACGCAAAGATATCCTGTTGAACTCGGCCTATCGGATGTACAGAAGACAGGGCTAGAATCCTATCCCACCTGAGATACTCCTTACCATTCCAGGTAATGACCTGATGTGCGACCCAGGATTCCAAGATGTCCGAGAATCTCTTGAGCTTGCCCCGAAAGGCTTTGTTCTTACTAGGCTTCGAGTATACCCGAGTCTCGTCAATCTTCTCACAGTTTAAAAGATCTTGATATTCTTCAATCGTAAGAGTCAAATCAAAGTTACCGATCGTAAAACAACTGTAGGTAGGATTCCAGAACCTTACCGAGGCTTGCAGCAGTGCCTGATCCACCAGAACATCTAGCAAATATGCAATGTCACCATATTCCCATCTAAAAATGCACCTTGTTTCCAAGTCCCAACTATTCTACACTGTCTTTAGCCCAAAAGTATCATTGTATTCTGTATTCATGAATGTCTTTGTTGCCAATGTTGACCTAAACCCGGCAGGAATACTGTCTCCTTCATACAACTGTTCCCCTTCGGACCATATCTGTACGTCAGAGTTCTTTTCATCATTGCTGCAAACTAGGTCTCCCATCAATGTAGCCTTTAACTTCAGACTATTTCCAACTCAATGTGCTCTTTATGATACGGAGATAATGTGCAAAACGAAAGAATAACAATGAAAAGAAAAAAAAGGAAAAAAGTTAGTCATGAGATAAAAGCACAAAACTAAGAAAAAATAAACACAAACAGTTTAGAAAGAAACCTAATCATATGAGTTATAGTTCGCTAAGGTTATCCGGATGGATATAATAGGGGTGGGCTTCTTAAATTCTCACACATGAGTTCAGTTCTAATTAAAGGTACCCGAACCTATCTTATTGCCTACTAAGGCAACAAGAACCCAATTCTGGCCCATTACAAGTTTTTGAATTGATTTCGATTCGAGGGAAAGCACGACCTGATGACGTGGAAGGTTGCTCGCATGTCAAAAGGCGTGGAATCCAAAAGTGAATTACCGATCCGTGGAAGGCTACTCACGTGGGTATGTAGCGTTTCACTCCCACTTAAGGGAAGAAGCTCGGCTATAGAGCTTAATGACATGATGCGAAAGATGTCGGTGACTGCTTAGGAATTAAAGGAAGAGTTAATTCGAGGACCAACAATTATCAAAGCCCATGCAATCCCGATCACATTTTCAAGAAAGAATTATCCTAGTTAAAATCAATTAAAATCCCAATAATTTTCGTTATTTAAGAGAAACAATTTTTCCTTTGGCCTAACTCTTTTTTGTTATTTAAAAAAAATAATTTCCCCAGCATAATCGCCAAGCTTTAGCAATATTTCTTTCTCCCCTTTTTCAAAAAAAGAAAAATTTCCAATGTTAAGGGCGTTTGTTTAGGAAAGAAGTCGGTTACTAATTATCCTCTGAATTGTTAATGAATATCCTTTGGAAGATGGGGGATTTCTTTTGAAAACTTTAAATTTTCCAAGATGATTAAAACTTGGAGTTACCACCGGCCACTTGGGTAAGGTAGGCCGGACACCATAAAACCAGAGATTTGTTGCGAAAGGGTTCGGGGGTTGGTTACGTGTGGGGAAGGATTAACACCCCCATCACGCCTGAGGATCGGTACTAGAAAATTTGTTGCTCTTAAAAGAATGAAAGTTATTGAAATTTAAATTGAATTTAACTTTAAGTTCTTAGATGAAGATTAACCTTAATTTCACGGGCCTCATCGAATTGGTAGACTCGAATTAAAAAAACATTTAATTAATAAGGTTGACGATATGTCGAACCATAGATTAAACCGCCATCGAATAAGCCTGACTGCCGTGTTAATATATGGTTCGACTTCCGTACGTCACCTTTATGCATGATGCAATCATTTAAGTATGATATGGTGATTTTATTAATTTTTAATCCATTTACCTCGGGACAGTAAGAATTAATTAGAATATTTGGTCAACATCCTTTAAGTTCGGACTGTTACGACACAAATATTTGAATTAACAAATACCTCCCCTTTTGTAATTTAGATTGATTAGATACACAATTAAGATTAAAGATTATATGAATGTCAATTAAAGTATAACAATCAAGGGCATGAAAGTAAACATTTAAAAAGGAAGGCCCAATTTAACATATAGCTCAATTATACATTTAGCCATAAAAGATTAAGAAACCCAATTTACGGTGACTAAATTGTAATTTAATGCTAAATTAGACTTTAAAATTGATATTGTTTTTTTAAGTAAATGAAAATTGTTCAATTAATTTAATGAGTTTAACATTTACCCCAATAAGCCAAGGATAAATTTAAATTCACTAAATTAATCCAAACGCTAATCTAATTAATATTCTAAAAACTAAGACTAATCTGATAAATTTTAGGATCATGTCCCTATAATACGAGCACACTTCTTGTTCAAATTAATTTGGTTATTCCCAACCCAAGCCCAAAAGCTTAAAACTATTAAAATTAGGCCCAAAACTAAAAGCCGAAACTACTAAAAACCAAATCTAAAAGCTTAGGGCCCATGAACATTTTCATACATTTGTTATCAAAATATAATTGGAGATTATATTACAATCCTTAAAACTATAAATATTAGAGCCTTTTTTAAAAAAAAACTAAATATATTATACACTAGCGTGGGTTCTGCACAAACCTCCATGGACCTCTGCTAAAATAGTTTCGGCATTATGGGCATTGACACACCTCAACAGTATCTGATATTTGCTTCTTTTATACAAAACCTCCCTATCAAGGATGTACCCCGATGCCAACCTTCTGATAGTTCTTTTTCATTATCGTAGGTGTCTTTCGGGTAAGTTTGATATTTGATGTATTAGAGGATGTCGTAATACCATGGATTGCCATTATTTTCCTCCTCCAAACTATAGAAATAGGCCAGCACCTCAAAAGTTTGCATCTCGACGGGTTTCATTTCGGCCGTCCCATTTACTTTGAACACGACAGCCAAAGTGGCTAGAGCGTCAGCCATTTGGTTGTCCTCTCTTGGTAAGTAGGTGAAACTGACTTCTTCAAAATTTTTGACCAAATCTTGGATCAAATCGTAATACTTGATCAGCTTCGGATCTCTGGTCTCCGACTCTTTTCGAAGTTGGTAAACTACCAAAGAAGAATCTTTGAAAACTTGGAGCACCTTGATCTTCTTCTCAATGGCTGCTCGGAGTCCCATGACACAAGCTTCATACTCGGCTACATTGTTGGTGCAGAAGAATTCCATCCTACTAGTGAAAGGGTAGTGGTCCTCCTCAGGGGAAATTAATATTGCCCCTATTCCATGGCCTAGGGCATTCGACACCCCGTTGAAATAGAGCCTCCAGCTCTCTTTCTCGAGAACAGATTTCCCTTCAGTTACACCACAGATCAAGTCTTCATCTGGAAAATGGAAATCCAACGGTTCATAGTCATCCGAGGCGTGACTTGCCAGACGATTCGCCATGACACTTCCTATTACCGCTTTCTGGTTTACACAAACAATGTCAAACTCCAACATGAGCATTTGCCAACGGGCCATTTTCCCTGTCATTGCCGGTACTTCCATTAGAAATTTCAGCGGATCCATTGAAGAAATTAGACAGGTGGTATGATACAACATGTATTACTGTAACCGCTTAGTGGCCCATACCAAGGCACAACATAACTTCTGAATTGGCGGGTACCAGGTTTCACAATCATTGAACTTCTTGCTCAAATAGTAGATAGCCCTTTCCTTCTTGCCTGAGTCATCGTGTTTCCCAAGTACGCACCCCATAGAGTTTTCAAAGACTGTCAGGTATAGGATCAATGGTCTGTCCGGCACTGGTGCTACTAAGATTGGGAGATCAGTCAGATACTTCTTGATCTTTTCTAATGCCTTTTTGCAATCTTCATCCTAGACTCCCAGGTTATTCTTTCGAAGTAGTATGAAAACAGGGTCACACTTATTAGTCAACTGGGATATGAACCAGGATATATAGTTTAACCTTCCTAAGAAACCTCAGACCTCCTTTTGTGTTCGCGGTGGTGGAAGCTCTTGAATTGCTTTCACCTTGCCGGGGCCAATCTCGATGCCTCTATGACTTACCACAAAGCCCAAAAGCTTCCATGATGTGACTGCGAAGGTGCACTTGGTCGGGTTAAGCTTTAACTAATATTTCCTTAACCTTTGGAAGAGTTTCAGCAAATTCTGGATGTGCTCCTCCTCGGTCTTAGACTTTACTATCATGTCATCCAAGTACACCTCGATTTCCTTATGCATCATGTCATGAAACAAGGTTACCATGGCTCTTTGGTAAGTTGCCCCGACATTTTTTAATCTGAAGGGCGTCACTTTGTAAAAAAACGTGCCCCACATGGTCACAAACGTGGTTTTCTCCATTTCCTCGGGGTGTATTTTGATCTGGTTGTACCCCGATAAGCCATCCATAAATGAGAATCAAGCGTGCCTCGCAGTGTTGTCCACTAAAATATCAATATGGGGCAAAGGAAAATTGTCCTTGGGGCTTGCCTTATTAAGGTCTCTATAATCAACGCACATACGTACCTTCCCATCCTTCTTTGGTACTGGAACAATGTTGGCCACCCATTCTGGGTACTTAGAGACCTCTAGAAACCCGACCTTAAATTGCTTCTTCACTTCTTCCATGATTTTCAGTAACATGTCTGTTCTCATTCTTCGAAGCTTTTTCTGAACGGGCTTGCATTTTGGCCTAATGGGAAGCTTGTGCATTACAATGTCTGTGTTTAAGCCCGGCATGTCTTAGTATGACCATGCAAATACGTCTCTAAATTCCACAAGCAATTTCACTAACCCTAGTCTGATTTTTGGTGACAGGGTGCCCCTGATCTTTACTTCTTTCTTTTCTTTATCTATTCCCAAATTTAGGATCTCTAGCTTCTCTTAGTGCGGAAGGATTTGCTTTTCTTAATCAGCCATCATTCTTAACAGCTCTTTTGGAATCTCATCAATTTCTTCCTCTACCTCTGCCAAGTACATGGTTCGTTCGAAGTCTACTTTGGGATTAGGTTCCATATTGTTCATACAGTTTATATTAAGGGGCCTGCACGATTTTAAAAGTGCGTATTGGAAAAGAATGGTGTACTTTATGACATAAATAAATTATTAACTAATAAAATAAATGAGTAGGTAAATAAATAAATGGAATGAATGCCATGTTTTCCGTTTGAGAAAAAAGAAAAGGTAGATATATTTCACTGCAGATGAACAGGATATAGTTGCCCTTTTTACAAAAGATGTTCGTTACTTTCGGGCCAAAGTAACGAAGTGGTTCTAGGCATTACTTTGATTGGTTCCTATTGAGCGTTGGTACGACCCTGAAGGTCCAGTTGTTGAGCTCCTCCCCTGAAAGGCACAGGTGAATTCTGGCCAAAAACCAGTTAGGCTTGCTCCCGTCACCGATCATGTTTACATACATTTCTTCTAAAGCCTCACTGATTAGCTCTTCTTGGAGGCGCCTTTCACCCTCCTGGTTTGCCCTTTGGATGTCCTCCTCTGGATTTCAGATCCCTCCAGATAAGAAGATTCCTCTGAAGTTTGAGTAGGTTATAGGAGCCCAGGGAATGTCTTCCCCCCTCAACCTGGCTTTCCTCTATTCTTGTCTCTTTTTCTATTTTTGTCTATTTTGCAAAAAATTAGACTTATAGCCAAGTCCAAAGTGGTCCACCTTGTGAATCACACTAACAAGACGAAGACGCCCTTGTAAATTCCTCTCTAAACCTTTATTCTTTCTCACTCCTCTTCCCAGGGTTTCGAGCACCATCATTTTAGTGTAGTTTGACAGTTTGGGGTGTAGAACTTTGCTTCCTTCGGCAACAAAAGTATCATTGATAAGTTCCAAGGCTCTAAAGGCACACTCCATCGCTTCTTCGTCAGTAGGGATGTACGGTGTATCCGGAGTCACTGAAGCGATGATGTCCTCTTCTACATTTACTGTTACTAGATTTTCATCGGTGACAAATTTCAACTTTTGATGGAGTGAGGACAGAACAACGCCGGCAGAGTGTATCCAAGGCCTTTCTAACAAGTAATTGTAAGATGGCTGGATATCCATGACCATAAAATCGACCACATATTCGTGGGACCAATGAGCAAGGGTACTTCTATCTTCCCGACCACATCTCTTTGAGTCCCGTCGAAAGCTCATACCGAATTAAGACATGGCTTCATATGCGAGCTATCGATTGGTAGTCATTATAGCGTGGCTAATGGCATGACATTCAATGCAGAGCCATTATCGATTAAAACATCTGGTAACACATAACCCTTACAGTGAATGGTGATGTTTAGGGCCTTGACGGACCCTTTTCCATCTCTTGGAATCTCATCATCACTGAAAGTAATGTGATTGACGTCAGTAATGTGACTGATGATCTGATCTATTCTCTCAACAGAAATGTCTTTTGCAACGAAGGTCTCGTTCAAAACCTTCAACAATGCCTCTCGATGCTTTTCTGAATTCAATAACAGATCAAGCACTGAAATGTGAGCTGGTTGTTTTCGAAGTTGATCAACGACATTATACTCACCGTGCTTCAGAAATTTTAGAAACTCTTGTGCTTGTGTTTCTATGACGGGCTCCTTGATCTTTACAGGTGCGTCTTCTCAAAACAACCTTTCAGGTTATACCCCAGCTTCTTGGGCTTTCTCCTTTGGATCCCTCAGGTTTTTTGGAATGTAGCATCGACCACTTCTTGTTAGATGCCCCACGTTGTTTGCTTCTCTGCTACTTGTTTGAGCAGGTTCTGTTTCCATCATCCTATTTTCCTCTTGTGCACTAGACGATCCCAAAATCGTAATGCTCACGGCGTAATTCCACAGAACCATCTTGTTGTCTTTAAAAGGAAAAGATTTTGGGGTAGCAATTATGATTTTGGGAGCCACTTTTGGTTCACTTGCCTCACTAGTCCTGAGACCGAGGACAAGTGGCCTCTTGGCACTGTATCTGGTTTCTTGACTCTCTGATGCATAGACTTCAAACTCTTTTACTCTTCTAAAAAAACTCCAACTCCTTGTTATTCATCATTGCTTGAAGCAAATAACGGAATTCCTCACAATACTGAATATCATGATCTCCTAACTGATGGTACTCACAATACAGGCCCCATCCTTCTTTGACCAACACCATCCCTCAATTGATGAAACACGCCATGCACAACTGTTGAAAGACCCATCTTAAAGGAAACTGGACTTCGGACACGCTCTTTTTGGCTTTCTCGGTGCACTCACCTTCAATGGCATTTACAACATGTCCCCTGTGGTTTGGCAATGGATTGTTGGTTGTACTGTGTTCCCCTAGCTGTAACACTCCAGTTTGAATCAGATTCTGAACGAACTTTTTGAAAGCTATACAATTCTCGATTGAGTGTCCTGGGACATCAACATGATACTCACAGTGCTCCTTAGGGTTATACCAAGCCGAGTATGGTGGGTTATAAGGGGTAACGTGGTATGGTCGGACCAGATTAGCCTTGTATAGCTATGAGTAGAGTTCCTTATATGTAATTGGAAAAGGTATGAATGACCTATCATCCCTTTCCTTCTTAGGTCCCTTATCTTCTCTCTTGTTGAAGTTTCTGAAATTCCCTGCTGGAGCCTGCGGCTGGGAGATAGTGAAATTCTTGGCTTTTTCAAAAGCTTTGGTGTTGTTCACTTTATGATCCTTCTTCTTGAACTGCTTTCATGAATGATCCCCTCCATCGATGCTTTCGCTCTTGATGGCCACTTCAATGCGTTCGCTAGTCATGACCATCTCTGTAAAGTTACTAATAGGGTTATGATCAGTCGATCCTAAAGTGCCCCATTTAGTGTGTCTACGAACATAGGGGAGATCTTATGTTCATGAAGTGGTGATTGGACTTGGGCTGCCACTTCACGCCACCTTTGAGCATATTCATGAAAGTTCTTATTGCACTTCTGTTCCATGCCTTGTAACAGTAGTCGGCTGGGAACCATATCGGTTACATGCTTATACTGATTAGTAAAAGCTTTCGCCAGATCTCTCCATGATTTGATCTGAGCCCTGGTCAGTTGGTTATACCACCTCAAAGCAGACCCTACTAAGCTGTCTTGAAAGCAGTGAATCAAGAGCTTCTCGTTGCTAGTAAAACCGACCATCTTCCGGCAAAACATCACTATGTGGGCGAATGGACAAGTACTTCTGTCAAACTTCTCAAAGTCTGGAGCCTTGGACTTGTATGGGATCTCCACATCTGGAACCAGGCTGAGTTCTCTAGCACTTAACCCATAGGGGTCATCCTCATCTTCTTTGACTCGGAGCTTTTCTTCTAGGTCCTTCCGAGTGTCTTCTAGTTGCTTAGTGAACTCCGCTTTCATTTAATTCAACTTTCCTAATTCATCAAAATCTGGGATTCCATCTCTGATAACCTCGGGATTCCCAACATGTCCGAGAATCTCTTGAGCTTGCCCTTGAAGGCTTTGTTCTTACTAGGCTTCGAGTATACCCGAGTTTCGCCAATCTTCTCACAATTTAAAAGATCTTGATATTCTTCAATCGTAGGAGTCAAATCGAAGTTACCGATCGTAAAACAACTGTAGGCAAGATTCCAGAACCTTACCAAGGCTTGCAGCAATGCCTGATCCACCGGAACATCTAGCAAATATGCAATGTCATCATATTCCCTTCTGAAAATGCACCTTGTTTCCAAGTCCCAACTATTCCACACTGTCTTTAGCCTGGAAGTATCATTGTATTCTGTATTCATGAATGTCTTTGTTGCCAATGTTAACCTAAACCTGGCAAGAATACTGTCTCCCTCATGTAACTGTTCCCCTTCAGACCATATTTGTACGTTGGAGTTCTTTTCATCATTGCTGCGAACTAGGTCTCCCATCAATCTAGCCTTTAACTTCAGACTATTTCCAACTCAATGTGCTCTTTATGATATGGCGATAATATGCAAAATAAAATAACAACAATGAAAAGAAAAATAGGAAAAGAGTTAGTCGTGAGATAAAAGCATGAAAGTAAGAAAAGATAAACACAAACATTTTAGAAAGAAACCTAACCACATGAGTTCTAGTTCGCTAAGGTTATACGCATGGCTCTAATAGGGGTGGGCTTCTTAAATTCTCACACATGAGTTCGGTTCTAATTAAAGGTACCCGCACCTATCTTATTGCCTACTAAGGCAACAAGAACCCAATTCTGACCCATTACAAGTTTGCGAATTGGTTTCGATTCAAGGGAAAGCACGACCTGATGATGTGGAGAGCTTCTCACGTGTCAAAAGGCGTGGACTCTAGAAGTGAATTACCGACCTGTAGAGGACTACTCACATGGGTATGTGGCGTTTCACTCCCACTTAAGGGAAGAAGCTCGGGTATAGAGCTTAATGACATGATGCGAAAGATGTCAGTGACTCCTTGTAATTAAATGAAGAGTTAATTCGAGGACCACCAATTATCAAAGCCCATGCAATCCCGATCACATTTTCAAGGAAGAATTATCTAGTTAAAATCAATTAAAATCCCAATGATTTTTATTATTTAAGAGCGACAATTTTTCCTTTGGCCCAACTCTCTTTTGTTTTAAAAAAATGATTTCCCCAGCTGAGTCGCCAAGTTGTAGCGACGTTTCTTTCTTCTCTTTTTGAAAAAAAGAAAATTTTCCAATGTCAAGGGCGTTTGTTTAGGAAAGAAGTCGGTTACTAACTATCCCCTAAATTGTTAATGAAAATCCTTTGGAAGATGGGGGATTTCTTTTGAAAACTTTAAATTTTCCAAGACGGTGAAAACTTGGAGTCGCTACCGGCCACTTGGGTAAGTAGGCCGGACACCATAAAACCAGAGACTCGTTGCGAAAGGGTTCAGGGGTTGGTTATGTGTGGGGAATGATTAACACCCCCATCACGCCCGAGGATCGGTACCAAAAAATTTGTTGCTCTTAAAAGAATGAAAGTTATTGAAATTTAAATTGAATTTAACTTGAAGTTCTTATATGAAGATTAACCTTGATTTCATGGGCCTTATTGAATTGGTAGACTCGAATTAATTAAACATTTAATTAATAAGGTTGACGATATGTCGAACCATAGATTAAACCGGCATCGAATAAGCCCGATTACCGTGTTAATTCATGGTTCGACTTCCGTACGTCACCTTTATGCATGATGCAATCATTTAAGTATGATGTGATGATTTTATTAATTTTTAATCCATTTACCTCAGGACGGTAAGAATTAATCTGAATATTTGGTCAACATCCTTTAAGTTCGGACTGTTACGACACAAATATTTGAATTAACAAATACCTCCCCTTTTATGTGATTAGATACACAATTAAGATTAAAGATTATATGGATGTCAATTAAAGTATAACAATCAAGGGCATGAAATTAAACATTTAAAAAGGAAGGCCCAATTTAACATATGGCTCAATTATACATTTAGCCCTAAAAGATTAAGAAACCCATTTTGCGTTGACTAAATTGTAATTTAATGCTAAATTAGACTTTAAAATTGATATTATTATTTTCTCAAAGTAATTGAAAATTGTTCAATTAATTTAATGAATTTAATATTTACCCCAATAAGCCAAGGATAAATTTAAAATCACTAAATTAATCCAAACACTAATCTAATTAATATTTTAAAAACTAAGACTAATCTGGTAAATTTTAGGATTATGTCCCTATAATACGAGCACACGACTTGTCCGAATTAATTTGGTTATTCCCAACCTAAGCCCAAAAGCTTAAAACTATTAAAATTAGGCCCAAAACTAAAAGCCCGAACTACTAAAAACCAAATCTAAAAGCTCAGGGCTCATGAACATTTTCATACATTTGTTATCAAAATATAATTCGAGATTATATTACAATCCTTAGAACTATAAATATTAGAGCCCTTTTTTTAAAAAAAACTAAATATATTATACATTTTCAAAAATTATGAATTCTATAAAAAAGAAATTACATATGTTACAATCTTTTTACTACATAAAATTAGCATTTAAAGAAAAACCTTGTTTGTAATAATATTTATGTTTTATTTAAAAAACATATACCATAATAAGAAAATAGCTCATCTATAGTTGTAAAAAAATAAAAGAAAGAAAAAATATATGTATATATATTTAAGAATTTTATATGACATACACAACATAAAAGAAATTTATATTATAATACATATATCATATATAAAAATTATGTATAATGCATTTTAAAAATATTACATGTATATATCCTATATTATGTTAACAAGTTCTACATCATGTATTATAAATATTTTATACATATATACAATCATTAATATTTTTACACTGTTGCTTTTATAAAATGTTAATATTAGAGGGGCGCCTATTTGAATAAAATACATGTATAATGTATTATAAACTATAAATTAAGTCTTTATGTACCACCTAAATATTATGTAACACATATAAAATCCATGTATCATACAAGATTTAAGGACAAATAGTACAAAAATAAATAAATGAATAAAACATGTTATACTTTAAAAGAAAAAATGTGGGCTAAAATTAAATAAATAGGGTAAAGAGTTTACCAAGCCCAAGCAGATTGGGCTCCAAATTGCTGGGTTGGGCTGTTGGAACAGACCGGGTCGGGTTTCGGAGCGGGTTGCTATCCGGGTAGACTAATCGGCTTAGCTGGTCACGAAACTGGTTATACCAGTTTTGATAAAAGGGGTTATTATAACCCTAAGTCAGTTCCTCTGATTATTTTCCCCTTTTTCGGCGCGAGCCCGAGGGAGAGAGTGTGTGTTCGGCCGCCGTTTGGCCACCAATCATCCTCCGTTGGGCGCGTCGTCGCCTCCGCCCAACGTCTCCTAACCCACTCTTGCTTTCTGCCGGTGGTTATCCTCCAAAAGACAGGTCGTTCGTCTCGAAACTGGTCGAAGCTCCTTTGGCTTCCTCACGCCAGATCTTCACCGACAGCCGTTGGATCGATGCGATCTCGAAGTATGTAACTTTCCTCGTTGCGGCCCAGCTCCTCACCGTTGGGATTCACCGATAGAGCCTCCGTTCGCCGGGAAGCGTCACCGCCGAGAGGTAAACTTTTCGCTTTTTTGTTCTTACTTTCCTTTTGTATATATGTCTATATATATATATATATATATATATATATATATATATATATATTCGAACCCAAAAGATTAATACGATAACGAAGGATTGAATATGCATGATTGATTGTTCTTTGGTTGCTTGCTGTGATTATATTCGAAAAAAAGACTAGGAAAATGAACGGGGAAATCAGAATATGTTTTTTTTATTTCTTGAATCTAAAAACTGCCCCTGATTATAAACCCAATTACATATTTTATCCCCAATCTTTGTTCATACTTTCAAGCAAACATTAATTGAATAATTGTGGCTGATTACACCTAAAATTAGGTTTTCCTAACCCTAAATTTTTTATTGTTTTTGCCAATGCTGGTGGTTGGGAGTCAATGATAATATCCCGGTATTGCCGGCGATGAAGCTATATGGCCAAGGGACGAATCGGCAGCAGCGTGGATGATAACGCGACCGCGCGTGGGCTTCACGCACGCGTGGAGGATGGTGCATTGGCGCGTGGGGAAACTGACGAATCTAAACGGCCAGCTCCGGTGCCATCTGGATCGTTGGATCAAATATGATCCAACGGTCAGATTTGAGGTGGCTGCAAAAAAAGATGATGGATAATTAGATTTTTAGGGTTTTTGGTTTATATTGGCTATGGGCCAGGAATGTGTATTTATATATTTTTTGGATTTTTTAATATGTACGGACTTGGACTTTTTATAACTACTTGGGCTTATGTTTTAATTATGATCTATTTATTATTATTATTATTATTATTATTATTATTATATTTTTTAAGATAATAATAATACATATAATATACATGTACGTATACATATTACACATACATGAACACATGTACATACAAACAATAGTACACACATAACATGTACATATAAACACATATGCAATATACAACATTCATATTTAAGTAATAATGGCATCGAAGTAACAAATACATATATATGCACATTGACATTAAAACAATAGTAAACATACATAATATACTCATAACACATACATATATTACGTGCAATTTGGACAAACAACACATACATTCATATTTTAAATAGACACTCATAATGAACACATACTTAAGATATAGACTTTATATGTATACTAACACATATGAGCCCATTTTAATCACATATATAAGCCCATTATTGAAAAAATAAAATAAAAAAGGTTAACCCCAGACAAAATTAGTGACTGCTGCTGCCTCTCTTTGCTTATACTTGTGGAACAAGAATAAAGTAAAGGCCATAAGCACTAATTTTGTCCTACTTCCCTATTGGATGATTTGCTCTTCCAAAATGGCAACGAGCAAATTGAGATGACTTGTTTCCCCGAAATGAAAGAAAACAAGTGGGTAGCGCTGGCATACCTTTCCCGATCGACATTGGACAAAATAGTTACCGAATGACTCATTCCTCCGAAGCGGCAGTGAACGAATCCAAATATCTTTCGAACGGCTCATTCTTTCGAAGAGGTAGCGAATTAATCCAAGTGACTTTGATTTCCCGAAGTGGTCGAAAGTAATCTTAGTGACGTCGGGATGTCCTTCCGAAACGACAACAGACATAACCCGACGAAGACGGCATGTTCCTCCGAAGTGGCAACGAACAAATATAAGTTCTTCAAATGAGGGTTCTATGAAGGCTTCCCCTCTTTGTGAGCTTGAACAGATAGGGTAACTTCTTCTTCCCTTTTTTTCAAAAGGTTTTATTGTCTATCCTTTTTCACCAGGAAGTGGTGTTTTCAAAATCCTTTGCTTGGAAATTCTCCACAAGTTTCCACTCTGATGTTTGTTTCTCCTCTTAAGAGGTCTCCCCTTTTATCCTGTAAAAAAAAGACGAAATGATGCGATGGTATGAGTTAGCATGCTCCTAACCTAGGAATGTCTAACTAAATATGATGCATGGATAACAATAATTCACTCGGACATTTCTTCTTCTTGGTCCCTTGAATTCGACTTTCCTTTACTTTCTTCCTCTCTTTCTTGTGACGGCGGTGCCTCATTTGTCACTCGGGTTCACCCTGCATGCCCCTTCTTGATTCCTTTGTTCTAAAGTGCCTTTTCAGGTTTTGACTTTTAGACTTGTACTTCCAAAGTGCCCTCTACGGGTTTTCACTTCAGTTTTTTCTTTTTCCTTCTTTTTTTTTGGGGCGCCTTTTCGGGTTTTCGCCTCTAGTTCCCTCAATAATAAGTGAGGTACTCACTGTCTTTCTTTGGTAAATCTCATCAATCTCACCCTAATGATCTTTTTGCCTTAACCTTGGCAGATTCCCCCTCTATCTTGGAATAACATGCACTTAATAGGTTAACTCATAGTAATACCAAGAAACTTTTTGCTTTTCGTGACCTATATCAATTCATCTACGAGATGATAACGAGACGAGTAACAAAAAAATATATTTTATTAATACTTAGAGAAACATTAACAAAATTTTGAAAGTAATGGCAAACATGAAAAAGAAAAGACGTAAATAACGTTGACTGTATGAACAATGAGAACCCATCGACCACAGTAGACATTTTACTCGCCATATTGGGTTACAACTTTTAACGACCTAAGGATTGAATCATCATACTTTGATGAAGTCTATCAATTGTATGCCAAAATTCACGCACATCTGAACCGTCCTATTCGAATTTTCAATTCAGATCACCCCCTGGTTTTAGGATGCCCATTTTAGGGTTTTCGCCCTAGACCCTCCTTCTTCATTATTTTCCTTTTCTTTTTTCTTTTTCCTTTCCTTTTTCCTTTTCCTTCTTTTTTTCCTTTTTTCTTTTTTCTTTTTTCTTTTTTTCTTTTTTTTTCTTTTTCCTTCAGGCATAATACTTTTTACCCGGTTCGAGTTTATTGGGTTGCTTAACTCTTTCTCGTCCATCGCAACCAAGATCAATGCTCCTCCGGAGAAGGCCTTCTTTACAACATACGGCCCTTCCCAATTAGGCATCCACTTCCCTCAAAAGTTCTTTTGGTTAAGTAATATCTTTTTAAGCACCAGATCCCCCTCTTAAAACTCTCTAGGGTGAACTTTCTTGTTATAGGCCTACATCATCCTTTTCTGATACATTTGGCTATGACAGACAGCCTTCAACCTTTTCTCTTCAATGAGGTTCAATTGATCGATTCTGGCTTGTATCCATTCAGCCTCGTCCAACTTTACTTTGTTCAAAATTCGGAGCAACAGAATCTCCACCTCGATGGGTAATACCGCCTCCGTGCCATATACCAAAGAGTAATGCGTTGCCCCGGACCTCACAGAGGTCCGATAAGCAAACAAGGAAAAGGTAGCTTTTCATGCCAATCCTTGTAATTTTCTATGGTTTTTTCTATGATATTCTTTATATTCTTATTTGTAGCCTCCACTGCTCCGTTCATCTTAGGGCAATAAACAATAGAATTGCGATGTACAATTTTGAACTGTTCACACACCTCAGTTATCATTTTATTATTTAGGTTGGAAGCATTGTCGGTGATGATCCTTTCGGGTAAGCCATAGTGACATATATTTTTTTTCTTGAGGAACTTAGAAATTGTCACTCTTGTGATGTTGGTGTACGAAGCAACTTCTACCCATTTGGTGAAGTAATCGATGGCTACTAAAATGAAGCGATGTCCATTAGAAGCTTTTGGGTGTATCTGACCAATGACGTCTATTCCCCAAGCAGCAAATGGCCAAGGTGAGTTCATGACATGAAGTGGTACTAGCGGGGAATGTATCTTATCGGCGTAGATTTGGCATTTATGGAACTTTTTTTCTTAATTGATGCAATCTCCTTCCATTGTTGACCAGAAGTAGCCGTATCTCATGATTTTCCTAGCCATCGGGAAGCCACTAGAGTGGGTTCCTCACAAACCTCCATAGACCTCTACTAAAATAGTTTCAGCCTCCCGGGCATTGACACACCTCAACAGTATCTGATCTTTGCTTCTTTTATACAAAACCTCCCTATCAAGGCTGTACCCCGATGCCAACCTTCTGATAGTTATTTTTTCATTATCGTTGGCGTCTTTTGGGTAAGTTTGATATTTGATGTATTGGAGGATGTCGTAGCCAAATGTATTGAGGAGAAAAGGTTGAACAATTCCATAGAGGATGTATTGACTATGGCAGATGGCCTTCAACCTTTCTCTTCAATGAGGTTCAATTGATCAATTCTGGCTTGTATCCATTTAGCCTCGTCCATCTTTACTTCGTTTAAAATTTGAAGCGACAAAATCTCTACCTCGATGGGTAATATCACCTCTGTGCCATATACCAAAGAGTAAGGCGTTGCCCCGGAGGAGGTCCCCACAGAGGTCTAATAAGCAAACAGGGCAAAAGGTAGCTTTTCATGCCAATCCCTATAATTTTTCATGGTTTTTGCTATGATCTTCTTTATATTCTTATTTGCCGCCTCCACTACTCCTTTCATCTTGGGGTGATAAACAGTAAAATTGTGATGTACAATTTAAACTGTTCACACACCTCAGTTATCATTTTATTATTCAGGTTGGAAGCATTGCCGGTGACGATCCTTTCGGGTAAGCCATAGAGACTTATAATTTCTTTCTTGAGGAACTTACAAACTTTCGCTCTTGTTATGTTGGCGTACGAAGCAGCTTCTACCCATTTGGTGAAGTAATCGATGGCTACTAAAATGAAGCGATGTCCATTAGAAGTTTTTGGGTGTATCTGATCAATGACGTCTATTCCCCAAGCAGCAAATGGCCAAGGTGAGTTCATGGCATGAAGTGGTACTGATGGGGAATGTATCTTATCGGCTAGATTTGGAATTTATGGCACTTCTTTGCATAATTGATGCAATCTCCTTCCATTGTTGACCAGAAGTAGTCGTATCTCATGATTTTCTTAGCCATCAAGAAGCCACTAGCGTGGGTTCCGCACAAACCTCCATGGACCTCTGCTAAAATAGTTTTGGCCTCCCAGGCATTGACACACCTCAATAGTATCTGATCTTTGCTTCTTTTATACAAAATCTCCCCATCAAGGACGTACCCCGATGCCAACCTTCTGATAGTTCTTTTTTCATTATCGTGAAGTGGTACTGGCGGGGAATGTATCTTATCAACCTTCTGATAGTATTATTCAATGAGGACCCTAAAATGAATAATACTATCTTGTATTGATCTATAGTTCTCTTTGAATCATTGATCATGTTATTAAGTTATTGAATAACTTTAAATCACAGTTAAACCATTGAAAATTATTGTAAAATTTACCATATCGAACACCGATAGTATTCTCCGACCTAATTTTTTACCAGACTGGGAAAGGGGTGTTACATTTGTGGTATCAGAGCTAGAGTTTAGTTGATTGTAGGACTAAATTGAAGTCTATTGTATGTTATTGCAATGCATATGCCACCTAAGAGTTTATTATTATGTATATTGTGATTTGCCTACTAACCCAATCTCTTTTCTCTTATAGTGTAGATATTTTGAGACTAATGAAGCTCACTTGAATGTTGAGCACTACATCGGCTCCTCAACTCATAGAGAGGATATAAGGAGGGAAGATCCTCCTATCCCTAAGGACCTCCACAAGAAACACAGAATTCCTTACCCTTGGTACAAACTACTAAGTTCGAGTGTTACGGGTTCATGGATACTCTATAGTTTGAGCAGGCTGCATAGCCTTCTGTGGCTGCTACCTCGACACCTCGAGCCCTATTGAAAAACTTGCCCAGCATAGGGCTTACACGTCCACCGGCAAGGAAAGTGATAACCCTAAACTTTCCAAATATTGGATCGATAGCACGTTGAGGATATTGAATAAAAAACTTCAACTTTCTGATGAGCACAAGCTAGAGTGTGCTCTTGCAATGATCGCTGATGAAGCTTTATACTAGTGGGAAACAACCACCCTCACCTTCCTAGAGGAAGCAGTTACTTGGGAAACAACCATCCTCACCTTCCAAAATACGTGACATCTTTCTACACCTCAAACAAGATGGGATGCCGATAGAATAATACATTCATGACTTCTGCAAATATTACAAGTATGGAACCAACTATATCAAGAAAAAGGAAGAGAAATGCAGGATGTTCATAGTAGAGATCAGTGATGAGCTTCTCTTATTGTTTACTGCTTTGAGTATCACTAACTTTCAAGATCTTATGAATCGAGCCATTGCCCCCAAAGTTACCTAGAGAGCTTAGAGGACTGATGGGTCATCTCGTTTTAACAAGAGGCCCAGAGATGATTCTCTTCCTCTTCTATCATACAAGAAAAGAGAACAACATGGACCTAAACAACAATACTATCAACAACTTTCTCATTCTGGAAACATTGCAAGGCCACCGACTATGCCTTAGTTAGTTGCTAGGACAGTTTCTATTGACAGTACTAGAGGTTTGGGTAGAAAATCTCAATACCCCACATGTACCTATTGCCAGAGGAGGCATCTTGTAGGCCAGTTCCATAAACAGACAAGAGCGTGTTACTACTGTGGCGAGCAAGGCCACTTCATCAAGGATTGTCCTATGAACATCTCCAAAATCATCGTACCAACTAACACTACATCACCTTCTCAATCTTTCAAGGGTAAAGGATAAAAACAAACAACATCAAGAGCTACAAGGAGACCTAGTGGCTCAACAAGGACCTCGAACTAACAAGAATCTAAGGATTTTGCTCAGGTGTACCATGTGAAGGGTAGGGAGGATGAGGATGATCCAAACATTATTGCAGGTACCATTGAACTAAATTATTATCCTGTTTATGCATTGATAGATCCTGGATCTACTCATTCCTTTATAATAATTGTGTTGATAAAGAAGTTTAAGTTGTCATCTGAGTCTATAGCTGTTAAGATCACAGTAACAAACCCAATAGGGGATAGTGTGGTAATCAATTTAGTATGAAAGAATTGCCCCCTAATGATACAAGGGATTCCTTTTTCGGATAACCTCATGGCCCTCTCTATTTATGAATTTGATGTTATATTGGGGCTTAATTAGCTCGGTGAGCACCAAGTCTGGGTAGACTATAGTAAGAAGAAGTTGAATCTACATGGTCTTGGCAAGGAAAGTATAACTCTCATGAATTCGAGAGGTAATAACCCATTATTATGTGCCATTAAAGGTAAGAATGAAATAGAACAGTAGTTGTAAGATATCGACACTGTACAAGAATTTCTTGATGTGTTTCCCGATGAACTTCCGAACTTGCCACCCATCCGTGAAGTTAAGTTCGTGATTGAAGTGTAACCTGAAACCACCCCGGTTTCCATTGCCTCTATTGAATGGCTCTGGTTGAAATTAAAGAGTTGAAGGCTCAAATACAAGAGTTGCAGGATAAAGGTTTTATTCGACCAAGTTTCTCACCCTAGGGAGCTTCGGTCTTTTTTGTCAAAAAGAAATACGAGTCTATGCACCTTTACATTGACTACCAGAAATTGAATAAGCTGACCATCAAGAATAAATATCCTATTCTGAGGATCGATGATCTTTATGACCAACTCCAAAATGCTACTGTTTTTTCTAAAATTGATTTAAGGTTTGGGTACTACTAGATGAAATTCAAGGAATGTGATGTGCCCAAGACTGCTTTCTGTATGAGGTACGGCCACTACGAATTATTGGTGATGCACTTTGGGTTAACCAACGCATCAGCTGCCTTTATAGATCTCATGAACTAGGTTTTCAAACCCCATCTTGACAAGTTCGTAGTAGTTTTCATCGATGACATATTGATTTATTCCAAGAATCAAGCTGAACATCGAGATCATCTCCTTATTGTTCTTCAAACTCTCCGAGAGAAACAACTTTATGCTAAGTTCAATAAGCATGAGTTCTAGCTCACTAAAGTCTCATTTTTGGGACATATCGTGTCAGCAACAAGTATTTAGGTAGACCCAAAAAAGATTCAAGCTATCATTGAATGGAGGCCACCAAAGAATGTTGTAGAGGTTTAGAGTTTTCTCAGTCTTTCTGGTTATTATAGGAGATTCGTTCATGGGTTTTCTATAATCGCAGCACCATTAACAAAGCTTCTACGAAAATACATTCCTTTCGAATAGACCGAGAGACAACAATGTAGCTTTGACCAGCTCAAGCAAGTATTAACTCACGCACCAGTCTTAACCCAACCCGAGTCCTTTAAGGACTATTCAGTGTACAGTGATGCCTCACATCTTGGATTAGGATGCTTATTGGTGCGAGAAGACAAGGTTATTGCGTATGCTTTAAGACAACTAAAGCCAGATGAAATGAACTATCCCACCCGTGATCTCGAATTGGCTGTAGTTTTGTTTGCATTGAAAATCTGGAGGTGTTATCTCTATGGAGAAAAATGTTATCTCTTCATTGATCACAAGAGCCTCAAGTACTTTTTGACCCAAAAAGAGCCGAATCTTTGAGGTGGATGAAACTCATTAAGGACTATGATCTTGTTATATACTATCTCTCGGGTACGACCAATGTTGTAGCTAATGCACTCAGTTGCAAACCGTCGCCTGCCCCTTGAGCTATTAATTCTCATTTTGAGCTTAAGAAGCACTGACCCCTAATAGCTGAACTCCAGATTTAGTTAACCATTGTATTGAGGATTAAGTCATTGTAGGACCAAGATCCTGAATTACAAGCCATTGTTTCTAAACTTTAGAGTAATCCTAATTCTGAATTAAAAGTTAATTCTGGAGGACTCCTAAGCTTCGATGACCGAATATGTGTACTAAATGACAAATTATTTCAAGATGAAATCCTCAAAGAGGCTCACTATAGCCCTTTTTTTGTACACTTGAAAATGGTAAAGATGTATAAAGATCTTCGGGAAGTTTATTGGTGGCATGGTATGAAACAAGCTATTACAAACTATGTGTCCAAGTGCCCCACGTGTCAGCGAGTCAAGGCTGAGCATCGTGTGCCCATTGGATTATTGCAACCTATTGAGTTACCTCAATGGAAATGGGAAAGAATTACTATAGACTTCGTTAGTGGATTACTATTAACACCGGCCAAGCACAATGCCATATGAGTCATTATCGAACGTTTCACCAAGTTAGCTCACATCTTACCGGTCAGAATGGACTACAGTCTTCCTAAACTAGATGACTTGTACATCAAGAAACTTGTCAGACTCCATAGAGTACCCAAGTCTATTATCTCTGATCGAGATCCTCGGTTTGCTTCTCAATTTTGGAGAACATTGCAAGGAGCTCTAGGTACCAAGGTTAACCTTAGTACAACTTTCCACCCTTATTCTGACGGCCAGTCAGAAAGGGTAATTCAGATTCTAGAAGACATGCTTCATGTATGTATCATTGATTTTGAAGGGACCTGGGAGAAATCTCTACCTCTCATTGAATTTGGCTACAATAATAGCTATCAAACATCAATCAAGATGGCACCGTATGAATCATTGTATGGCAGGAAATACAGAATACCATTATGTTGGTCTGAACTCGGTGAAGGAAAGATGTTGGGCCCTAACTTACTTCGAGAAATCGAATAACGGGTTACCATCATCCATGACCATCTTAAGGTTGCCTTTGATCGACAAAAGGCCTATGTTGATCTTAAGAGATGAGAGATACAGTATTCTGTGGGAGAAAAAGCTTTCTTGAAAGTATCCCCATAGAAAAAGATTCTTCGTTTTGGCAAAGAGGGGAAACTCAGTCCCCGGCTCATCGGACCCTTTAAGGTTATTTAAAGGATTGGTCTCGTGGCTTACCATTTAGTGTTACCTCAAGAATTAAGCAAGATCACAATGTTTTTCATGTATTGATGCTATACAAATATCGTTTTGATCCATCGCACATCATTAAACCAGAGTCTGTTGAGATTCAACCAAAATTGACCTATAGGGAAGAACCGGTACAAATATTAGCATGAGAAGTTAAAAGGATTCGTAACAAGAACATTCCTCTAGTCAAGGTACTATAGAGAAGTCACAAGGTTGAAAAAGCTACATGAGAACCAAAAGAGACGATGAAGAAACAATATTTTCATCTCTTTGGTTCAGGTAAAATTTGAGGATTAATTTTCTTAAGGGGAGAATTGTAGCACCCTAAAGAAAACCCGACCTTGTTGAAATTGGATTTCGGTGATCGAAAATCCAACATTGGAAAGTCAAATCATTGTATTAACTTTTGACCAAGTGGTCAATTATTCAATTATCAAACCCTAAATTAGAATTATTATTGACAAAGGACAATAATGGAAATATTGAAACCCAATTTGGTGGCTAAATTGCAAAGAATGAAACTTTTTAGGCAAAAATGAAAAGGATAATAAGTTGAGGGACTAACATTGTAATTGGCAATCTGGGGAAGTTGATGTTTGACAAGTCACAACCAAGTGAAGTAATGTCTTTTGTTCCTTTTAAACTCCTAGTATGGTGGCAATATAGTTAAACAAGTCACGTATGACCTTTTTGTTGTAGCAACGAGTTTGTATGTGGTGGTGAACTTGAATGGCCTTAAGTGACTCTTTAGTATTGTATGAAATTGGTAGAAATGACATATTAGGTCTAAAAAGGTAAAAACATGGTAAACAAATTCGTATTGCTACGAAACTGAGCATGCTACAAGATTTAGGTAATTATAACTTGCCTGCAAAATTGAGATCGAGCACCTTGCCAAATAAATGATGGCAACAGGCATTATCCAACCGAGCACGAGTCTTTTCTCTAGCTCGGTGTTACTAGTTCACAGAAAGGATGATAGTTGGAGATTTTGTGTTGATTATCAAGCCCTTAATAAGATCACCATCCTGGATAAATTTCCTTTTCCAACAATTGATGAGTTATTGGATGAGCTTGGTGGTGCCACCATTTTCTCAAAATTAGATATATGATCGGGGTACCATCAAATCTGAGTTTACAAGGAAGATGTAGCCAAAACATTATTTCATACTCATGAAGGCCATTATGAGTTTTTAGTTATGCCTTTTGGTTTGACAAATGCTCTATTGACTTTTTCAAGCTTTGATGAATAATATATTTCAGCCTTTCTTAAGCAAGTTTGTATTAGTCTTTTTTGATGACATATTAATCTATAGTGTAGATTTTTGTGCTCACTTAGGTTATTTGCGTAAGGTATTACAGATTTTACAACAACATAACTTAGTCGTCAATCGGAAGAAGTGCCATTTTGGACAGCCACAACTTGAGTATTTGAGGCATCTCATTTTAGCAAGTGAAGTTGTTGCTGATCCAGACAAAATATCTAGCATGATCAATTGGCCAACCCCCAAAGATGTTAAGGGATTGAGGGGATTTTTAGGACTCACCAGCTATTATAGGAAGTTTGTTTAGGACTATGGGAAACCGGTAAGGCCTCTTACCTAATTGCTTCAAAAAGATGCTTTTTGTTGGAATGAGGATGCTCAATTGGATTTTGATTCCCTTAAAAAGGCTATGGTTACTTTACCTGTCTTGGCATTACCCAATTTAACAAAGTTTTTGTTGTTGAAATCGATGCTTCTGGACTGGGGATTGGTGCAATTCTAATGCAAGATGGGGGTCATAATGCTTTTCTTAGCCAAAGATTTTCTGCTCGGGCTCAATCTAAATCAGTCTATGAAATGGAGTTAATGGCTATTGTCTTGGTTGTTCAAAAGTGGCATCATTATCTCGTGGGAAGACATTTCATCGTTCGGACAGATAAACGAAATCTCCAATTTTTAATGGGTCAACACAATATGGCAAAGGAGCAACAAAAATGGGTTTCTAAGTTAACGGGGTTTGAATTTGAGATTCAGTATCATCCTGGGTTTGAAAATAAGGCAGTTGATGCTTTGTCTCGCCAAATCTATTTCATGGCTTTCTCGGCTTTGCGCACCTGGACCTTAGACGACATCTCTTTGGAGATTCAACAAGATGATCATCTCTGTCAAATAACACATAATTTGCTTCTAGATCTTACTTCCCAACCATATTATTCTCTCAAAAGGGGCTGTTTATTCTTTAAAAATTGGTTAGTGGTTTCTTGTTCTTCGGTTCACATTCCTATGTTCTTAAAAGAATTTCATTCCTCTCCTGCAAGGGGCCATTCAGGTTTTTTCCGTACATATAAGCACATTTCATAGGTTTTATATTGGATTGGGATTAAGCGTGATGTCCAACAATTTGTGGCCAGTTGTGACGTTTGGAAGAAGAAAAAATATGAAACCTTAGTACAGTCAGCTTGCTACAACCATTACCAATTCCTACTCAAGTTTGGGATTATATTGTTGTGGATTTCATTGTTGGATTGCCTAAAACAATGGGGTATGATACTATTTTGGTGGTGGTGGACCGTTTAACTAAGTATAGCCATTTTCTTCTTTTATCTCATCCATATACATCAAAAAGTGTGGGAACTATTTGTTTGTGAGATTGTGCGGTTGCATGATTTTCCCACCTCTATTGTGTCTGATCGGGACTGGGTTTTTGTCAGCCAATTTTGACAAGAATTGTTTAAGCTCTCCGGAACCAGCCTTAATTTAATTTCAAGTTATCACCCTCAAACGAATGGCCAAACAGAGGTCGTCAACTGTTCACTAGAGACTTATTTGCGATGTTTTGTGGGGACACATCTGAACCAGTGGTTGAAATGGATTCCTTGGGCTGAATATTGGTTCAATACCACTTATCATGGTTCTACCAATATGACACCTTTTCGAGCTTTATATGGACGAGATCCCCCATCGTTGTTGCGATTTACTGATGACCTTTCTGCTATGGAAGAGGTCAACCAACAATTAGCTGCTCGCAACGCCATTCTCGAAGAACTTAAATCTAATTTGACCTACGCTCAGGCTCAAATGAAACTTTATGCTGATGCCAAACGTCATAATGTGGTATTTTAGCCTAGTGATTTGGTTTATCTACGGTTACAACCTTACAAGCTTCGTTCACTTACTAAGAAGGTTAACGAGAAGCTCGGCCCTCGTTTCTATTGGTCATTTAATGTTTTAAGCTACATTGGAGATGTTGCTTATCGCCTTGATTTGCCTCCTCACTCACGAGTGCACCCGGTTTTTCATGCCTCTTAGCTAAAAGGTGATGTGAAGGATTCTATTTCAGTCCAACAACTTCCTCATTTCTTATCTGTAGATCTATAAATGAAAGTGTAATACCCTAATTTTGTCTGGGTATCCATATATATTAATAATTTGATATAAATAAAGCTAAATAATAAATAATATAAATAATAGTCCAGATATCCATTATACACTATATGAGTCCACTTTTATATTCAAAAACCTTATAAGCCCACAAAAATGATATTAGGCCCAAAATACAAATTGTTACCACCCAAAACCAAAAGTGCCACATGTTGTCAGAGGGCTCGTCCATTCACCCTTCACTTGGATCAACTCCCCTTGGTGACGTCAGCACCTGCATCACTATAAAAGTAAGAGAGAAAGTGTCAGACGGGAATTAATAATAATTATAGATAAAGTAATAATAATTAATTAAGGAGAGAGAAAAAGAGGCTTACCTCGGAAACTAAAGAAATGTCACCGGAAGAGATCAGTGGACGTCGGGGATTCGCCGGTAGCCGAACCGCCACCTGAACCTAACCATTTGAGTGTTGAGCTGCCACTGTGAAGATGGAGCATCACCGGGAGATCGTCGGAACCAGGAACGGACATTAAAGAAAATGCCAACCACCACCATAGAGGTATAATGTTCTTATCTTTTCATTTTCTTGCAATAAACACAAAAAAAAAACATGAGATCGAGGCAAGATAAAAAATAGAAATGAAATGAATAAAAAATGATTTAGCGGCGGCCGGAGGGCTTTTAGAGAGTGAACAACAAAGTTGAAGAGGGCTCGATTTGGGTTAGATCTAGGTTTAAGACGGCAAATTTGGGTGGTTCTGAAGAACTGGGGCTAGTTTTAAGGTTTAAGATTGAAAAAGTGAAGTTTTTAGATATTTTAGGGTTTGATAGGGTGGCTGGAATTCACTTCACGGCAGCCGGAAATCGCATCACGACCGCCGGAGCAGGGTTGAAGATGATCAGAATTTGGGTTGGTGGCCGGCGAACGGCTAAAGGCCACCAGAGTGTGGTGGTCGTGGATCAAGCGGTGGTTTGTGTGGTGGTTGATGACCGAAAAAGATGAATGTTCATCGAGTTCTTAAAGAAGTTTTGGGAACTGGGTGTTGTAGTTCAGAGGATTTTAAGAGAGGAATAAGAGAGGAGAGAGGGTGGGTTGGTGAGAAATGACTGGTTCAACTCGGTGTTGGGCCTTTTATACTCGGTCTGAAACGGTGTCGTTTTAGCACCAAGTTTGGATGACCCGCGAGACCGAGTCGGGTCGGGAAAGGCATATCTGCGTCCTGCTCTTTAGCTTTTGTACTTTGGGCTATTTTGTTTTGCAATTATTTCAATTTAGTCACCTTTCTTTGTAAATTGGCTCTCCAGCTTGCAATTTAATTTATTTTAGTCCCTTGTTTCATTAATTGTTTAATTTAATTTAATGCCTTAATTTATATGTTTGATGCATGATTTTAAAATTATAATATAGAATTATTTGTTAGGTGATTTTAATCACTTAGATTAATAATTAATTAGAGACTTAAAATTTGGTTCCTTAATTAATTTAAATAAGTGAGATAATTGTAGAAAATAAATAATTATTAAATGGAAATTAAAGTCTTAAGTTGATTAGTGTCTCATTGTAATGAGATGTTAATCAAGGAGGCTTTTTAGTAGAACATTTAATATTTCATTTGAACTTAGAATATGTAATCACACATAGTTAATTAAATTAAAATTAAATTAAGAATAGGGTTTAAATAGTTAGAATCATTAAATATTAATGAATATTATTAATTTAGGGCTTAATATGGATAGTGCCGAATTATTTGGGTGTTATCACATAAACCCCTAAATTTGATAATATTTATAAATTATTTAATTGATTCAATCAAGTTGAGCCCTAGTTAGGTTTGAACTTAAAATTAACAAGAAAATAATTAGACATGCATTAAAAACCTTTTGTGTTGAAATACATTTTTGAATATGAATTGAAGTATCCTAAAGCAATTGGATGTTTCAAAGCATATATTCGCTGAAAATGTATTTTCTTACAAAAGGATATCTCCATTTGGAATGAAATTCAATTAACGATTAAGGAATTAATTAAATTCAAATTATCGTTCGAAATGCCAAAATGCCACGTGGAATTAATAAGGTACCAATAACGGACGTTTGTGGGGGTGCTAATCCTTCCCCACACATAACCAACTCTCGAAACCTAATTTTAAAGAAATGAATCTCTGGTTGTTTTTATAGTGCCCAGTCTACCAAAGTGACCGGGGCGATTCCAAATTGATTTTCAAGAATAAATAAAGGAAAATTCGATTTAACACGAAAAACCCTAATTTCAAGATTAAATAAATAAAAATGGGCAAAAAAACCCTAATTTTCAAAAAGAACCAATCCCCAAGCTATTTTTCACACTTCGGTTTTAAAAATGGTCGCGATAGCTTAACGACTTCGCTGGAGACCAAAAATTGAGGTCAGGCCTAATTAATTAATTTTACGTGACATTTTTGACAATAATTTGAATTTAATTTTTTCCAAGAATTGTTGGATGAATTTTCAGGAAAAATGAAGGTAGCTGTTGTGTATGATATATCTGTCATTCATGCATAAGCCCTCGATCTGGGCTTTTCACCCTTGAGTGGGAGAAAGACATGATCCGACCTGAGGCTCTCCACCTCAGAGTTTGGAATTTTGGCTTCTTCTGATATACTAACCTTATGCACCATGGGGCCCACGCCTCTGTTATTGTAGCGATGTCTGTTTCGCTAAAAAACGTGTTTTCGAAGTGTTTGTGGTTTTTCAGGTATTAAAATATTTATTCTGTGGGGTTTTAAAAATACCGTATTTCATTTAAAGAAAGGGAGTCGCCACCGGTCACTTAGGTAGGCCGGACACCATAAAACTAGAGATTCAAAAACTTTGAGTTCGGGAGTCGGTTACAGATGGGGAAGGATTAGCACCCCCACACCGCCCAAAATTTGTACTTTAATAATTACCGCTTTATTAATGTTAGATTTTCCGGATTAAAGTGACGATTAGTTTAAAATTCGGTTATAATTGCGAATAAATTTTAAAGGCCCCGTTATCCGAGAGTAAACGCCCAACCACTATCACTACGCCTGATACTGGCCCCGTTTATGCTCAGATAAAAGGGCACCGCATTGACAATTTATATATCTGTTATGCAACCTAAAACATGGCGAATATAAATACAATGCGATAAAATATAAATAAACACTAACATAATAAAATACTAATCTAACATAAATAAAATACTAATCTAAAACATATATACATAAATATTAATCTAACTCATAAATAAAAACAAATCTAACATAAATAAAATATTAATCTAAAACATAAACAAATACTAATCTAAAACATACATACATAAATATTAATCTAACTTATAAATAAAAACAAATCTAACATAAATAAAATACTAACATTCATAAATATTAATCTAACACATAAAAAACAAATTTAACATAATTAAAATATTAATATAAAACATAAATTTAAAGCATAATAAATACTAATCTAAAGCATAAATAAACATACAAAGTAAAAAAGAACACAATTTTAAATTAACTAATACTTCATTAAATCATAAAAATTACAACATAAATAAAAAGGAAAGAAAATATACCTAATTGGTATATGACCAGGGCGAGACCGACTTCACCAGAATATCCCTTTGATCCAGAAATCGAACGAACCTTACAAAGACTTAGACGAAGGATAAGAGTAGCAATGGCTAATCAAGACGGCAATATGCATCAAGATGTTCCAGCAGGAGGAGAAGTGATTCATGCACGAAACAGAACTATTCGAGACTATCTTGAAGAAGATCTAGATGGACTTAACCCAGGAGTTGTCGCACCTGAAATTGAAGCCGACCACTTTGAGTTGAAACCGGTAATGTTTAATATGATCAACACAATAGGTCAATTTGGCGGCTCAACAACTGAAGATGCACGGCAACATCTGAAATCTTTCCTCAAGATTTCCAACTCGTTCAAAATACACGGAGTCACCCCCGATGTCTTACGATTAAGATTATTCCCCTATTCACTGAGGGATAGTGCGAAAGCATGGTTGAATAGCATTCCTGCCAGATCAATAGCATCTTGGACTGATCTTTGTCGTGATTTCCTTGCTAGATTTAATCCTACAAATTTGACTGATAAGCTTCGTAACGACATTACTTCTTTTCGGCAGACAGATGATGAATCCATGTACGAGGCTTGGGAGCGATATAGAGAACTTCTACACAAATGCCCCCTACACGGATTCCCGGTGTGGACTCAAGTAACAATGTTTTACAACGCCGTGAATACACCAACAAGGATGGTGCTAGATGCCTCGGCAAACGACATACTCCTAGATAAGTCACCGGAGGAAGCAATGCAAATTTTAAACAAGCTGGCCAAGAATGATTATCAATTCCCATCTACTAGAAGATGAGGAGTTAGACGCCAAGCCACAATACATGAACTAGGATCATCAGATTCAATTTCGGCACAATTGGCCACTTTAACCAAGATGGTCCAGAACATGCAAAAACCAAACAACACACATGAGGTCAAGGTAATGGATTCTTTTTGTGAGCTATGTGGTGATAACCATAATTCTTCTGAATGTATGCAGAATCTGGAATCCAGCTTCTATGTGGGGAATTACAATCGGAGCAACAATGTGATGTCCAATACATACAATCCAGCTTGGAAGAAGCACCCAAATTTCTCATGGAGTAATCCCAACAATGCTCTAAACCAGAACAATCAGAATGCACATGCATCGGGATTCCAGCAGAATATGCCACGGCAACAGTTGCCACAGCAACAACCGACGACATCTAGTTTTTTGGAAAATTCTCTAAATGCTTTTATGATGAAAACTGAATCTTATATGGCTGAGAATAGTAATTTCATAAAAAGAACTGATGCTTTTATTAACAGCACCGAGATGAGATTGCAAAACCAAGAGGCGGCAATCAAATCATTGGAAAATCAAGTCGGACAGTTTGCTCAAAATCTGAATACTAGACCGCAAGGAGGTTTACCTAGCGATACTGAAGTCGCAAGAGGGACTGGCCATGAGCAATTTAAGGCAATCACCACTAGAAGTGGCCAACAACTTAGAGAGGCTCAAACCCGCTCGTCAAACAAAACTCCACAAAAAGATCAAGACGAACCTAGCGGAAAAGCCTCAGATGCTGAACCAGGAATTGTCGCGGCAACCGGCAATAAGCATGCCTGGCAACCGACGATAAAGACGCCTCGGTAACTTGTGAAAAGCATGCCTCGATAACCCCAGTTGATAACACCTCGGCAACTCCAGTTGTCCCGGAAATGCCGTCAATCAGGTTTCAAACCAATGAAAGGATCAAAGATATCCGACTTCCACCACCATTCCCACAAAGGTTAAAGCGACAAAAGCAAGAATACAAATTCAAGAAGTTTCTTGATATCCTAAAGCAAGTCCACATCAACTTACCATTGGTGGAAGCAATTGAACAAATGCCAAACTATGCCAAGTTTCTTAAAGACATTGTGTCCAAGAGAACAAGGCTAGGAGAGTTTGAAACAGTTGCCGCAACAGAGGGATGCATGGCAATGTTGCACAATCGTATGCCACCCAAGTTGAAGGATCCCGGAAGTTTCACAATACCCTATTCCATTAGAAATCACTATGTCGGGAAAGCATTATGCGACCTTGGGGCTAGCATAAACTTGATGCCTAAATCATTTTTCCAGAAACTAGGAATCGGGAAGGCAAGACCTACAACAGTTATGCTGCAGCTAGCCAACAAATCCTATGTGCATCCAGAGGAAAAAATCGAGGACATACTGGTAAAAGTTGATAAATTTATTTTTCCCGCTGACTTTATTATTTTGGACTGTGAAGCAGATGAGCATGCACCCATCATTCTCGGGAGACCATTCCCAGCAACAGGGAGAACCTTGATCGATGTTGAAAAGGGAGAACTCACAATGAGGGTGAATGACCAGCAAGTTAAACTAAATGTGTTCCAAACACTAAGGCATGCCGATGATCCAGAAGAATGCCAACTTCTTCATGCCACGGTAGAGTTTAACTTCGACGAGGAATTTAGTTGCCTCGGCAACTACATTGCCGATCAAGAGGAACCTGAGGAGTATGAAGAACCAGTCGGTGAGGAACAACAAGAAGAGCTAGTCAATCGACCAGGTACATACTTTGAACCACTGGATTACTCAGGTAAGGAAGGTAAGCTCGAAAAACCCTCTATTGAACAACCACAGATTCTTGAGTTGAAACAATTGCCAGAGCAACTAAAATATGCATACTTAGGAACCGATAATACATTGCCTGTAATTATTTCTTCTAAATTACAGCCTAAGCAGGAAAAGAAGCTGATCAAGATGTTGAAGCTACACAAAAAGGTAATAGGGTGGACAATTGCCGACTTGAAGAGAATTAGCCCGGCAGTGTGCATGCACAAGATTTTGTTGGAAGATGATCACAAACCTTCAATTGAGGCCCAGAGGAGACTGAATCATGCCATGAAAGGGGTTGTAATGAAAGAAATCATCAAGTGGCTTGACGCCGGCATTATATACCCTATCTCTGATAGTACATGGGTAAGTCCGGTACAATGTGTTCCAAAAAAGGGAGGTATAACGGTGGTAAGTAATGAAAACAATGAACTCATTCCAACCAGGACTATGACCGGTTGGAGGGTTTGTATGGGTTATCGAAAGCTAAACAAAGCCACTAGGAAAGATCACTTCCCATTACCCTTTATTGATCAAATGCTTGACCGTCTTGCAGGTAAACCCTTTTATTGTTTTCTTGATGGTTATTCAGGTTACAATCAAATTGCCATAGCACCAGAAGATCAAGAAAAGACAACCTTCACATGCCCATACTATACTTATGCCTTCCCGTTCGGATTGTGTAACGCCCCGGCAACCTTCCAAAGATGCATGATGGCGCTCTTTTCAGACATGGTCGAAGACTTCCTTGAGATCTTCATGGATGATTTTTCTATTTTTGGTAATGACTTCGACAGCTGTCTCGGCAATTTAGATAGGGTGTTGGCAAGATGTGAAGAAACTGATTTAGTACTCAATTGGGAGAAATGCCATTTTATGGTAGATGAAGGAATAGTGCTCGGCCACAAGATTTCATCCAAGGGAATTGAAGTAGACAAAGCCAAGGTGGACGTGATCGAGAGATTACCCCCACCAAGTTCGGTTAAAGGAATCTGAAGTTTTCTCAGACATGCAGGTTTTTACAGGAGGTTCATTCATAATTTTTCTAAAATCACTAAACCCTTGTGTAATCTGCTTGAACAGGATAAAGTCTTCGATTTTGATTATTCTTGCACCCAAGCATTCGAAACCCTAAAGAAAAAGCTTGCCTCAGCACCCATTGTCGTTCCACCAGATTGGATGCTACCTTTTGAGCTCATGTGTGATGCAAGTGATTTCGCGGTAGGAGCAGTCCTAGGCCAACGCACAGGTAAGACCTTCCATGTGATATACTACGCTAGTAAAACTCTTAATAGTGCTCAAGTGAATTACACAACAACGGAGAAAGAGTTACTAGTTGTAGTGTTCGCATTTGACAAGTTTCGATCCTATTTGATTGGTACAAAGGTAATTGTTCATACGGACCATTCGGCAATCAAATATCTATTTGCTAAAAAGGATGCTAAACCTCGTTTGATCCCTTGGATATTACTTTTACAAGAATTTGATATTGAAATTAAGAACAGGAAAGGAACAGAAAATCAAGTGGCCGATCACTTATCACGTTTGGAATGCAATAGGGAAGAGGACGCGGATCTAGAGATATGCGATGCATTCCCGGATGAACAACTTTTAGTTGCCTCGGCAACCATGGATGCACACAACTCGGCAACTCTCGACACTGCAGCAGCCCTTGACGCGCACGCCTCGGCAATTTTGCAAGCAGTCGCCACAGTAGCACATGCCTCGGCAATACCCTGGTACGCGGATTTAGTTAATTTCCTTGTTTGTGGTATTTTACCTTATGGCATTACTCACGAAGGGAAGAAGCGGTTCCGCCATAATGCTAAGCATTACTTTTGGGATGAGCCTCTTCTGTTTAAACAATGTGCAGATCAGGTTATACGCCGATGTGTCCCTGAAGAAGAGCAACAGAATGTACTTCGGCAATGCCATTCTTCACCCTATGGAGGACATTTTGGAGGAACTCATACCGCGGCCAAAGTTTTGCAATCCGGTTTGTATTGGCCAACATTGTACAAAGATGCCCAAGACTTTTACAAGCATTGTGATCGTTGCCAGAGGACGGGCAATATCTCTAGACGACATGAGATGCCACTCCAGAACATCATTGAGGTGGAATTGTTCGATGTATGGGGGATCGATTTTATGGGACATTTCCCATCTTCATTCGGCAATATCTACATCTTACTTGCCATCGACTACGCGTCTAAATGGGTTGAGGCAGCTGCAGTTCCCAACAACGATTCCAAGACCGTGCAACGATTCTTGCAGAAAAACATATTTACACGATTTAGGATGCCAAGTGAAATTATCAGTGACGAAGGCAAGCATTTTGAGAACAGACTAATTGCCAAGATGTTGCAACGCTTTGGCATATCACACAAGATCGCCACGGTATATCACCCACAAACCAACGGGCAAGCAAAAATTTCCAACCAGAATTGAAGGGTATACTCGAGAAAGTTGTAAATCCCTCTAGGAAGGATTGGTCATTAAGACTAGATGACGTACTTTAGGCATATCGCACTGCATTCAAAACACCCTTAGGCATGTCCCCCTTCCGACTTGTCTATGACAAAACATGCCATCTACCGGTGGAAATCGAACACAAGGCATACTGGGCAATCAAGACCGTGAATATGGATTGGGAAAGTGCCGGACAAAAGCGTTTGTTGGATCTCAACGAGATAGAAGAATTCAGTGCACTCGCCTATAACAATGCACGAATCTACAAGGAGAAAACAAAGCGATGGCACGACAAGAAACTATTGCCACGGCAATTCACGCCAGGGCAACTAGTTCTCTTATTCAATTCTCGGCTAAAACTTTTCCCGGGAAAGCTGAAATCAAGATGGTCGGGACCATTCGAAGTCGTCCAACCATTCTCCCATGGTGTTGTGGTAATCAAGTCCATCTCTGACAACCATGAATTCAAAGTTAATGGACAAAGATTGAAGCACTACAATGGTGCCCATGTGGAACGTAACAAAGAAGTGGTCAACTTAGGAGATGCATGAGCATGCTCTCCTTTCAATATTTTCTTTCTCTTTTTATTTTCATTTTTTTGGAGATATTTTATTTTTCTTCATTACCTTTAGTTTCCAGGTTTTCTTTATTTTCTTTTCCACAACAAGACTCACAACCACTACTTGCCACGGTAATCACAACAGAGGATACCCCGGCAACCAACCCTGAAGATGCCACGACAACCAAAGCTAAAGACATCCCAGCAACAAGAAAACAACCATCGCGTTCAAGCAAGAGAATCAAGACACCGACCAAAAGGAAACTAATCATCTACGATGACGAACTCTCGGAGTAAGTCCTCGTTTGCATTTTATTTTTTCGTTATTTTTATTTTTCTTTAATGCATGCATTCAGGACAATGCCTCACTCGAGTTTGGGGGGGATTGTTATTAGTAGTTACCATGTTTAGTTACATTCATCTTAAGTATTACATTTAGGATACATAAATTGCTTGCCATGCCTTTAATTGGAACAAGAATTGCTTAGATTTGATGAATATCCGATGATGACTTTGCCAATGCACTTAATTGATAGAATTTTTATTCTAGGATAACCATGGAAAAACTTATAATTTTACTATGATGCTAATTTTGATGAAACACTATTGTGGTTTGATTGATTTAAGGAATTCTAGTGAACTTAGGTTGATAATTAACAAATTGGGGGATTAGAATAAAAATTTAATGAATGCTAGAGGTGCCCGAAATTGGCTCTAGCATGTGCTAAAAAAATTTGATCACTAGAGGTGCCCGAAACTGGCTCTAGTATGTGTTAAAAAAATTGATCGCTAGAGGTGCCCGAAACCGGATCTAGTCGAATAAATTAACTTAAGAAAACTAAAAACAAAACACTAGAGGTGCCCAAAATTGGCTCTAGTTAAAACATGTTAAAAAGAACCCAATGAAGTAATTTGAAAACCTATTGTTTGCATAGAATCCGAAAAATCAACTTGCACACAACTCTGCACACACTCACAAGCATTATAGTTTGATTCCGAGTAATTCTTAAGTTCTCTGAAAAATAAAAAGCCAATCATACTTTGTGCTCCGGTTCAGAGAATTGAAATCAAGTTCAAAGCTAAGTTTGTGAAAATTGAAGTCTTGGCAGGTAATTATGAGTTTGCATTGCTTGAGGACAAGCAATAGTTCGAGTTTGGGGTGTGATAAGTGTTCAAAAGTACTATTTTTCTTACCCTTTTTACTCATATTATTATTAGACTTAGGCTCATATTAGTTGCATAATTAGCCATTCATGCATTAATCCATGTTTCCTTCCATCGTTGAGCTTGATTACATAACTTGGTAGTTTTTGTGGGAAAAGATGCTGCTTTGGTGTGTTTTGTGTGTATGTGCAGGATCATTTGCCAAAGCTGGGCTAGAGCTAGTTGCCAGGGCAATGCATGAAGGAGACGCCGAGCTAGTTGCTAGGGCAATTCATGAAGGAGACGCTGAGCCAGTTGCCAGGACAAATGTCGACAAGAGCAAAGGTGATATGGTAGTCGAAATTGATGACTAGACAAGCCCAAGATGACGTGGAGCAAAGCCCAAACCCAAAGGAATTTGATTTCCATGCAGAGATTAAAGAAGAATTAAATTCCAAGAAGATAGGAGAAGTTCTAGTAGGAATACAATTATAATAAATAATTATATTCTTTAAAGATAATTTAATTCCAACTTAAACTCCTCCTCAAAGAAGGACTTTGGCCTAGCCCTATAAATAAGATGGAGATTTCGACAAGAGATAAGGAGAAAGAGAGGGGAATTTCGACAAGTCCAAGGAGGGCAAGAGGAGAGAATTTTTGACAAGCATCTAGGGCAAGGAGGATTTCGACAAGCCTCCTTCTTCATCTTTTCTTTCTTGTTCAATTGGGTTCATGCTAGGGATTATTTATCTTGTGTTTCTTTGGAACCTAGCCATGAACTAAATCTATTTGGCTTTGGTTATTGTGTTTTGTGGTTGTGAGAAACTATTGGTTTTTGTTTAGGTAATAAGAGTTTGCACTTTTTTATTCAAGGTTTATTCATTCTTGGTTCTTATTCTTATTTGCGAGTGAATTGGGAGAGGATCTCGTGATTTCATCTATTTATCTAATATCGGGAGAGTTAGATTCAAGAAACGAATGGATATGATCTTTATTCAATCTATTGGTGGTGAAGATTAATCCGGCTTAGGAATAAGTCAAGGATTTCAACGGCTAAGAGGAGCGCAAGATTGGTTGTTGTTCACCCTTGATTCACGCAGGGATGTATTATCAAGGCATGCACAAGTAGCTAGAGTTTCGACTTAGAAGAAACCATTGAAGAACGCTCTGTCGAACCTTGAAGGTTGCTGCCCAGACGCCCAAGTAGTTGTCCAACTAGTTGCCCAGGCAACCATCGATTAGTTGCCAAGGCAACCCTATTGTGCAAGTTGCCACAGCAACTGAGTTGCCCGTGCACTCTTTTACCAAAACGATCCAATCGGCTATCACACCTCAACTCACGATAACCTGGCCTATATCTCTCTCTCATTCGATCTCATCTTTTCATTTACTTTATTGCTTTCTAGATTAGTTATTAGTTAAACTCCTATAATCTTTTATTTGTGTTTTTACTTTTTACAGTGCAAGAGACTAGATTCTTGAAGTGGCACCAATCCCTGTGGAGACGATATCTATTATACTATAACTTGCGACGTGTATACTTGCACATTTGCGTAGCACTTATTACGCGCAACAGCTACCGAAACTTTCTTTAAATTTGGAGACTCATGCCGAAACTGGCTGCCAAAACTTTCTTTAAATTTGGGGACTCACACCGAAAATGGTTGCCGATCTTTTAGGACTCACGCTGCTATAGCTGTCGAAATCTTTCTTCAATTTGGGGATTAACGCCGAAAATGGCTACTGATTTTTCTTTAAATTTGGGGACTCACGCTGAGAATGGCTGCCAACTTTCTTCAAATTTGGGGACTCACGCCGAAAAATAGCCGCCAATCTTCTTCAATTTGGAGACTCACGCCGAAAATGGCTGCCAAACTTTCTTTAATTTGGGGCTCACGCCGAAAATGGCTGCTAATCTTTCTTCCAATTTGGGGACTCACGCCGAGAATGGCTGCCAATCTTCTTCAATTTGGGGACTCACACCGAAAATGGCTGCCAAACTTTCTTTAATTTGGGGCTCACGCCGAAAATGGCTGCCAATCTTCTAGGACTCACGCTGCTATAGCTACCAAAATCTTTCTTCAATTTTGGGATTCACGCCAAAAATGGTTACCGACCTTTCTTCAGATTCGGGGATTCACGCCAAAAATGGCTACCAATCTTCTAGGACTCATGCTACTATAACTGCCGAAATCTTTCTTCAAATTTTTGGATTCACGCCAAAAATGGCTACCGACCTTTCTTCAGATTTGGGGATTCACGCCAAAAATGACTGCCAAAACTTTCTTTAAATTTGGGGACTCACACCGAAAATGGCTGCCAAAACTTTCTTTAAATTTGGGGACTCACACCGAAAATGGTTGCCGATCTTCTAGGACTCACACTGCTATAGCTGCCGAAATCTTTCTTCAATTTTGGGATTCACGCCAAAAATGGTTACCGACCTTTCTTCAGATATGGGGATTCACACTGAAAATGGCTACCAATCTTCTAGGATTCACGCTACTATAGCTGCCGAAATCTTTCTTCAAATTTTGGGGACTCACGCCGAAGGTGGCTGCCAAAATCTTTTTTCAAATTTTGGGGACTCACGCCGAAAATGGCTGCCAAAACTTTCTTCATTTAATGAAATCCACTTCTTAATACTCTTTGATAATTCTTCAAGTACCTGTCCAAAGCAAAAATTGGCATGCCCCTATCTATATGATGCATGCAATGTAATGTTTTCTTTCTCTTCTTTTTTCTTTTTTTTCTCTTCTTATTTTCTTTTTCTTTTCTTTTTTTTCTTTTTTCTATTTCCTTCAATTTCTTCCTATTTTTTCTTTTTCTTTTTTTTCTTCCCCCTCTCTTTCTTTCTCTTTTTTCTTTTTTCTTTCAGCCCCTTTTTCGTTCTAAAGTCTGAAAGGTCGCTCCTCAGATTTCTTCATCTCTTTACTTCTTCACTGTATGCTCTTAAATCCTCATTTGAACATGCTTTTAAACCTTTTGTGCGGAAGGATTTTCTTGTTTTCGGGGTTATCACTCATCTTCATAAATGATCTTCTGGTTCTTATATTATTCTTATAAGAACCCTTATCATCTTCTTCGCTTGGCGTTGCCCCATTCAACCACGGGCTCCACTGCTTTGAATTTTCTAACCCATCTACAGAGCCTTGATCTATTTCTAGTTACCAGGGTGAGCCAAAATGCTTCCATACCTTTAGCTCATCCTTGATATTCTCGTAGCATTTCGACGGGAACTAACTCTCGGTCCCTATGCTTTAAATCTCATCATCATTCATTTTTAAAGTAAAGTAAAAGGCAATTTACTTGTGTATATTTCAAAAAATAATGATTGTTTGAAAAGATAACAGTCATTTCGAAAATCACAACTTGGACGGGATACCAAACATTTTGAAAACATTGTTTGGAACAAATGGTAAACATCTTTTTCTTTTCTTCTTCTTTTTTAAGGACCAAACATTTTTTTATAAAATAATGCTTGGAGAATGGTAAACAAAATTCGAAGTGTATTGCCAAACATTTTTAAAAACTAATGTTTGGGGGACATGGTAAACATCAAAACTTTGGGAAAAAATGTCAAACCTTTTAAAACCTGTTTGCCCCCGAAATATCAAACACCATAGCGCATCTGCTTCAAGTTGCCAGAGATCAACTCTAATGAAGCGCATATTTAGAAGATCTTGACCATTGTGGAGATATATGCCAATGTATAGTTTCTTCTGGTCTAATAGGCTTTTGAGAAGAACAACCCTACCTAGTTTCTACCCCGTTTAAGGTGTCACTCTTAATCTCACTATCTCACCATGCCCCATCCTTCCCTCATTTGGGTGTCGATCAAGCACTTCGAAGTTTGACGTTCCTTGAAGCAAAGTTAACCCTTATAGGCGGAATGAAATCTGAAGACATTCTCATTCAACTTGGATATCTATGGATGAACAGAATGGTCTTTGAGGCTTGTAATGTAGGCCTTTGGTTTATGCTTAAGTGAAACAATATTTCTATACTTTGTGTAACTTGGATATGCCCATTATTCCTTCCCCTTTTTTCGGATCGCTCTAGACTGCCCGTTTTTTGAGTTTTCACCCTAGAGTTCATTTCCTTTCTTTTTACTGTAGGCTGCCTTGCATTCTGGCTATATACTAATGTTCGTTTTCTGTTCAAGAATGTTTGATCCTCCAAAACTCCTCGAAACTGAGATTTCTTGAATGAAGGACTACGAATACATTTCTGGGAATTCTTGTGATTGGCACGCCCAGATAAAATATTATTCTTTCTTTCTTCATTTCTCTTTTTTCTTTTCTTTTTTTTCACTTTTTCTCTTGGATCGCTCTAGACTGCCCATTTTTGGGTTTTCACCCTAGAGGTCACTTCCTTCTTTTGTACCTTCAGATCAATGTATTTTGGTTGGATATTGATGCCAACAGGCTCAGGCAGACTACTATTTTACTTTATTTTTAGGATCACTCTAGACTGCCCATTATTGGGTTTTCATCGTAGAGGTCATTTCCTTTTTCGAAATTGGCAATCTTCGGGCCGACTTGTCTTGACTTGGCTTCAATTCGAGGTTCTATACTAATTTTCAAAACTGATATTTACTTGAAATGTGGATTCCTTGTGTCTTTTGCTCATAGTTGAAGTCTCGTTCTTGTATTGTTTGATCTGTGTGTGAAGCATATACAATATTCTTTATTTCTCTTTTTCTTTTTTCCTTTTTTTTCTTTCCTTTTTTTCTGTTTTCTTCTTTTTTTCTTTCTCTCATTTTTTCTTTTTTTTCTTTTCTTCTCTTTTTCTTTTCTTTTTTTCTCTTTTTTAGACTGCCCATTTTGGGATTTTATCCTTGAATCTCTTTCTTCTTATTCGAGTCTATAAATGTATCCTCGAATCAACACGTATCTATACTAGTATTGGTGATATCTTCTGCTCGAAGTTACTTGCCTCTCTGCAGCTCTTCTGATATTTACTCGATCTGGATTGCTTCGGCCTTCTAATTACCATTTCTCTTCTTTTTTTGTGGTTTTTCGTTTGGACATATCCTTGTTTTCAACCACTTTCTTCTGATGATTTTTTGATCTTCGTATCCAATCTGTCTGGACTCATCTTTGTCTTCTGGTAAAGTAAAATAATATCATTCATTGTCAAATTCACAGATGTCCTGAGAATGCCTCCAGGGGGTAGAGGTTTAGGGTCAACTTTCGTTTCAAGGATCTTAAACGACAAGTGCCTGAGAAGATAAATTCTTAAAATGGAAACTGCCCATTGTCTAAACACTCGCTTTGTTCATCTGTTGGCCTAAGTAAACTAGCAGATACTCACATTTACAGTATCCCCACAATATTCAATCTCTTCTAAATATATGCAACTTAGAGTTGATCTTTGGGTTTGAAGCAAATGTACTGTTGCATTCAAAATTCGAAGACCTGGTATAGAAATGATATATACATATGTCCATTCAAAAATGCGTGTATATGCATATGGGAGAACAAAACTACCTATAAAAATAAAATGTTTAAAGAATCAAGAATGTAAAATGCTTTTCTAAATGGAAATGTAATTTTTAATTCTAAAAATATCTGTTTGAGAGTTTTTCTTGTTTTTTTTTCAAAGCATTGAGCATTTCTTTGTGAACTGATGGGAAAACCATAGGGACCTCCGGACCACCTCCCGAGTACTAACTCATTTCGGTCCTTTGTAGTGTAGGCTTGTGCCACTTCTATTGTTTTTCCTTGCTGGATCAATTCTTGTCATGACTCCCTCGTCAACCAACTTCTTGATTTCTTCTATTAACAACCTCAAATTTCTTGGTGCCATGCCCAGTGCCTTAATGTAGAACTCACATGCACTGTATGGATTAAAACTGTGGGCAGATGAGCTGGGTGTAATCTTTATCGGCCCGGAGGTAAGGTACTAACCCTTGACCAGATGAGGCCATATGGAATACTCTAAATATCTCTAAATATGTACTTGTTCGAGGAATTTTTCTCGGTGATTCAGAGGAATTTGCCTGTCTTCTTCTCTTACGATCACGGGAACCTTGAAAGTGGTACCCATTTATCTCTTTCTTTCCTTCTACTCCTAGACAGGCCTGGCTTTTAAACTTAGGTCTCAGAGTGCATGTTTGTTTCTCTCTCCGACTGCCATTAAGTCCTCAAAGCTGGTCTTTATTTTCTCGAGCATCTTATTAAAGAAGAAATATGAAAGGTGGCATGTAAGTCACTTTCCTCTTCATCTACGGGAGACTGTACCTGGGTCTAAACACAGCCACCTCAAAGCACGTTTCTTGAAGCCTTCCTCAGGTTTCATCTTCGTACCCTGGAGATACTGATGACTTGGTGATAGGTCTAAAGTATATATGTATTGCCCATAAAGACGTCGGTTAAGTCTCCGCATGACTACACTTGGTCTCTACTCAAATAGTTGTACCATATCACGGTAGGTCCTGGTAGACTATCGTAGAGGTAGTGGATCGAGAATTTTTCATTCTCGATGTAGCCTTCTATCTTTCTACAGGACGTGGTCAGGTGAATCTTGGGGCAGCTTGTTCCGTCATCATGCGTAAATCTAAGAATCTTTGAAATCTGGAGGAATGACCAAATTAGGGTTCAAACAGAGTTTTCTTGCATCGAAGGCATCAAACTTCTTCTTTTTCTCTTTTTTCTCTCGAGCCCATCTTTTAACTGCTCAAATATTGATTTTTGAGTGTCTTCAATTCTTTTATCCATGATAAAACCCTAATTGGTCTTTGAATTACTCCTCATAAAGTTTATGCAAGGTAATGATAATGTCATGTAAAACATACCAGGATCGTGCAAAGCAATGCAATGCAATCCTAAAATATAAACATGAATGCAATAAGGTATTGATTCCAAAAGTGATCCCCATAGAACGACGTTCATTGAGGCCAAAAGGTTTCATTATATCAGATATTAGATATTTACAGTTACTGATAAGCTTCAGTGCCTACTTTCTTAACTTCATCCAGTAGTCCGGTCAGCTTGCCTCTGTAGTCCAACACTTGATCCATGTTCTGACAAAGCCTGCCACCTTGTTGAGCCGCCTTACCTGCTCAAGTAATATCGATATTCGGGTCTTCATCTATCCCCTACTTAGTCTTTCGTAACTTGGAAGTTGCCCTTTCCAACTGAAGAGTGTTGAATTGTCATTGCTCTGTCGTAAACTTGTTTCTAAAACTTTTGTTAATGTTTAAGTTATTCTGTAGCTCATCTCTGGAGACTATCGTACCTATTCCCAATTTCCTCAAACGTACCTGATAACATCCTAACTTGATTCTTGCTTGACTAGTTTCTCTTCTTTCAATATTCCGAGTCGTCTTTCAACTGGACAACACCGTTCATCTATTCTTTAAAGGTGACCCAATCTGATATTCTTAAACACTCAGGAAAGCTTCTGATGATCATTCTGCAAATTCAATTTTATCCAAGTTATCTCTCTCTTATCTGAACTGGCTGAACTCGAAAGAATATCCCTCTCCTGGGATGCCCCTATCTCCGATCTTCAAATTTAACTCGCTTGAGTGACCCACTTCGGTATTACTCGAACTTTGTCCTAGATATCGATTCCTCCTCAACTTTGCCCCTCGGGTGATTGTTAGCTCACTATAGAATTGGGGAACTCCGTCTTCAAAACCTAAAATCCTCATCGCGATAAGATCTTGAACTCATTCCTCAGGGCCCCGCAATCCTAAATACCGTGACCCAAACTTCCTAAACTGTAACTGCCTCTAGCACGTGTGTCGTAATCTCTCGGATAAGATGGTCTCTTCGCTAGAGACTTCACCAAGGTAATAAGGCTCTTGTCGATGAACATTAGGAGTAGTTCGGTGTACCCCACAGGAATCAAGATATACTTCTTTTCATTACTTGCTTCTCAAGTTTCTTCTGGACTGAGTTCTATTTTTTGAAAGCCCGACTCAAGCATACCCTCTGCCTGTTTATTGATGCAGATCTCAAAAAGGGTTCAATTTGTCGTATTTGGCTGACTTAGAGGTAGAATTCTGACTATCCCGCTCTCTATTCTGATCCTTAATCGGTTCTTCTTTCGGTTTGATGGATCGTTTACCTTTCGTCAAAGTATTTATCTGATTCATCACGTCTTCCTTCTGCTTCTTTCAACTCTTGCACTTTACTTTGTTCATTACCAGTACCGTGTCTCCTTACTGTGTCTGACCTGAAGTCTTCAGATGGTTCCTCTTCTATTGTGTCTGATCTTGTTCTGGGACAAAACCCTGGATCCGTGCCCTCTAATATCTGACCAGACTACCCTTTGCCAATTATGAACGATTTTTGAGATTTGAGGAACCACTTCGGGAATCAATACCCTATAAATGCGAGAATGCATGCAAATGCGATGTTGATTCTCGAACAGTCTTTGAAAAACTTTCAATAGAGAAAATGTATGTTTGCAAGAAATTAATAATGAATTACAGGCAACAGTTGAATTTATTCTGGAGACCTTGACTTTAGGAAGCAAAACCTGTGCTCCACGTCTCGACGTCGTCTTCAGGATGATGGATGACTCCGTCTTCTCCTCTTATTCTATTCTATGGACTCGTGACGTCATGATCTTTATTTTTGTGGCTTCTGAAAAGGACATCAAACAATATATTTTCTTCTGTAGATCTGGGTACGTCTAAACAGGGATGGATTCTATCGATCCTAGGGGAGTACTTTAAAATTTTTTGGGGTTTAAATTAAAATTTTCAAAGATCGTTTGGTTTAAAAATTCCCCCTTTTTATTATCAAAAAGTTTTAACTTACTTAAAAAATGAAACTTTTAGGTTTCTTTTTGTTATTATTATTATTATTCTGAAAGTTTTATGAAGGAAGAAGTTTCAAAGCAAAATAATAATATTTTCAATTTTTTCTTTTAAATGAGTTAAATTAAAATCTGAGATTTTTTTTAAAAAATGGTCAAATGTGAAGATTTAAAATTGGGGTTCTGTGGCCCTGACTGAATCTTCTGCGTCGCACGTGCCTTACTATCGTACCGTCTTCTTTCGCGATTGGTCTTTGCTCGGCCTAAGTTGATACTGTAATATTATTGTTTCTGGCAAAGCAGACTTTTTCTATTTTGAAAGCCTTTTAAAGAACTGTTCTTGAATCAACACCATGTCATGATATGCAACATGAATGCAAATAAAGGCGTTGATTCCGCTAGTAATCACCCTTTCGAACGACTTTCATGGGAATTAAAGGGTCCATATTACAAAATGGTCCATATTACAAAAGGAGTCCCTATTACAAAAAGTCTTAATTACAAAACAAAGTTCTACACATAAGCCCTAGCTCTACCTCTTAGCTCCTCGATAGCTCTGAGCAACTTGATAAACCTTGGTGCTTCTTCTATGTCCGGGGCTACGAAAGGTCGGAGAGCCGCGGCTTCGGTAGCTAAGTCATTCACATGCCTTGCAACTCGTCGTATGTCCACCATCAGGGTCTCGTGTGTATACTTTGGCACTACACGCTCGTTCGGCAAATTGTTACGTCGGATCTGTTGAGTAATCTTTGACCAATGTCAAGCGACTGGATCGATGTCGTCCTTCGTAAGACACCTTTTTTCCATGATGAAAGATTTTCTAATCGAGCAAACCACTTGAATCAACGCCTCTATGTAATGTGGATGCAATGATAATGCAACAAAAGTATATGTAAAATAAAAATAAAAATAAAACACAAAAATGAGTTAGTACTGGATAAAAATAATAAATACATAAATAAAAGGACAAATAAAATAAAATAAGGTAAACAAACAAAAAAACTCTATTTATCCCGTCTAAAACACCTAAGGTTATCCGCATGGCTCTAAAGGGGTGGGTTTCTATATGTTCTCTACATGCAGTCTTGGTTCTAGGAGGTACCCGAATTGTCCTTGCTATCCTCTACTAAGAGTAGCAAGGCCCCCGATCATCACCCATTATAGGCTCCTTTCAACCGGGTTCAATTCAGGGGGACCCATTCGCTTATGCCCGTACGAAGGAACGATATCCTTACGAAAGCATAAGGTACTCGAGCCCCGAAGGTACTTGCTGGCCCATACGGGAGAACGATATCTCCACGAAAGCATTAGCGTTTTCCCCCACTTAAAAAATGGGTTTATATGCCATATTTTAAATGCGTTAAAATAAACGCACAATTATAACCGAATGTTAATTTAATAGTCACTTTAACCCGGAATTTATAATATTAATGAAGCGGTAATTATTTTAAAAAGCTTGACTCTCTTCTTGTTTTCGAAAAACAAAAAATTGTCCCCAGCGGAGTCGCCATCTGTAGCGATGTCTGTTTCGCTAAAAAACGTGTTTTCGAAGTGTTTGTGGTTTTTCGGGTATTAAAATATTTATTCCGTGGGGTTTTAAAAATACCGTATTTCATTTAAAGAAAGGGAGTCGCCACCGGCCACTTAGGTAAGCCGGACACCATAAAATCAGAGATTCAAAAACTTTGAGTTCGGGAGTCGGTTACAGATGGGGAAGGATTAGCACCCCCACACCGTCCAAAATTTGTACTTTAATAATTACCGCTTTATTAATGTTAGATTTTTCGGATTAAAGTGACGATTAGTTTAAAATTCGGTTATAATTGCGAATAAATTTTAAAGGCCCCGTTATCCGAGAGTAAACGCCCAACCACTATCACTACGCCTGATACTGGCCCCGTTTACGCTCGGATAAAAGGGCACCGCATTGACAATTTATATATCTGTTATGCAACCTAAAACATGGCGAATATAAATACAATGCGATAAAATATAAATAAATACTAACATAATAAAATACTAATCTAACATAAATAAAATATTAATCTAAAACATATATACATAAATATTAATCTAACTCATAAATAAAAACAAATCTAACATAAATAAAATATTAATCTAAAACATAAATTTAAAACGTAAACAAATACTAATCTAAAACATACATACATAAATATTAATCTAACTTATAAATAAAAACAAATCTAACATAAATAAAATACTAACATTCATAAATATTAATCTAAATAATAAAAAAATTTAACATAATTAAAATATTAATATAAAACATAAATTTAAAACATAATAAATACTAATCTAAAGCATAAATAAACATACAAAGTAAAAAAGAACACAATTTTAAATTAACTAATACTTCATTAAATCATAAAAATTACAACATAAATAAAAATGAAAGAAAATATACCTAATTAGGAGCTCAAATAACGAACCCCGACTGAACCCCACCGAGATCTACCACGACCTCTCCAAAATTATTAACTAGATCAGACCTAAAATAGGACCCCGATCGAATGTTAGGTCGAACCAACTGGGGTCGAGGGCACTGCCCCCAACCCTGGCCAGCCTTGCGGCCGGCCTAGCTCCCAATTGGGGAGCCAATTTCATGGCCATTTGTTTTTTTGCAATTTGGCGTGCAAATCTCCCAAATTGGCTGCCCTCAATGCCTTGTATTTATAGGCAAAGGAGTGGGTAAATAGGGTGACGTGGAGCAACATGCTCCACGTATTTTCTTCCTTTTTTTTAATAATATATTTTTTATTATTATTTTTTGATTTTTCATTAATTTTATATTAATAATATTATTATTAAAATAATATTAATAACACTAAAACCCGGTTAAAAATGAGTGATTACAGTTATAAGGGACCTATACTACCGAATCAATGTCTTGTTGTTGTAGTAGGTAGTAACAAGAGTTCGAAAACCTAGAGTTTAGAACACAACCCACATTCTGTTATTTAGAAACCCACCTCACTAGAGCCAGACAAGTACCTAGGACAGGGGCTACCAGTTTAAATACTCTTCTCTGGTTATTTTCTTGGCTTATTATAATTTTTTATTTATTAACAATTTAATTTTTGCTTACATAATTAATTTACCATACTGATTCGTTTATTTTGTTTTTTTGTTTTGCATTTTTGCACTGCAACTTTATTACATAGAAGTATTGATTCAAAAGTGGTTATCATTAGAAGACGATCATCAGAGAAAAGGGGAATCGTAATCCAATTGAGGAAACTACAAATATGAGGCAATATCCGGGACAAGTCACAGAAGAAATGAAGGGAAGTTCATCTAAGGTTCATACATCTGATTGTGATAGTATTGATGCTGACAAAAATGAGATGCAAGAACTAAAAAGAAAATGGCTGAAATGATGACTATGATGACGACTATATCCAAAGAAAAGGAGCATACTGAGCATAAAGAACCGAACAAAAACCAAGACATGTATAAACGATCAGGTCTGAGCGCCGTTACAATTTACATCAATAAGCCAACTGATGGTGTAAGTAGGTTAAACTTCGAGAACGTGATGAAAGGCTAGGAAGAATCCCAAGTGGAAAATAATGGAGGATCTTTTAATCCAATTTCGGTGTCATATACGGAGCTGCTTTATGAACTTCTGGAGAAGAATCTTGTGGTCCGAGTTCTGTCCAAGTCCAAAATGTTTTCTTCTCCCGAAGATCATAAGGCAATATGTGTCTATAATCAAGGAAGTTCAGACTATACTAATGAGAATTGCAAAGTTCTGAAGATTAAAGTTGAAAATCTTATCATGGTAGGCTTATTGAGTTTTGAATATGGAAAACCCAAATTTCCCAAAGGCTTAAAAATTAATAAAACACCTGGAGATGCAAAAATGAAAGAATATTCAAGTCTAGCAAAATTAATCAAGTGTTCAAGATAGGGTTCGAGCTTTAGTACCCCTTCAATAGATTGCCAGAAGACAAGAGAGCACAAATTTCATTTCGACCAAATCCCTACTTCATACGAAAAATTATATCCTCAATTGTTGAAAGCCTGATTGGTGATCCCACAATTTGTCACACCTTTGCAACCTCCGCATCCAAAATGGTATGATGCCAAGGCTCAATGTGAATTTCATGATGGAACTCAAGGTCATTCTATTGAAAATTGTATCGCCTTCAAATGCTGAGTCCAAGTTCTTTCGGAGCATGGAAAATGGAAATTTGAAACAGAAAATCAGTTTGATTCAGCGGTTTTATTGGAGACTCGAGATGAAAATACCCAGGGATAGGGGTGTCAGTTTGAATATGAGGTTCAAATGAGCAAGTTAAGGAAATAGAAAGATGAATTGAGTGAGGAGTTGAAAAGTTTGCAATCCAGTCATCAAGAAATTTGTTCAATGCTCAAGAATGCTGGTTTGGGAGTGACTCTAGAATAGTCGAAGAAAAGATTTAAGGAACTAAAACGTGAAGCCGAATGCTGGAAAATGAACTATAAGGCAAATGAAAATTGAGTCAACACGATCTCGTGTGATTTGTAGGCAATGGAAATATAACGTAATATTGTTATGAACGATCTAAGGGTTAGCGAAGCTAAACGAGAGATAGTAAAAATGTACATGAAGATGTATGAGGATACTGTTATCAAGTTGAATGATAGTCAAGCTGAAAATGAAGCACTAAAGAAGAAGGTAGATGAATACCACAATCTTACACTGATGTACAAAGATCTTGCTGATGATGTCACGAAAGACTGTTAAAAAAGTGAGCAGAAGCAACATGTTCAATTTCAGAGATCGAGAATGAAGATACGAGAAAGAGACAATGACATGAAAGATGTTGTTACTTAAGTACGAGAAGTGGCTCAACAAGTGGCAGACCTAATAGATGTAGCAATAGCATTGATTCAGAACATTCAACCAACATTTGATCATGGAAGAAAGCTGACTTGGCTTTTAGAGAAAGTTAGGAAGTTGGGAGTTAGGGCTCACCAATATTTGTAGTATCTGATATCTAATGTATTGAATCCTTTTTTTCTTCAATGAAAGTTGTTCTATGACAATCACTTTTAGAATCAATACCTTCTACATTCATGCATTGCATATTTATTAACATAACATTATCATTCAATAGCATTGCATTAACATTCATGACCTGAAGCAGTCAGGGTTTTTCATAGGAGCAATCTAGGAATCAATGAAAGTCTGGAATTTGTTATCATGGATTAAGACATGGAAGGAACTGAACAAAATCAAGAAGGGTTACCAGAATGGATGACCAAGCCTCAACAAAATGCGAAGAGCAACACTACTATAGCATGTTTGACAATTTACACCAGGGCATCTAACCTATATACAGAGGAAGGTTCTATGAAGCCTATCATCCCACGATCAAGGCTCGAGCAGTTTAAAGATAGATATGCAAGAATTAAGGAAAATATCGAGGTAGGAAAAGCAGTCGACGATCTTAAATTTGATGTAAGAGAATTATGCTTAGTCCTTTATATAGTTATTCCGCCTAAATTCAAGGTCCCCAACTTTGAGAAATATGACAGTTCTAGCTGTCCTAAAATCCATCTGGCAATGTTCTATAGAAAAATGGAAGGACAATTGGATGATGATAAATTCTTGGTCCACTATTTCCATGATAGCCTGGTTGGACCTGTTGTAATGTGGTATAACAAATTAAGTCGAGAACAGATTCGATCATGGATTGATTTGGCCAAAACATTTTTGGGGCAATACAAATATGTTATAGACCTGGCTCTAGATCGCCAGCTTTTTTGGAACATGAGTATGAAGGTCAATGAAAACTTTAAACACTATGCATTGAGGTGGAAAAGATTAACAGCCTAAGTACAACCTCATATGACAGAAGAAGTATCTCTTATGTTCCATCAAACTCTTCCATCTTCTTTCTTTGAGAGAATGCTTGCGAATTCAAGGGAAATTTTGGTGACCTCATGGTGATTGGAGAAGCAATAGAAATAACGATCGAAAAAGGGGAAATAGAACTAAGACTTGAAGACCATGTTGATCAGGAAATGAAGCTAGAGAAAGAGGTGAAAGAATGTAATATTCAAAGTTACCAGAGTCACAAGAGAAGGAGAATAGCTAATTCAGCAGAACGACCATGGAAAATTCCTCGAGCAAGTGCAAGTCTAGAGATCTTTGGAGTGCCTATTTAAAATTTATTTCCTTACCTTGTTGAACGACAACATATTACTCCTAGGCCAATGAAGTTAGTGCCAAAGCCATCTGCTCATAGCTATGATCCAAACAATGTTTGTAACTTTCACATGGGGGCACCAGGACATGCTACCAAGAAGTGTAGGCCTTTGATGGAAGAAATCAAAAAACTAGTCAGTAATAGAGTCTTGACACAGGAAATAGATCAACAATGGCAAGGAGTGGGGCAAGTTGTTATACCCGCTGAAGAATCAGAAGGCCAGAATGAATGTTTCCAAGACTGTCTGGAATTCTGAGAAGTTTGTCTTAATCATGTCTCTGCATCATGTGGTTACAATTTACATGAACCATTTTTAAAGAAATATATGGAAATAATTCTGCTACTTCTGGCCCAAAAATAGTAGAGATCTTTTTCTAAGGGCACATGTCATGTTTGTTGGTTTTCATTTTCAATGGAAGGATGTTTTTGAAATATATAAATATATGTATATCTCTTATTACTTTGTAGGCCCCTGGATGCCAATTGCAAGATACGATATTGATTCCGGTACAAAGAATGATTGGATATTGTGAAGACAATGAAGTGGAAGTTATTTCTTGGTCTACTCTGGTCAACAAAGCAAGAAAAGGCAGATTACTACACCTTTGATGATGTTCGATGACAAATCTTTTAAATTCATAAATAGTGAAATTGACTAGACACTTTTAACCAAGTAGAGTTGCTTGAAATTGAAGTTCTAAGCGTAGCCTTCTATACCCTAAAAAACACAATAAGAATGAGAAAGAAAAAGAGAAGAAAATGAGAAAAAAGAGAAAAGTGTGAAGAGAAGTGAGAAAAGGAAAAGATAAAGAAGAAAATGAAAAGAAAAAAAAGGAAAAATGGAAAGAAAAAGGAAAAGAAAGAGAAATAAAGAAAAAATAAAGAAAAAAAAAGAAAAAGGAAAGAGTGAGGTAACAAGCTACTAAATAAATAAGTCTAGGAGCATCCTAATGGAGCTGTGGGGGTGTCGACAAATCTAATAAGGAGCTATGCTCCACTTGTCCAATACCCAAGCGTCAGATATGTATCTTTGAAGGCATGTGTTGAATAATATATAATAATAGCTAATAATAATCAGAAGCACACACATACACTTATAGAATTCTATTCTTAGAATGATATTTTTGCACTCTACTAGTTAAAACAAGTCCAGAAGGCTTGAACACATTTATGAATCGAAAAATAATGAAGGAAATAGAAAATGAGCAGTTTTCTGACTGGATCGAGCAGTGCGGTAATCATAGGGTGTGAACCGAGTGATTTGGAAGAAGTTTCATAACTTTATACATCACCACAACATTCATGAGTTACGCTACCCATGGAAGGGTTGAATCTAAGAAGCTCTTGCACTTGGTATTCAGGGCATCCTATTCTATTTTCTTTCTTTATTAAGTCCCTGTTTTTATGGTCTTCAAAGGTGTCTTTCATTGAAATGCTAATCAACAAACTGACATTTATTTTTTCAAAGTAAAAAGATTTCCTTGTATTGCTTCTGAGATAAACTTCAGAATACAGGATCGAGGATGCAAATGATCAATCTGACATGGAAAAAATATGGTTGAGTATGAGACGCGCATCTGTTCGGTAATTTTTTGGTCAGAAAGAGGAATCACCTATCAGAGGTCATCGTGAAGACAATGACAAGAATGCATATATCATATAGTTCAGGGACTTAAAACAAGTTTCTACCATGATGTTTTGTTTGGCTTTGAAGCTGATGAATGAACTCGAAGAAAGTTCGAGGACTTTAAGAAAGTTCGAGGACTTGAAGAAAGTTCAGGGACCTAAAGCAAGTTTCTACCACGAAGTATCGGTTCACCTTTGAAATTAAAGATTGAACTTGATAAAAGTTCGAGGACTTGAAGAAAGTTCAGAGACTTGAGGCATTTGCTCGCCCTAAAAGATGAAAGGGGGGTAAATTCTACATAATAGGGCAAAATAAAGAGATTAGCAGGGCATCATGGTGCATAAGAGTTCAAATCAGAATAGACAAGAAGGTAAGTAGAACCTGAAAAAGTTCGACTGCAAAATCAGCTCAAGAAGGAGAGAAGCTTAAGAATAAAATCCTGGGGCAAATTTTGACAAAGTATGAAGACAGGATGAGCTTAAGGCAAATCTCAAGAAGAACAAGTTGAACAGTATTTGACAAGAAGAATCTAAAGAGATAAGAAGAAAGAAAAGAGCTCAACAACAAGTTCTGGGTAAAGTTTGTCAGAACACGAAGACAATAAGAGCTTAAGACAACATGCAAGAAGATCAAGTTGAGTAAGATTTGATAAGAAGAATATCAAGAGATGAGGTACAAAGGAAAATCTTGAGAATACCAAGTTAAGCAAGATCTGGTAAGAGCAATCTCAAGAGATGAAGTAATGCGACAATAGAAGTAGAAAATTCAATGAAAAGCAAAAAAGATTAGAGTACATGATGCAACAGCAGTAGAAAAATCAACGAGGAAGCAAAGAAGATCAGAGTTTATCCAAATAGACCTTGGTTGTCACGATTCATGCATCATATATAGTTAGACATCCATAAGACAGAAACATACTAACTCATGCATTCAAAGCATACTATACATTTTGCAGGAATTTACAAGAATCAGCAAGAAATGAGCCTAATTTCAATCTACAGCTTCAAGATTTGGAATGAAGATCCAACAAATAATTACAAAGTTTTCAATCCGTTTGAAGAGGCGAATTTCAACAAAGTTTTCAATCTGTTTGAAGAGGCAAATTTCAATGAAGTTTTTAATCCGTTTGAAGAGGCAGGTTTCAACAAAGTTTACCAATTCATTTGCAGAGGTAGATTTTTGCAAGATTTTCTGATTGTATGTACAAGACAAGTAGTGTATTGCAATCCTAAATCCTTCGGGTCATCAGGAAGTCCTTCGGGCCATCGCCTTCGGGAGTGATGTTTGATTGATTGCACAGGAAAAGAAGTGCATTACAGTTCTAAATCTCTCAGGTCATCAGTAAGTCCTTCGGGCATGATGTTAAGTCCTTCGGGCCATCACCTTCGGGAGTGATGTTCAATTGTTTGCACAAGAAAGGAAAGTCATTACAATTCTAAATCCTTTGGGTCATCAGTAAGTCCTTCGGGCAGATGTTAAGTCCTTCGGGCCATCACCTTTGGAAGTGATGAAAAAAATTTGGTTGTCTACACATGAAAGGAGAGTGCATTACAATTCTAAAGCCTTTGGGTCATCAGTAAGTCATTCGGGCATGATGTCAAGTCTTTTGGGTTGGTACCTTCGTAAGTGATAAGAACTTTTTGAATGTCATCACGGTAGGATAGCGGGGGCATGTTATTAACAAAGATATTAATCCTTGGAATCTTAGATTTCTCAAAAAGACACAAAAATAAAAAAAAGAAAAAGAAGAGAAAGAGAAAGTAAAACAAAAATGGTTCATGTTACCAGGATGAAAGCACGAAAAGGATCAACTTTAGGCTTAAATGAGGAAGATTCACAGTTTAATTGATCAAAAGTTTCAGTGTTTCTTTTTGAAACTTGACTTTTATAGGTCACATGTACGTTCCAAGCATAAAAGAAAGATCGGTCAACAGAGGAAGAGAACCAAGAAACCTTATGTTTAGTTTTTTTCCTAGAGGAGATAAATCGGCACGTCTAGTAAAAAATTTAGGGTTCCTAAGAAGAAGAACCCATTAAGAGATGAACCAGTAAAAGAGTGAGGAATGAAGAATTTCATAATAAGAAGAATTTCATAATAAGAAGAACATCTTTAAACCTCAAAAAATGAAGAATTTCAAGGAGCAATATTATACTTCAGAAGATGAAGAATTTCATAACGAGAAGAATAGATTCAGACTCTATGGTTTAGCAAAAGATTGGAGAATTTTGTAATCAAAAAAACAACTTCAAGCTTTGGTTGTTTAGAGATGGTCCAACACTTCCAAGAAGAATGAAAGATGTTTATAATAAGAAGAACCGGTTCAAACTTGACAGATAGCTTATGAAGAAAGATTGTCAAGTTCATAATAAGAAGAGCTTGTTCAAGATTTAAAGGAGGCAAAAAGTTTCAGTGTCGCTTGTTGGAGGAGTTTTCAAAGTTTTATTCATATATTTGTCTTTATGATTAATACTAAAACATTAATGATATTTTCAACTTTTACAGGTCATATTAACATTCTTAAGAAGAACGAGGGGTTCCTAATGAGAATAGCTCATTTTTCCAACACCTTTGCAGAGAGGTGGATCAATATTTCAAGAAGAATGAAGAACACCCAATAAGAAGAGGTCACCACAGAGCTCCCAATGTAAAGAGCTCGCCCAGAAAAGACAGAGCTCCTAATAGGAAAAGTTCACACAACAAAGAGTACAGAGGTCCTAATAGGAAAAGCTCGTAAAGCAAAGAATGAAGAACTCCTAATGTGAAGAGTTCACCTAGTGAAGAAAGAAATCCTAATATGAAGAGTTCATCCCTAGCAAAGAAAGAATTCCTAATGAGAAGAGTTCACCCAGCGAAGATAGAATTCCTAATGAGAAGAGTTCGCTCAGCGAAGATAGAATTTCTAATGAGAAGAGTTCGCCCAGCGAAGAAAGAACTCCTAATGTGAAGAGTTCATCCCCAGCGAAGAAAGAATTCCTAATGAGAAGAGTTTGCCCAGTGAAGATAGAATTCTTAATAAGAAGGGCTAGTTCAGACCCTACGGTTACCCTTGACATAAGGATTAGGAGGTTCTAAATGAGAAGAACTTGTTCAAGCTTTTAGAGGGGAAGAAGGAAAGAAAGTTAATGAGAATAAGACCTTGCAACTCAGAGCAACAGCTGACAAGTTCAGACAAAATTCAGGTCTTTTTAGTCTTTGCCTATTCTTATTCCTCAATAATGTGCAAAGAGGGTTAGCTATAATACCCTAATTTTATCTGGGTACCCATATATATTAATAATTTGATATAAATAAAGCCAAATAATAAATAATACAAATAACAATCCAGATATCCATTATACACTATATGAGTCCACTTTTATATACAAAAACCTTATAAGCCCACAAAATGATATCAGGCCCAAAATACAAATTGTTCCCACCCAAAACCCATGCTTATCGGGTAAAGAAACCCAAACAAACATTTGTGTTTGTTTGGCCCGCCAAAAGTGCCACATGTTGTCACGGGGTTCGTCCATTCACCCTTCACTTGGATCAACTCCCCTTGGTAATGTCAGCACATGCATCACTATAAAAGCAAGAGAGAAAGTGTCAGACGGGAATGAATGACAATTAATAATAATTATAGATAAAGTAATAATAATTAATTGAGGAGAGAGAAAAAGAGGCTTACCTCAAAAACTGAAGAAACGTCACCAGAAGAGATTAGTGGACGCCAGGGATTCGCTGGTAGCCGAACCACCACCTGAAGCTAAACCATTTGGGAGTTGAGCTGCCACTGTGAAGACGGAGCGTCACTGGGAGATTGTTAGAACCACGAACAGACACTAAAGAAAACCCCAACCACCACCATAGAGGTATAATATTCTCATCTTTTCATTTTCCTGCAATAAAAACAAAAAAAAAACATGAGATTGAGGCAAGATAAAAAAATAGAAACGGAATGAATAAAAGAGTGAAATCGAAAAGATTTAGCGGCGGACGGAGGCTTTTAGAGAGTGAACAACAAAGTTAAAGAGGGCTCGGGTTCGAGTTAGATCTAGGTTTAAGATAGGGGAGTTGGGTGGTTTTAACGAATTAGGGCTAGTTTTAGGGTTCATGATTGAAAAATGGAAGTTTTTGGATATTTTAGGGTTTGATAAGGTGGTCGAAATCGCTTCACGGTGGCCAAAAGTCACATCACGACCGTTGAAGCAGGGTTGAAGATGATTGGAATCTGGGTTGGTGGTCGGCGAACGGTTAAAGGCCACTAGAGTTCGATAGGGTGGCCGAAATTCGCTTCATAGCGGCCAAAACTTGTATCACGGCAGCTGGAGCAGGGTTAAAGATGATTGGAATCTGGGTTGGTGGCTGGCGAATGGCTAATGGCCACCAGAGTGCGGTGGCCATGGATCAAGCGGTGGTTTGTGCGGTGGTTGATGTTGGAAAAGATGAATGTTCATCGAGTTCTTAAAGAACTTGGATGAACATTCATCCAAAATGAGGGATTTTGATCCGAAAAGAATAGAATTTCTAGGAACTGGATGTTGTAGTTCAGAGGATTTTAAGAGAGGAATAAGAGAGGAGAGAGAGTGGGTTGGTGAGAAATGACCGGTTCAACTCGTTCTTGGGCCTTTTATACTTGGTCTAAAACGGTGTCGTTTTAGCACCGATTTTGGATGGCCCGTGAGTCGGGTCAGGAAAGGCAGATTCGCGCCCTACTCTTTAGCTTTTGTACTTTGGGCTATTTTGTTTTGCAATTCTTTCAATTTAGTCACATTTCTTTGTAAATTGGCTGTCCAGCTTGCAATTTAATTCAATTTAGTCCTTGTTTCTTTAATTGTTTAATTTAATTTAATTTAATGTCTTAATTTATATGTTTGATGCATGATTTTAAAATTATAATATAGAATTATTTGTTAGGTGATTTTAATCGCTTAGATTAATAATTAATTAGAAACTTAAAAATTGGTTCCTTAATTAATTTAAATAAGTGTAGAAAATAAATGATTATTAAATGGAAACTTTAAAGTCTTGAGTTGATTAGTGTTTCATTGTAATGAGATGTTAATCAAAGAGGCTTTTTAGTAGAACATTTAATATTTCATTTGAACTTAGAATATGTAATCACACATAGTTAATTAAATTAAAATTAAATTAAGAATAAGGTTTAAATAGTTAGAATTATTAAATATTAAGGAATATTATTAATTTAGGGCTTAATATGGATAATGCCCAATTATTTGGGTGTTATCACATAAACCCCTAAATTTGATAATATTTATAAATTCTTTAATCGATTCAATCAATTTCAGCCCTAATTAGGTTTGAACTTAAAATTAACAAGAAAATAATTGGACATGCATTAAAAACCTTTTGTGTTGAAATACATTTTTGAATATGAATTGAAGTATCCTAAAGTAACTGGATGTTGCAAAACTTATATTCGCTAAAAATGTATTTTCTTACAAAAGGATATCTCCATTTGGAATGAAATTCAATTAACGATTACGGAATTAATTAAATTCAAATTATCGTTAGAAATGCCAAAATGCCACGTGGAATTAATAAGGTACTGATAACGGACGTTTTCGGGGGTGCTAATCCTTCTCCACACGTAACCGACTCCCGAACCTTAATTTTAAAGAAATGAATCTCTGGTTGTTTTTATGGTGTCCGGTCTACCAAAGTGACCAGGGGCAATTCCAAATTGATTTTCAAGAATAAATAAAGAAAAATTTGATTTAATACGAAAAATCCTAATTTCAAGATTAAATAAATCAAAATGGGCAAAAAATCCCTAATTTTCAAAAAGAACCAATCGTCAGACTATTTTTCACACTTCGGATTTAAAAATGGTCGCGACAACAAGTACAACCTGAAAGTCTGTGGATTACAAGATTCTTTTGGATGGTTCTTCCGAAGTGTTGGTTAAATGGAAAGATTTGGCCGACTTTGAGAATACTTGGGAATCCTACGAGGTCATTTCTGCTCAATTTCCTTATTTTTCCCTGTAGGACAATGTGAAACTCGTTGGGGCGAGTATTGTTAGACCTGTAGTTTCTAAGGTCTACGTTCGTAGAAGCAAGGTTGACTAGATGATTTAGTACATTATATTATTTATTGTTTATTATACAGTTATTGTTTCCAACAGTTAGTAACAGTTATTTGGGTGAGTTATTTGTACTAAAAAGAAGGGAAAAGAGGGGAGTGAAATTAAGTGGTCAATTTCTAGGTTAGTTTTAGGAGGAAAAAGGTCCCTCGAAGTACTTTATAAGTGGATATTTTCTACTGCTACATGTAATCTACTACTGGAATTACTCTCTAGTTTCTTAACACTAGGTCAGACGAACAATGGGTGGTAAGAGGTTGGGGGCTGGAAATAGGTTTAGGATTTTTTTGGAGGAAAAAATGAACTTTTAAAAATATAGGGGTAATTAAAAATACTCATTTTATTAACATGCACGTCATCAAGGTAACAGAAACTAACGTTCGAGTGACCAGAAGTTTACATATCGAAAACGTAAGTGACCATAACGGTCGAACTTGAAAATCAGGGACCAAAAATATACAAACCCTAAACATAAGTGACCATTGTAGTAGTTTACCCTTTTATTTAATATTTGGTCAATATTTAGTGGGCAAAATTTTGGCTTGTACAGTAAAAATGATCCAAAAATAGTTTGTAGTGTTGTGAGAATTTTTTTTTCCTCTAATGATATTAAATACCAATTAAAGAATAGATCTGATATTAATAAATACAATTAAAAATAGATTTATTTACCATAAAAAAACACTACCAGAAAGAAAAAGGAAAACATTTAACACTAAATTCCAAACGATATTACCACTATTCTTTTTCGCCTATAAAAACATCTTGAACCAAACTTGTTCAAAGCAAAACAAAATATAAAACAAAAGGAATTGAAAACTCTAGAAAAATGGTCAAGTTATTCCAAGTATTTTATACTCTCGCCGTCCTTCTCGTATTAATCTCAGGTATCATTTTTCACTAAAGCTGAGCATTTTTTATATTGATATTTTTAATTTTAAAGTTTTAAACTCGTCAGTAAAGCTTCTTTTCTTCTATATAATTTTTTAGATTTAGATTTCATTTTTTATATAAATTCTAAACACGCAATGCATTAATTATATGATTGACTCAATCTTATAATATATATAATTATATATTTAAAAGTATAAAAAATAATATTTTTTCTGTGTTAAAATAACTGAAGTGAATGGTGGCAGCGGTGATAGCGACGGAAATTTGTCGGCAATAATCCATAGATGTGCTATGATAATTCAACCGTGCGATGAAGAATGCGACGCTAAATGTTGTGACCAAACTTGTTGGGATACATTCCCAGGGTCAAAAGTGGGGGTAGGCAGTTGCCTTGACGGACAATGCGTTTGCTATTATAATTGTTAGAAGCAAGAACAAATCCAGCTTTTGTTTTGTATTCGCCATTTACAATGAAATAAAATAAGTGTGGTGTATTATTCATAACCATGAACAAGGCTTCATGATTCAATTATTAGACAAACTTAATTTGAACATTAAATTTATTTACACAATCAAACTTTTTTTATAAAATGTTTAAAACTCATTCAATAGATTCAATTCATTCAAGCAATGAAGCCAAATCAGAGATTAGTGCTGCACAATTAGTCAACCGATTACAACAAACCAATTTGATCAAACTATATTAATTTAGTCACTTAAAGAATTCAATTTAAGTAGACTTGAGGCTTAAGGGGTATTTTTCTCAAAGTTTGTATCAAATAATCAATTTAGTCCCCACAAAAAATACACCCAATTTGGCTCTAAAATGTGTGAATTACATCAATTTAATCCTTCGACAAACATTAACCGTTAATGTGATGATGTGGCTGTCAACAGTGCTAGCGTGATATCCCACATGAGAGTGTTGACGTGATAGCCCACATGAAAGTGCTGACGTGGCAAAGGACAACATTTAATTTTTTAAGGAATTTGATGGTAAAATTGATTTTTAAGAAGTTTGAGTGCTGAATTATATTTAATGTAATATTTGAATAAATAAATAAGAAATTAACATATTAAAATAATACATTATTAAAATATTTTTAAAAAGTAAAATATTGAAAATAAAAATACTATTACAAATTTTAAAAAATTAATTGAAATTTATAAAATTAAAAATACTAGAAACTATAAAGTAATAAATTATTAAAAAACTAATTTAAAAATATTTATGAAGTATTAATATTATTAAAAAATATTAAAAATTATATTGAAAAGTAATTGACATGATAAAAATTTCAATATTCAAAAAAGAGGCGACTGGATTGCCGACGCACTCGCTAAAGCTGGAGTTGATCAAGCCACTTGGTTTTCTGCTATATACTGAGTTGATGTCATGATTTTATGATTTGGTTTTGAGTCGAACCTTGCTGTTACCCAGGTTGTTGTTGATGGAAAGTGCTTTTTTTAGATACGCTTTTAATAATGTACATGGTAGTATTTTTTATAATTTTTTTATTGGAATAAAATTATAATTGCTGACAAAAAATATATCATTAAAAATAATATTAGGTCATCCTAAAATATGAAACTGATTGAACAGACGACCATAGTGTAGCACCAAGACCCATGTAACTGCAAAGCTTTTGCACTATATTCAGTATTAAGCAAAACAATTTAAATTAACAAATTTATCACTCAAACCCAATAAACGGTTCCGTAAAAAATGTTGTTTCGTAAGTTTTATAAGGTAAAAAACTGAACAAATATTATTACGAGAACACATTAAGGATTAAAAAAAAAATTATCACCCACTTCTATCAGCTAGAATTAGAATCGAAATTCTAATAGGTGTTTATGCAGGGCCATTTTAGAGGGGCGAACAACATGATCTCCAATTTATGGTCTTATCTTCTATTTTAGAGATTTAATAATTTCTCAAGTGGTAATTTTTTAAGTTAGTAGTTGTCCCTTATTATTTTAGCTATATTTAAGGTATTTTCTTAACAGAACAATAAAAATAATAATTTATTAATGTCATATTAAATTAATCGTTCAAAGTAATGTTAGTTGATAAGTCAATGTATTCATGTTAGTGCACATGAAAAGCGCCTTTTGAGCCAAAATTACACTTTTAATCCTATGGGTATTTAAAAATATCCGACCCGACTGACCCGGCTCAACTACCCGATTACCCGAACATAAATAATTGGGTATTTATCCGAATTTTTTTTACCCGGGTCGGGTACCCGGCCCACAATTTCCCGGGTCGGGCCCGAGTCACAAAATTAGAAATCTTCGGGTACCCAGTTCTTATTTTTTAATTTTTAATTTTAAATATAATTATTATTTAAACAAAATACCCTTATATTCACTATATTCTCAAATGAAACAACCTAATTTCTAAATCCCAATCCCTCAAACTTTATTTTCAAAAACGAATTAGGGACTCATTGTAAAAACAGAAAATTAGGATTCATTGTAAAATAATAAATTCAGTTTTTCGAGTTAGCAAGATTCGAACTTTACTCGTTTAGATATGCACTATTTTTGCATGTGCATTAACTAAGACGAAAATTAACTCAATATTCTTTATATAATTCACCTGTCATGTTGAGATTCTTTACTATTTTTTTTTTTGGTGTGTGAATTCCTAATGCAGTAATACTAATAGCACAAGGAGTAATAGCTTTTAAATATGTATTAAGTACTGTAAAATCAGATGATATATTTATATATCCGAATATTTCTCACTTAAAATTAATTTTAAATCATTAATTTTTGTATTTAGATTATGTATTATGATTTTTTAAATTTTATGCGTATTTTATTTGATTTTTAAAAAAAATTAAATTTTAAAAAAATATAAACCGGGTATCCAAATTTTACGGGTAACTGATTAGCGGTTACCCAAAAACCACATACCAAAAAATATATTACCCGAAAAACCAGATACTCAGACTTTTGGATACCCAAAGTGTCGGTACCCGGATTTAAACACCCCTACTAATATCGTTGCTCACGCATCTCTTCGTTCTATTATCCACCGTCGGTTACTTATTCCGGCTACCACCATGCCTAAATTCTCACATGGTATCATTCGCCACGAACGGTCCTCCGCTGCTGCTGTTCGAATCTATCGTTGCTTCTTGTTTCCTTTCAGAGCCATTTCGACTCCTCCTCGGCGATCTTGACGCTTCTTCGTCAATCGACGATCGGTTTTCTTAATCAGAGTTTCATTTGTGCCGCAGATTGCTTCACTAGCTACTACTGCCGTTCCAGATCTCAGATGTGCAAATCAAAGTTCTGCTTCATTCAGATCCAATTCTATCATCGTCAGTACCGGAATCAACTTTTCGTTCATCTTCTTTCTTGCGTGCATGTGTCTCTCACTGTCAGCTTCCGATCTTTGATCTCAGATGTGATTCTATTGAATCGTGGTTCTATTTTCTGGTGAGATCTTTCAATTTGTTTTTTTGCAATTTCAGAGTGATTTCTGCTGGTTAGTTAGTATTATGATGGAAGTTTAGTTCAGTGGCATCTATTTGGATGGCGTATTAGAGATTTTCTGTTAGCTTTGTTATTCTCTCGATTGGCTGATGAATTTTTTACTGGAATTTGTGAGTCTATGATAATTTCATTTGTTGGAAGTTGTGAGGTGATTAGTAATCTTGTGATTCATTGGATCATTTGTTCAATTCTTCTGAAATTGGGATGCTCCGTTGCTGGTTCTTTTCAATTGGTTAGCGTGTGTATATGGTTTTGGTTCACCATGCCATACTTGTTTATTTGCGTTTAGGAATTTGAATTGCTGGCACTCATGGTTTAAGGTATTGTTTTGTAGTTAAGTTGCTGAAATGCTGATTGACATGCATGGTTCTGAAAAGCTGGTTATAATTTGTTGTTGTTGAATGTTGGTTACTATTGGTACGGTGGTGTTGTTCAGATTCTTTTAGAGAGCTTCAGTCTTTTACTTTGTTCAAAAGGGCACCTGAGATTTGATTGAAAGAAGTTTCATATGATTGTTTTTAGTTCATTCTTTACTGTCCAAAGAAGATTACCGCTAGTGTTTGCTATGTTCTCTGATCTTGTTTACACGAAGAAGTATGCGGTTTAAAAACTTGTTCTTTCAATTGTTGGAAGTCGAGTCTTGGCTACATGTTTTGGTTAAAGAAGAAGATGAATGAAGAAGTCAAAAAAAAAAAAAAGATCTACACCGGTACACTGTCAAACAACATATGTACTGAGAAGAAGAATGAGAAGTGAAAATAAAGAAAGCTTCTCTCCGCCACACTGCCAAAAGAGCAGATGTACATATTTGGTCAGTTGTTCAAGAAAAGATAAATTCAGTGATACTGATCAAGAAAAAAAGAGAAAATTGTACAATTTGCTAATCAGTTGCTCAAGGAAAGTCAGATTCAAAGTCACTGATCAAGCCATTACTATCTTTCAAAAGTTGAGAACACGCATTCAAAGAATAAAAATGAGAAAGAAAGAAAGAAATCTCAAGAAAAACTTTTTCCAGTACATTGTCAAACGACTGATGTACATGATATTGTCAAGTGGTCAGACGTTTAAGTAAAGGAAGATGCATAGATACTGATTCTGTCATTATCAGCTTTCAAAAGCTAAAGATATTCAATTGAAAGATAAAAAGAACGAAAAAGAAGAGCAAGGAAAGATAAATGCTTGAATGAATGAAGATGATGAAAGAATGGTGGATGAAGAAAGAAAGCTCTCCTTTTTAGGTACCAGGCCTTACCAATTTACAATGCTTACTGAATTAGTACAAGAACTTACCCTTTATTTGCTGCTTTAGCATCTCATTGGTTTGAAGAAGAAGAAAGAAGTTGAGAAAGCAGGGAGAATGTTAGATATAGCTTTACTTAGTTGTTATTAGTTTGTTAATAGTTGGTTAAACCATTAAGCTTTTTGTCAAGTGTAACGGGTTTGGGCTATATAAGTCAAACACATGTTATAGACTTGAGTAACCCTGAATTAATTTTTTTTCTAATAGAATTTTCCAACTTCATTTCTCTGGTTGGTAAAACTAAATCCTAATATCGTTGCTCACCCATCTCTCCGTTCTATTATCCACATCCCGTTACTTATCCCGGCAACCACCATGCATGAATTCTCACACTATCAAAGAAAAAAAAGAAGTATAGATCTCACGCGAAAGATAGGTGCTCAATATCCTTTATAAGTGCATCATCACAACAACTGGGGGATCCAAGAATCGACGATACTCCATAGACCCCAGAAGAACGATACGTGCAAACACATTTGCAATGACATTACCTTTACGATGAACAAATGTGAATTTAAGCATCCAATTCTAAGGTTGCATCTACACAATGGTTGGTACAATTGAAGATCCAATCCTTGTAGGATTATCATGCATGACGAGTGCGTAAATGATCTATTTATTATACCTATTTTTACTTGTCTTTTGCATGTCTTAAAGCTCATATAGTTTGCATTTAGGTTAGATTGTACATATTTGTATGTAGATAGGGAGTTACACTGCATGTGCTTTAAACAATATATATATATATATATATATATATATTGGTTCTTTTCACAGGAAATGTGGTGCTTTATGGTGTATGTGCAAGATGCTGAAGGATTGCTGGAACAGAAGAGGAGCAAAATGCATGGCTGGAGTTGACGAGGCATAAAGAGTTGGAGATGAATCTACTTTTTCTCACATGGACTTTCTCCCAGATACACACCATTAAATGAAGCAGGAAACTAATGACTTTCTTTAATGAAGCCGCACGCACTTTAGGGTACTCAAACCCTAGTTTGACCGCCTATATAAGAGAGACTTGGACGCCACATCAAGAGGGTGAGATTACAGGCAACAATCATAGTCTAAAGCTTGCGGAGAACTACCGGAGTGGAAGCTAGAGAATTCTCCTCACGACATAGCCATCAAGAGAGGCCGACGGAGTGGGAGATCTGTAGCACAGTTGGATGGCTTGGAGGGAGTTTTTTTTAGGACGATTGACTCTTTTCTTACCTTGCTTGATAAACTACCATACTTTAATAATTTTTTTATGGATGTTTTACGCTCAGACATGAGCTAATTACTTTAAGTTGAGATTATTGCATCCTAGGATTTTATGTTTTAATTACCTTTTTATAATGCTATAGCTATTTTTCACTTTATCTATTTTGTTCATCGTACTTCATGTGTAGTTATTGTAAGACTTATCGAGAAATGCCTTTTGACTATTGATTTGTGGCTTAATATCAAGAGAGTTAGGCTATACAAACGTGAATATTGGGGCTAAGCTGTTAACTTAGTTTTAATCTGGCTTATACATAAGTTTAGGGTTTAAATGACTAAAAGGGAGTTTTTTAAACAAATAATAGGGTTGTTAGGGTTCACGCAGACATGTATTACCTTAACCTCAATGTTATTAACTTCTAGGCATCGAGAGAGTCAAAAGTTCTTTAGAAAATCCTATCTAGTAGATAAATATTTTGATGGTTTACGCAGACATTTATTGCCATTCGCTATAGCATTGTAAACGGTGATTAAGCATATATCCTTAGTAATAATCCCAACCTCCATAATTAATTGTTGTTGCAACTGTTCGTCTTAGTCATAGCTATCTTTAGTTTAATTGTTTTAGTCAAATCTACAATCACCAATACTTGCAAACACATTCTTAACTTCAATAACTTTGTAGTTATTGATCTAATCCTCATGGGTTCGACACTCTACTCTTCACTTTATTACTTGGTACAAGGAGTATACTTGCTCTAAAATGCATCACAATTCGATGAGCATCAAGTTTTTGGCGCTGTTGCCGGGGATTGGCAATTGATAATTACATAGTAATTGTGCTTAAGACTTTAATTTAATTTGCATTTAATTTTTTATTTTGCTTTTATTCTCATGTACACTACAGTGCATGACCAGAAGGTCCGACAAAGAACCTATTCTTCCATACAATTCAGATATCGAAAGAACTTTTTAGAGACTACTCAGTAAAAACAAGAATATGGTGAATGACGATAGAGAGAACCCCCTAAGAACGTGCGTAATTCAGGCATACACCCAGTCGTTGGAAAGAGAGTCGTTGGAGCGGGACATAATGGAGGATCCACCCCCTACTAGGCCCAGAAGGCATATTAGAGACATTATTGAGCCTGTTATCAATAATCTCAATCCACCGATTGTTGTGTCTAAATTAGGGACAACTCACTTTGAGCTAAAGCCTGCTATGTTCAACATGCTCAACAACATTGGACAATTTGGAGGATCAACAAGAGAGGATGCTCGAAAGCACATTCAAGCTTTCTTGGAAGTTTGTGACTGCTTCAGACAACCAGATATTCCTATCGATACCTTGCGACTCAAGTCATTCCCTTTCTCTCTGCGAGATCGAGCCACAACATGGTTGAGACTTGTTCTGCAGGATCTATTACATCCTAGGATGACTTGTGCAACAAGTTTCTGTATCGGTATGATCCACCGAACATGCACAATCAGAAGAGAATTGACATCATCTCTTTCCAACAATACGATGATGTAATACCCCAAAATTTGGCCTAGAAGTATATTACCGATTCAAATGCTAAACAACTTGTTGCAAGGTATTTCTTGATAGATCAATTAAGAAGTTAGGATCAAATTAAAAGAAATGAGAATTGAGGTAGCAAAATTATAAGTACTAAACCACATTGAATGTTAAGCTTTGGGTTTGCATGCTAAAGAATTAGTATTCAAGTGCTATCACACATGTCAAACCTTTAACCAAACATATGGAAATTTGGGAGAATCAGTTGGAGAGAAATTAAGGCACCATCATTTTCTCCCCGAAAACAACCAAAACCAAATGTTTGAGAGAATGAGTGTGTTAGAGAGCCATTGATGAACTTCATAGTTGAATCAATTTGTAGAATTGATACGGGCAGTTGGAAAGGGGTAAAAAAATTTCTTTTACCTTAAATTTAGAAGCAAATCTTAAATGTTATAGTATATCTCCATAGGAATTTTGTGCTAGTAGTTGTTTGAAAGAATTGTGATTTTGGATAGCTTTGAAATCTTTGAAAATACTAGAGTTGGTAGAGGCATTAAATTTGCTAGATAAGTTATATCAAATTGTTGTTGGTAAGTTGGGCTGTTCATTTAAATCATAAGGATGACCATGAATATGTCTTGCTTTAGAAGTATTAGATAACTTTAAATTGTGGCTTGATCATAGTACTAATGATAAAATTCAGAATTTTATGACTTGTTGTTTGTCAATAGTCGAATGTCTAAAATCATGAACTAGAATGACAATGAGTGTTATGGTTGTAAAGATCCTTGAGATAGTTCAAGTCGAATCAATTAATGCAGTTTTGTATATGCCATGTTTTGGATAGTTTTGGATAGCCTCAAGTGTTGGTTATATACATGAATTGTAGTAACAATTGGTAGCTTAGGGTCATATTGTTGCTAGCAACCGAATCTAAGAGTATAGAATTAAACAAGGGTTGAAATGATGTATATGGGCTGTTATGACTTAAAATGATTTGTTAAAGGAATGTTTGAATATTAGATGAGGACTAAATTGTTAGATTAAAATGTAAAATAGATTGGTAAACTTGTGGGACTATTTTGTGATTTTAAAACGAATAGTATAGGGGTTGTTTTGGTGTTTAAAAACACGGGACTGTTTTATAAGTATATGGGCCGTTTATAAACTTAATTAATGGATTGATTTATACCTTGAATAAGGGTTGTTTTGTGTTGATTTGAAGGCTGTTTAGGGACTGTTTTATCATGATAATATGAAGTATATCAAAGCTTGTTTGTAAAGTATATACTTGTCATAATTAAGATTAGAATGTGTGATTTTAATGTATGTTTGCTCTATTGTTATGCTTAGACCAAGAGAGAGTTGAGGAAGTAAAGTCAAAGATGGATCAAGCTGTAGGAAAGTAATCTAGGATGGTGATTCGAGATCAAATATAGCTTGGAAATACTATGAGTGTAGTTTAAATTCTCGGGATAGGCTAGTAACCTTCATGAGCATCCTTTGTTGTTTTAATTACGTTGTTTTTTTATCTCTGAGTTAAGCTATGCATAAACGAGCTTTGATTTGAGGTAAGTACCTAAATGTTAGGCATCTTATGACATGTAATACTTGATTTATTTCCATGCTCATAGTATGCCTATTCATGCTTGTTAAATAACCTTTTCCATGCTATCATTCAATTAAGAGGTGTATATGAATTGAGAACCGTATATGCACTTGATATGATAAACAATAAGCCATGTTCGTATGATACTCTAATTAAGGAGCTATGCTCATTTCTAATTCTGTTATGATAAGATTAAAATTAAAGCATTGGTTTCGAGTCAGTCATAGGTATAGTTGGCATGCCATAGAGTCCATAGAGCTCGTGTTTGGGGGTGGACTACGGTCCTTATGAGGCAGCAGTAGGAGGGATGTGTTTTGGTCACTTGGCGACAGTAGGAGGGATTGACCGGTACTTTGAGTACCTTATTTTGGTGACAGTTAGTTGGGGATTCGTGTACCTAGGCTACTTGATTCCAAAGGCTATGATTAAGAAACAATGAAATTTACAAGTTAATTTAATGAATTATGTTGATAAGTTGCATGACAAGTAACATTACTATGAATTGGTGCTTAATTGTGTGAGTCATGATTTTGGAATGATTACTTGTTATGCATGAGTACATAGAAGTCTTATATGCCTAATCCGAATAGACTTGAATTGATAGACTTACTTGTTATTGGATTTATCATGAGAATCAATCTAGGGATCTTTTTATGGTTTATAATAACTTTGACATGTTAAATAAAAGGATTAATTCACAAATGATATGATAGAAATAAATTATGACTTGTTAGGAAAATCCAATATCCAAGCATAGTAATAAGTAGTATTGTATTTGAACAAAAAGGTTATTGTTCTAATCGAGTCACCTCTTTCTTAATCACTCATATACTATAGTTGTTTTACAATTATAGTATCTTTAATATATATATATATATATATATATATATGGATGGTAGTTAGGCATCTAAAACTTGGTCTGAATGTTGTTAATAAGTATGTAAGATCATGGAGGATTAGATGGGATGCTTATGTGGTTCGAACAAGTCTAATGTATGGCTTAAAATGCTTGTTATGATACCTTTTGAATGGCTTGTTGTAAAAAAAACTCACTCAGTAATAATGTCATTAATACAAAATGGAGTTTAAAGGCTAAGCTAAGGTCTTAATGGAAGTAATAGTTAAATTTTAGTACTTGAAATTGCAACGTTCGGTGTTAATCTTTCTTTGATTTGATTGTAAGTTCACCTTTGTATGATGGTTGTTTATACTTGTTTGCATGTAATACTTCTTAACCCGGTTTAGCCTCCGAACCGGTTAAGGGTGTTACAGATGGTGAATCCATGTATGAAGCATCATATAGATACAAAGATCTGCTATGAAAGTGCTCGATTCTTGGATTTCATGATTGGCTACAAGTTATCACAATTATAAAGGCGTCAATGCACCAACAAGGATGATGATCGACTCGTCAGCTAATGGTACTTTGCTCGATAGAGAACTTGACGAAGATTTCAAAATACTTGACCAAATAGCCAACAACGACTACTAGTTCCCACGAGGGAGATTGAAGCCTGGACCTAAAGCCTCTAGAACACAACAATTGGATGATTCCTAGACTGTGGCAGCTCAGCTCTCCACAATCACTAACTTGCTAAAAAGCATGCAAGGGCCATCCAATGTCAGAGAGGCCAAGGTGGTGCAATACACTTGTGAGCACTGTGATGGGGAACATTAGTCAAGTGAATGCCCCTAGCAACAAGAATCTGGATGCTACATAGGGAACACCAATCACAACAACAATCCCTACTCCAACACCTACAACCTAGGGTGGTAGTAACATCCAATTTTTTGTTGGGGAGGTAACAAGGGAAATTCAAGAGCACAACAAAATGCATCAATCAAACCTTTTGGATTTCAGCAAAATACTCAGAGGCAGAACCAAGGAGCTTCTAACTCCAATTCTAATTCTTTTGATAATTCTTATCATTTTTTTATGGAAATTGCCTAAGTTATTATGTAGGATCAAGAAGCCACCTGAAGAATCATAGTGACATGCTCATAACACACACTTCCATGTTGCAAAACAAGCAATCGATCATGCCAAACAACACCGCCTCCAAATGATCTTTAGAGACACAAGTTGGGCAAATTGCCCAGATGCTGAAAGTGAGACCACTTGGCGGTTTACCTAGTGATATTGAAGTGACTAAGGCCTTTAATCTGGATCAATGCAATGTCATCACTCTACGTAGTGGCACGCAACTTAGGACATAAGCCAAGTTTGGGGATAGCTCTCTAGTGGAGTCAACTCTAAGCAAGTTGTCGACTGTGCTAACGCTTGGCAAAATAATGGAAAATGAAATGGTAAAATATAAGAATAATGCCAAGTATGAGTCTTTTGTATATAAGTATACGTGGTCAGCAAGTAATACAGTAGTAAGCTGAGTATTGAATCCACAGGGATTGACCAGGAATTTGGCTGTTTCAATTATTACTTGTCAAGGAAAAATGTTGAATTGATTTTGAAGTTGTTTTAGAAAGTGACTTAAAGAAATGTAATGAAAGTAAAACAGCTTTGGCAAGAAGAGGTTTCAAATGAGCGATGAGTGTTGGCAAGGGATGTCTGGTTTCACGCTATTCATGACAGCCTTTAACAACGTCATGCCTTGGGATTATTGCCGAGTAGATTCAAGGATTGCATTACCTCTGTCGATGGCAATGCCCGAAATTAACCATGTTAAACCCCTACATGTTTATAGTAAAGTTTTTCATTAATTAATTTCGTTAAGTTTCACTCTATACTCCTAAGGGGTGGATTCACTTAAGAAGTAAGGTCATCCACTTGAACATCTTCTTTCAAAGCTTATCTCTTTAGTATCTGGCAACTAATCGTTACCCCTCAAGTCTGTTAAGATATTAAGGTGTAATAAGCAAATAATGCCGGCGGTCACATGACAAAGAATTTAGAAAACTAAAGTACATGTCAGATAGAGAAAAAAATGCCAAGGTATTTGTATTTTTAAAAACCAAACATAAAAATAGCGTTAAACGCAAACATCCTCCAACCAACTATAAAAGCTTAGTTCATAGTTAGGAGGTCTATCCACAAAACATCATTGTATCATAACATCACTATTGAATAAAAATAAATAAAACAAAGAGAATGAGCACGAAGGAGGTCTATCAACGCATCCCTTCAATGGCTCTTCTCCTTAAGCTGGTAGAACCATGTCGATCTTGGTTCACCACAGTGCAGCCTCTTCTCCTTAAGCTCTCTCTTCCAACTCTTGCTCAAACTCTTTAAATAGGCTTGCGTGGGAAACTCTAAGATAAGCCTTTGAGTTTGAAATTTGAATGCACAAGAGATAAGATGTGTGATCCTCTTATCCATATTTGAATCCTATGGCTGACGTGTACAAGGTCCAATAGCTACTTGACTAGGCATCAAACTTCATTTCTATGTCTGTCGAGCTTTGGCAATCTCTGGTCCATCTTTGCCAACTGCAACTTCGGCATTCTCTCTAGCATCTCCTGCTCCTGCTCCTGTGCTGCTCTGCCAAACCGATAATAATGCCAACAAAGCAACCCTTCACACTGACATAAATACCACTCCCTAACTCCTTATGCAAATGCATGAATTTAACAACTAAATGCAACTAAATATACTTAATAGGCTAGCAAAGGCTTTGTAAAATAAGCATAAAAATAGTACTTTTGAGGAGTTAACACCCCCCAAACCTAGCTCATTGTTTGTCCTCAAGTAATGCAACTAAAAAAATATAAAATAAAAACACAAGAAAGTAACTCGACAAAAATTTGGTTGGAATGCCAACAAGGGCTAGCAAGTAGAATCTTGCTCTAGTTTTGTCCTCAGATATTCCAATGTAGTAATGCCAAGCAGATAAGCAAATTCAAGTGCAGCAATATAACTCTAGTCTAAGGCCATGAAGAGTGCATGAAGTGTAGGCAATATGCATCAAGTTTCCTTTTACTCCCTTAGTCAAATTTACAATCTAAACTCAGAATTTATTTTTTTCTTTTATTCCCGCCTAGGGTTTTAGCTGGCAATATTTTAAGCTTGCTTTGTAACACTATTTAGCGTGAAATAAGAGGGAGCATACCCCGAACCCCCACGTTAAAGGAAAAATTTTGATTAAGGGTAAGATTCAAAGGAAATTTTTTTACTTTTCTTTTATGGGCCGAGTTCTATCAAGCCTTGGGCGGCTAGGGTAAATTTACTTCTTCACATCTCCACTCGCCCTATGCCAAGTTCGTGCCTAGCATACGAATCCTGCACTCACTCAAAGAAAAACGTTTCAATGCAACAAAGGAAAAAACAAAATAAAATTAAAAGAAAAATAAATAAATGAAAAATACTGAAAAAGGAAAACGTCTAACCTACTATTTACAAAAGTCAAACAATGACGAGGATGATCACAGAACCTCTGCCAGGGGGATAACCTCCTTGGCATTCTTTTGAGTGCCTTCCAAATAGTGTTTCAATCGTTGGCAGTTTACCTTGAAAACTGCCCCAGTCTTCAAATCTTTGATATCCACTGCTCCATGAGCATATGGTTTCACAACTTCAAAGGGGCCCAACCATCTTGACTTGATCTTTCTTGGAAAAAATTTTAGCCTCGAGTTAAATAACAAAAAATGTTGGCCTACCTCAAATTGCCTTGCCAATATCCTTTTGTCATGCCATTATTTCGTCCTTTCCTTGTAGAGTCTAGCATTCTCATAGGCATGTGCTCTAAATTCCTCCAACTCATTTAAGTCTAGCAACCTTTTTTCTCCAACATCCCTCCATCCCATATCAAGCGTTTTGATTGCCCAATAGGCCCGATGTTCCATCTCCATTGGTAAGTGGTATGTCTTCCCAAAACAAGTCTGAATGGGGAACTTCCTAAAGGAGTTTTAAAAGCAGTCCTATAAGCCCACAATGAGTCTTCTAGTCTTAAGGACCAATCCTTCCTTGTTGGATTTATAGCATTTTCCAAAATGTTCTTGATCTCCTTATTTGAAATCTCCGCTTGGCGATTTGTTTACGGATGGTATGCTGTGGCAATCCTCTGCTGAATTCCATACCTGCACAAAGATTTAGAAATTAGATTGCATTTAAAATGTGTACCCTCATCATGAATAATAACTATGGGGGCACCAAATCGACTTAAAATATGTTTGTTTAAGAATTTGGCATCATTTGTTTGCAGTGCAACAGTCTCAACCCATTTTGATATGTAGTCTACAAACACGAGGATATATAGGTTACCAAATGATGGGCAAAATGGACCCATAAAGTCTATTCCCTATACATAAAAAAAATCTACTAACATTATGTTCTGGAGTGGCAATTGGTGTATGCCAGAGATGTTTCCTATTTGCTGGCATTGATCACATGCCTTGGAAAAGTTATGGGCATCCTTGTATAGTTTGGGCCAAAAGAATCCTGACTGCAGCACCTTGGCATTAGTTTTCATCCCAGCAAAGTGACCTCTATACGGTGTCACATGACATAGTTGCAATATGTTATGTTGTTCATCTTCTGGCACACACCATCTCATCACTTGGTCAGCACTCAACACATTGTTTAAACAATATTGGCTTGTCCCAATAATATTGTCGAACATTTTGCAATAAATGTTTCCTAGCATTGTAGGCCAAGTCTGGTGGCATGATATTACTTACCAAGTAATTGACTATGTTGGAGTACCATGGTATGGCATTCAATGCAAGTAAATACTCGTCAGGGAATTCCTCTCTTGTGGCAGCGGTTTCACCATTTTCACTGTAACATCTCCCCACCCGGCCTGGTAGAAAATTGGGTCGGAGAACGTTATCGATGAACAATATGGTGATTGGTGCAATAAAATTGAATCATATCAATAATTAACCAATAAATTGCTTAACAATTCAGTCAATATCAATACCAATGATTTGGGGATTCATTACAATGCTAGGATTACCAATTAAGGATTAATTTAGGCTTTTTATGAGTTTTAGGGACTAAACTATAATTTCTATAATTTAAGGGTCCTTTCTAAAAATTAACTATACCATAATGAAATTCAATGCAACTATAGTGAGCCCATAAAATTTCATGCCAATTAGAGTTCATTAACCCTGTAAATTAGACTTATAAGATTTTAGTGACTATATTGCAAAAATTTAAAAGCTGTTCTTTATCTCTTATAATTAATTACCTGCCACCGTATCGATACCTTGGAGACTGTATTGATACACCATGATTAATTCAAGGATTCAAGATTAAAAGGAATCAAGCCCGTATCAATACACTTGATACCGTATCTATACAGGTTGACCACGTTGACTTCGTATCGATACGCCCTAAGCCCGTATCGATGCAATTTATTTTCTAGACCTTACTACCAAGATCATTATTGATACACCTCCTTTGGCATACCGATATGTTCTATTTTACCAAGTCCAAATATGCAAGGCCGTATCGTTACAACTAGTCCTGTATCGATACGCCTATCCTGTAATGACAGATTTTGACTGGTTTTTATTTGATTTGACCTACCAAACGATGTCCAAATGCAATGAATTTTTTCCAGAAACCTTTAAACACTAAAATATACTAGCATGTCAAATTTCATGATCAAATCAATCCATTTACTAGGATTTCACCTTTTAGTACAACTTGTGCATTTTTAGCCATTCTTAAGCCGTTCTAAAAAGTCATTTAGGGTCTTAAGCATTATTACAATGCAAGCATGACTTATACACACCAAAAGGGACATATGTGACTAGTTTAGCTACTTTTCCACCATCCTCGGAGTTTAAGGGCTAGATTAACATTACATATAGGGAATGTGACTTGCTTCAAAAACGCTCCTTGCTTCGATCCTTGATCCAACTATGCTTTAATCTGAAAATGCATGAAAATGAGATGCATTAGGCTTACTTAGCCTAGTGAGGTAGTCATAGACAATAAAATGAACATTCGTGAAAGCAATGGCATGTGTATCAATGTAAATGCATCTCAAATCACATTTTAACAACACTTGCAATACTTATTCACTTATTTTTCCTTGGGTCGACATGTAATGTGGACACGCGAATTCCTGTCCAACATTACCAACAATGAATGATAAATTTCCTCCAACATCACCAATAAGACCAACACAATCACATCCCGCCAACATCGCCAATGAGAGCCTTAGCTCAAGGACCATAGTCCACTCTTTACTAATGAGCTCACAAATTCTATGTAATGCCAATTGTATCCCATGTCCATTCGTATCCAAGGATTTCAATACTTACTAATCCAATGACAATAGCAATAACAATAACGTTAGCAATATCAATACGGTAACAATAACAATAATCACATGGCGTGTTCATTAAATCCTCTTCAATAATTAATTATATCAATAATCGTATAAAGATTTGATAATCGACTTGGTAATGTAATGAGCTTACCAAAGCTTACAGATAGAACCTCTCATGAGGTTTCAATGCAAACATACCTTGGTCAATGATGATGATTCAATAATTCAGCATCAACGAATTCAGGAAAGGCACCTAGCCAATCCCTTGACTCCAACTACACTCACTGATGATTTTGAGGCTTTCAAGGCTCCCAGATGACAACTCCCTTGTTCTTGAACTTGGTGGAATTTAGAGGATTTGGTGATTCTTTACCTTGGTTTTCTTGAGCTAAAATGAAACAAGGATTTACAAGGATTTCAATACCGATAATAGATTCATAGCAACTCAATAGCTATGAAAAACAATAACAATTAAGCTATGATATCCTTAGAGAATTTCTAGGGTTCCATGATCTTTAGACATTGAAATTAAACATGGTTTAACCATGAAATCGATAATCCAATTGAAAGGAAATACTTACCCAATCGATAGCTACAATTTAGGATGGATAAACTTAAGGAAAACAAAGATTGAACTATCCTTCAATAGAGGTGCTTGCTTGTTCAAGCTAAAGGAGAAAGATAATGAAGATGGTGACCTTCCAAATTAACCAGGTATGTTTTTCCTTTTTTTCTTTTTATTCATTCCTTTATTTCTTATTAATTAATAGCTTTCCTTCGAATGAAGAAAGCTATGTTAATTATCCCACGTAAGTGGTGATGAGGATTGTAGAGGGGCTAATCGCAAGATTAGTCCCTCAACTCCCGACATTTTATGCTTTTGACCCTAGACTCTTACTTTCTATAATTTGGTTAGTAAAACGTGTTTCAAAGCTTACAATAAGGTCCTTAACAATATTAATGCTTAATTAGGGTTCAATGACTAATAATTGGTCACTTGATCAAAAGTCAGCCTTACAATTTTGACTCTCCGTTGTGAAATTTCTGGTCACCGGAATCAAATTTTGACTAGGCCCAGTTTTGGGATGTTACATTCAAGGTGATGCTCTAGGCGGATAGGTGGTCAGCCAATAAGTTTTCACTGCCCTTCTTATCTCGGATCTCAAGATCAAATTCTTGTAGTAGAAGCATCCATCGAATCAGTATGAGCTTGGCATCCTTCTTTTCCAAAAGGTATTTCAATGCCGAGTGATCTGTATACACCACAAATTTGTTACCAACTAAATAAAATTTGAATTTATCAAATGAAAATACAACCTCGAGAAATTCTTTCTCGATAGTGGTGTAATTCAGATGTGCTTCATTTAGCGTCCAGTTGGCATAGTAAATGGCATGAAAAAATTTGCCACGTCACTGTCCTAATTCTACTCCGACGGTTTAGTCTTTGGCATCGCACATGGGCTAAAATGGCTCATTCCAGTCTGGTGCCATGACTATAAGGGCATTAATCAACTTTTTCTTAAGTTCCTAAAATGCACTAAACTAGAATCATCAAATGCAAAAGTGGCATTTTGTTTTAAAAGAAGCATAAAGGTTTAGAAATTTTAGAAAAGTCTTTAATGAAACGAAGGTAGAAACCTGCATGTCCCAAAAAACTTCTTATACATTTTACGCTTGTAGGAGGTGGCAATTACTTGATTACCTCTACTTTTGCTTTATCAACCTTTAATCTTTTCTTGGTCACCTTATGCCCGAGAACAATGCCCTCCTTCATCATGAAGTGGCATTTTTCCCAGTTCAAGACTAGGTTTGTCTTAATGCATCTCCTCAAAACTTGCTTCAAACTCTGAAGACATTCTTCAAATGTTTTTTCAAACACTAAGAAATCGTCCATGAACACTTCCAAGTTATGTTCAATCATGTAGGAAACAATGGACATCGTGCAATGTTGAAACGTTGCCGGGGCATTACAGAACCCAAACGACATTCTTCTAAAGGCGAATGTCCCATACGGACATGTGAATGTGGTTTTCTCTTGATCTTCTGGAGCTATGGCAATCTGATTATATCCTTAATAACCGTCTAGGAAGCAATATAATGCCTTATCTGCCAATCTATCCAACATTTGATTAATAAAGGGTAATGGAAAGTGATCTTTCTTAGTGGCATTATTCAACTTCCTATAATCCATGTACACTCTCCATCCAGTAACAGTCTTAGAAGGAATTAACTCATTGCTGCTATTTTGAACCACGATCATGCAATCTTTCTTTGGCACACATTGCACCAGGCTGACCCACGAGCTATCAGAAATGGGATATATTATCCCAGCATCTAGCCACTTGATAATTTCTTTTTTACAACTTCTTTCATGCTCGGGTTCAATCTTCTCTGGCCCTCAATTGTTTTGCCATGATATTCTTCCATAATTATCTTGTGTATGGAAATGGTTGGGCTTATTGCTCGGGTATCAGCCAAGGTCCATCCTAACGCTTGCTTGTAATTGCTTAAAATTCCCAGCAATCTTTCCTCATGATCATTAGTTAGATCAACAGTAATGATCACTGGTAAGCTTGATTGTTTACCAAATTAAGCATACTTGAGGTAGTCTGGCAATGATTTCAGTTCCAATTCGGGTGGCTCCTCAATGGAAGGTTTAGGTGCCATGATCTCTCTACCAGCCAACTTTAGTGATTCTGGCTGTCTAACATAGCTTACTTCTTCTAAAGTTGTTCCTTCAGTGTCCTCACTTGTTTCCTCAACACTATCATGTCTGCTAGCATCGTCATCTGAGTCTTGGCACAAATGTGCCACGTCCACCTTAAAAATGGACTCCATCATTTTATCAGCTTAGCATTCCTTAGATCTATATGCGTATTTAAGAGATTGAAACACATTAAATGTAACATGTTGATCATTCATATGCATAGTTAATTCACCATTATGAACATCAATCAAAGCTCTACATATGGCAAGGAATGGTCTACCCAATATAATTGGGACATTAACATCTGCCTCATAATCTAAAATGATAAAATTAGCGGGAATGTGAATTTTTCTACCTTTACCAACACATCCTCAATCTTACCCGTAAGATATGCAAAAGACCGGTCTGACAACTAAAGTGTTACCGTGGTAGGCCTTGCTTTTATGCCAAGCATTTTGAAAATAGACATTAGAATCAAATTAATACTGGCTCCCAAGTCACACAGTGCCTTACCCATGAATCTGTTGCCAATGGTACAATGAATAGTAAAACTTCCCAGATCTTTCAGCTTTGGTGGCAACCGATAGAGTATCATTGCACTACATCCCTCAGTGAGAGCTATAGTCTCAAAATCACCCAGTTTCCTCTTTTTGGACAAGATGTCCTTCATGAATTTATCATAGTTGGGCATCTGCTCGAGAGCTTCCACCAATGGTAGATTGATCTACAAATGTTTAAGAACTTCCAAGAAGCGCTTAAATTGTTGATGCTGCTTGTGCTTTTGTAGTCTTTTGTGGAAATAGTGGAGGTGGATAAGCATAGACTGGCTCTGCCGGCTTTGCCAAGGTTTTGTTGGCATCCGACTGCGGTTTGGCATCACTTATGTCTGCTTCTTTCTTCTTAGCTTCTTTTGGCTCATCTACTGGTCCTTTCTTTTCATCTTGAAAACTATTTGGCTACTTGTCAAGTGTCTTAGCCTCACATTGTTTGCCACTTTGAAGAGTTACAACTTTGCATTCTTCATTTCGGTTTTGCCTGGCATCCTCTATTCACTTGGAATATTTCCCTGAGGTCTATTGCTGAGTGCATTGGCACTTAGTCCAATTTGTACCTCCAGGTTTCACATAGATGCTGCCAAACTCTAGACAATTGCACCATTCCTCTCCATGTATTCCATCAAATTCCCCTGGTTTTTCTTTTGCCCTGCATAAAAATTGTTTTTGCGCCATCTGTGGCATGACATTCTAATTAACCCTTGGCATGGCATTTTTGTTCTACCTCTAGATATTGTTGTTCTGACGCTAGGCATTGTATTGGTTACCTCCTTGATTTCTCCAAGCTAAATGTGGGTGTTGTCTCCATCCTGCATTGTAAGTATTGGAATTTGGATTATAATTACGATTAAAATAGCCAAAAAAATTTATCGACTCAGGGTTGGCAGGGCAATCTTCCTTGTGATGATCCTCTCCACATATTGTACATAATGAGTTTATTACCTTAACTTCTTGGACCTCATTACTCTTTTGCAAAGTTCTCACCATGGTAGTAAGATTAGAAATCTCAACGCGGATGGATGTAAGTTCATCTATTTGTAATTTCCCACCAATTTCAGTTCCGGTCCCAAGTATAACAGTACGATATACAAAATAATTGATTGAAATCCTCTCAAGGATGTCAACTGCCTCTGTATAGTTTTTGTCAAGTAGTGAACCATTTGCCGAAGCATCAACAACCGTTTTGGCTTGTGCATTGAGTCTATTGTAGAAGGTATCCATCTGGTTCCATTTTGGGAATCCATGCATGAGATACCTCCTCAACAGGTCCTTAAATCTCTCCCAGGCATCATATAGGGTCTCGTCGTTAGCCTGCCTAAATGTGATGATCTCACTTCTTAGCTTGGTAGTGAGTTTAGGGGGTTGGAATTGGAGCAAAAATTTATGGCATAAATCTCCCCATGAGGTGACAGAACCAGGTGGCAAAGAACTTAGTCACATTTTTGCTCTATCTCTTAGGGAGAATGTAAATAATTTCAACTTCATTGTATCCTACGATATTCTAGGCTGCTGAAATAGCTGGTAAACCTCCATGAATTGCTTTAAGTGTTTCCTTGGATCTCCAGTAGGTGCTCCATCAAATTGTCCTACATTAAAAAGCGTTTGTATCATTACATGTTTAAGTTCAAAATTCGGTGTATTTATTTTGGGACCAATCAGTCCTGCCATCAAATAGTCAATGTTTGGTGTTGAGCATTCTCAAATAAGTCTCTCTTCATTGTTTAAGACACCATTTTCTCCATTGCCTTGTTGAGAAACAAGATCTGGTGGTATCCCATTGTTATTTGAGGGATTCTCTCCATTGTTTAAAACACCATTTCCTCTATTTCCTTGTGGAGCCATCTTTCGAACTCTTTTCTTTAACCTTTGCAGGGTTCTTTCAATTTTTGGACACTACTAGGTGGTTTCTGGTCATACACCAGTCAAAAAAAAAGAAAAATAAAAAACAAATATAAAAGAAAAACATGTAAAAATTTAAAACAATAAATTCTGTCACAATCCTCGACAACGACGCCAAAAACTTGTCGACTATGCTAACGCTTGGCAAAAGCATAGAAAATGCAATGGTAAAATATAAGAACAATGTAAAGTCTGAGTATTTTGCGTGCAAGAATACACGGTCAGCAAGTAATACAGTAGTAAGTTGAGTATCAAATCCATAAATATTGACCAGGAATTTGATTGCTTCAATTATTACTTGTTAAGGAAAAATGTTGAATTGATTTTGAAGTTGTTTTAGAAAGTGACTTAAAGAAATGTAATGAAAGTAAAACAACTTTGGCAAGAAAAGGTTCAACAAATGAGTGATGAGCGTTGGCAAGGGATGTCTAGTTTTCACGTTGTTCATGAGAGCCTTTAATAACATCATACCTTGGGATTATTGTTGAGCAAATTCAAGGATGGCCTTATCTCTATTGATGGCAATGCCCGAAATTAACCATGTTAACCCTATATGTCAATAGTAAAGTTTTCCATTAATTAATTTGAATAAGTTCCAATATATACTCGTAAAGGGGTAGATTCACTTTAGAAGTAAGCTTATCTACTTGAACATCTTTTTTCGAAGCTGCTCTCCTTAGTATTTGGCAACTAATCGTTACCCCTCAAGTCTGTTAAGATATTAAGGTGTAATAAGCAAACAATGTCAGCAGTCGCATGCAAAGAATTTAGAAAACTGAAGTACATGCCAGATAGAGAAAACAATGCCAAAGCATTTGTATTATTAAAAACCAAACATAAAAATAGCTTTAAACGCAAACATCCTCCAACTAACTGTAAAAGCTTCGTTCATGGTTGGGAGGTCCATCCACAAAACATCATCGTATCTTAATATCACCATTGAATAAAAATAAATAAAAAAATAGAAAGGGCACGAAAGAGGTTTGTCAATGCATCCCTTCAATGGCTCTAAGACCTTGGTCTTAAGCTAGTTGAACCACTTCGATCTCGGCTCACTATAGTGCAACCTCTTCTCCTTAAGCTCTCCCTTCCAACTCTTGCTCGAACTCTTTAAATAGGCTTACGTGGGAAACCCTTAGATAAGCCTTTGAGTTTTAAATTTGAATGTGTGAAGGATAAGATGCGTGATCCTCTTATCCATATTTGAATCGTAGGGCTAACGTGTACAAGGTCCAACAGCTACTTGACTGAGCATCAGACTTTACTTCTAAGCCAACCGAGCTTTGGCAGTCTCTGGTCTATCTTTGCCAACTGCAACTTTGAGATTCTCTTCAGCATCTTCTTATCCTTCTTCTGCACTACTCTACCAAGCCTATAATAATGCCAACAAAGCAATCCTTCACAATGGCATAAACACCATTCCCTAACTCCTTATGCAAATGCATGAATTTAACAACTAAATGCAACTAAATGTACTTAAAGGGCTAGAAAAGGCTTTGTAAAATAAACATAAAAACAGTACTTTAGAGGAGTTAACACAAGCCATTCACCGATGCTCTTTCATCTAAGTCCCCAGCTCCTATGTTTGATACAGTGAGTGACCTTGCTACTAAAGGTAAAACGGATAAACCTAAGGATGCACCTGCATCTAGTGAGCCACACGAAGAGCCCAAAACACTACATCCATTCCTACAATGGTTGAAAGGTCATAGGCATGTTGTCTAGTACCAAAAGTTTTTGGAGATGCTCAAACAGTTGCACATCAATCTCCCATTTCTAGAAGCCATTGTTCAGATGCCTATCTATGCAAAGTTTTTGAAAGAGATCGTGACAAAGAAGAGGAAGGTGAGTTAAGTTGAAAATGTTATTACTACGGGTGAGTACGTGGTTGTGCTGAGTGATTTGCCACCTAAGATGAAGGACCTTGACAGCTTCACCATTCCATGCTCGATAGGCCACAACTACTCTGCCCATGCCTTATGTGATCTCAGTGCAAGTGTGAATTTGATGTTGAAATCTGTGTTTAATAGATTAGGGATTGGAAAAACAAGGCCTACATCAATGATCCTTCAATTTGCTGATCAATCTCAAATTCAACCTGAGGGCAAAATTGAAGATGTGCTATTTAAGGTAGATAGGTTTATCTTCCAGGCATATTTTATCATCCTTGACTGCGAAGCTGATGATAATGCTCTTATCATTATGGGGAGATCATTCCTTTTCACCGGGCGTATTTTGATCGACTGTGAAAAAGGTGAATTCAGCATGAAGATGAACGACCAAAAGATCACATTCAAAGTTTTTAGCACACTCAAGTACATGGATGACTATGCAGAATGCCAACTTGTGGACACTGAAGAAGCCTTAGTAAAAGAAAGTTTTCCCAAGATGTGTTGCAGCAACACACTCACTGATGAGGAGCAAACTACCTTTGAGGAGGCCATGCATGAAGCTAATGAGGAATGCGAGTTTGAGATTGAACATTCCAATATTGTGCTCACCAGACCAGGTATGACTCTTGAATCTTTGGATTATGCTGAGTTCAAATCTCCTAAAACATCACTTGAACATCCACCAATACTTGAATTTAAACCCCTTCACCCTCAATTAAAATATGCATTTTTAGGGGAGAATGATGCACTGCTTGTAATTGTTTCAACTTGCTTAAAACCTAACCAAAAGGCTGAACTATTAAATGTTTTCTCACAACATAAGGAAGCTGTTGGTTGAAATATTGCTGACTTGAAGGATATAAGTCCTACTTTGTGCATGTATGAAGTTTTGCTCACAGATGAATATGGTAGTTTGACTACACCGTAGTGGAAACTCACTCCAATTGTAAGAACTGTGGAAGACAATGAGATCATCAAATCACATGGTGAACGTATTTGCTTCATTTTAGATGACCCATGGGATCATTATCCTTCACAACTCCTAGACCAATGCCTAAGTAAGCTTACCAAGGTGTTGCAGTGAATAACGATCTACAAAGGAGCACTAGTTCACCGTGATAAATTTAAAACTTCACTGGATGATTAATCCATTCAAGTTCTACCCCTCTTTTATTTCTGCAATTTATTTCTCACATTTATTTTTATTCAATTTTTAGGATTAGGTTTTATTTAAATTTATTTGTTTATGTTGGCAGAAATTAAGTTAACGACAACAAGTAAGCCGAGCCAATCGCGAATTCACTGACAATTATGAGCTGAAATATTGGGTTTCAATAGTGCAACATCCCTCTGAACGGCTTGATTCTATCACTTTAATCCTTTTCCCCTTTTCCAAAAGTTACCACACATCATATCCCTATTTATCACGCCGCTTACTACTCGACTTCCACATGAAGTCAGGACACTGCATTAATGACCTTTCATGATTACACCTATTCATTTCCTTTTTACCTTTTCATCTCCACCATAAAAGAAAACACATTAAACTACATCAGCCTTCTCGCCTCTTACATTAAGCTACTCTAAAACCCTAAATTCCTAACTAGTTCACCCGTCCTCTACTTGAATCACGGTCCGAAAACTCATAGTTACTCACAAAAACCAACAGCCTCCTCAAATGGAAAAAAACAATAGTCCTCCTTCTCCATCACCTCCCACATGCCCAAAAGCCTGCGATGAACCATTAGAAAACATGGCTTATGAGGAATTTGAGGAACTTAACCTTCGTCCATACAGAGTAGACAATATCTTGACACCAAGATATAGACATATGGTTCAACAAAACCTTATCTTAGAAGAAGGACTAGAGTTCACACCAAACATTCGCTATAACTTTGAAACATACATACATGTTGTGAGAACTATGTAAAGGTGGGGAGTCTTTATTTGACAACCAGGTCAAGTTAACGCCGAATGGGTTCATGAGTTTTATACTCTTGCGAGACACATGCCAATCAGGAGAGCCTATGTTCGTGGGAAGATAATAATATTCTCGGCTGAGGTAATTACTGAGCATTACAACCTCTCCACCATTGATGGCGACCATAGAAACTTTGTAGCCATAGCAATAGGCGAGACCCATGTCCAACTATTGGTGGACCTCTACATTCGTGGGACCGCATCGGAATAAAATGACTATTACATACGAAAGGTAGACTAGGCACAACTTAATCTAGCATTGAAATTTTGGATGCACTTCATCAACAACCGTATTCTCCCGACAAGAAATCTATCTACCATATCTTACTGTCAGTTGATGCTCTTGCAATCCATCCTCAATAATCAGTATGTCTGTATGAGTTCATTTATGACACCATCATAAATAGGGTTGCGTTAACAAAGAAGCCCAAGGATTTACCCTTTGATTGCCTCATGCCAAAAACTAGGGGTCGAGGAATAGGGGGAGGATGATATCATTAAGCTCCATACTAGTTGGCTGCCCTCTCAAGTTTAGGAGATGAAAGGATATGATATGCCGGCTGATCTTGTCACTACATCAACTCAAGAACTCTGCCAGATCGTCCAAGGTGATGTTGCTAGCGTTATGGAACCTTATTTCCAATACGTCCAAATGATAGCAATAGTAAAATAATCTTTAGTCAAAAAACATCTACTAGAGCCCCAAGACAAGCCCAACCCACCGGTAACCGCACCTGCCACCACCACTTGCCAGAGATAGCGACCAGATACTGATGCTAGAGCCTTCTCCCACTCTGCCAAGAAACAATCATTCGCCAAGGCCTATGTCAAGGGCATCATCATTTGGGAACCACCACCCCAATAACTTCCTGGGTTAGTTTTTATTTTATTTTTATTTTAGTTTAATTTTTCATATTGATTTGTTTTGCTTTTTCTTTTCTTTCTTTTTTGCATCGGGGATAATGCTCTTCTCAAGTTTGGGAGAGTACATACTCCCTAGATATATATTAGGTTAAATTTAGGTAAAAAAAATTAAAAAAAATTAGGACTGTAATTAGCCTAATATGTTCGATAGGTTCCCTTTTCTATGATTCCTTTGATTCTGAATCTGCTGCTGTGTTGATTATGACTTCCTATGATGAATCTTTGTTGATGCTTTGCAAGGTGTTAAGAACTTTAGGTTTAGAACCGAATGATGAATCTGATGTAGCCTTATAACACATGTTACATGAAATATAAACACTTAATAAACCTTAGGGACGCTCTAGGTCAACTTTCTGATGCCAAAGCATGAATCAAAGTGAAAGAACTTAATGCTCAATGATAAGTGTTCAAAAGTACTATTTTTCTTACCCTTTTTACTCATATTATTGTTAGACTTAGGCTCATAATAGTTGCATAGTTAGCCATTCATGCATTAATCCATGATTCCTTCAATTGTTGAGCTTGATTACATAACTTGGTGATTTTTGTGGAAATAGATGCTGCTTTGGTGTGTTTTTGTGTATGTATGTGCAGGATCACTTGCCAAAGCAATGCCGAGCTAGTTGCCAGGGCAATGCATGAAGGATATGCCGAGCTAGTTGCCAGGGCAGTGCATGAAGGAGACGCCGAGCCAGTTGCCATGGCATTTGTCGACAAAGACCAAAAGCAATATGGATGTCGAAATTCATGATTTTACAAGCCCAAGATGACATGGAACAAGGTCCAAGCCCAAAGGAATTTGATTGCCATGCAGAGATTAAAGAAGAATTAAATTCCAAGAGGATAGGAGAAGTTCTAATAGGAATAAAATTATAATAAAGAATTATATTCTTTAAAGATAATTTAATTCCAACTCAAACTCCTCCTCAAAAAAGGACTTTGGCCTAGCCCTATAAATATCAAGGAGATTTCGACAATTCAAAGGGAGAGAGAAAGAGGGAATTTCGACAACTCCAAGAGATGAAGCAAGGGGAATTTTCGGCAAGCATCTAGGGCAAGGAGGATTTCGACAAGCCTCTTCCTTCATCTTTGTTCGATTGGGTTCATGCTAGGGATTAATTATCTTGTGTTTCTTTGGAACCTAGCCATGAACTAAATTTACTTGGCTATGGTTATTGTGTTTTGAGATTGTGAGAAACTATTGGTTTTTGTTTAGGTAATAAGAGTTTGCACTTTTCTATTTCAAGGTTTATTCATTCTTGATTCTTATTATTGTTTGCGAGTGAATTGGGAGAGGATCTCGTGATTTCATCCATTTATCTAATATCGGGAGAGTTAGATTCAAGAAACGAATGAATATGATCTTTATTCAATCCAATGATGGTGAAAATTAATCCGGCTTAGGAATAAGTTAAGGATTTCAACGGCTAAGAGGAGCGCAAGATTGGTTGTTGTTCACCCTTGATTCACGCAGGATGTATTATCAAGGCATGCACAAATAGCTAGAGTTTCGACTTAGGGATAAGAAGAAACCATTGAAGAACGCTCCGCCAACCTTGAAGTTGCTGCCCGATCGCCCAAGTAGTTGCCCAACTAGTCGCCCAAGCAACCATCAATTAGTCGCTACGGCAACCCGTCGTGCAAGTTGCCACGGCAACCGAGTTGCCCGTGCACTCTTTACCAAGACAATCCAATCGGCTATCACACCTCAACTCATGATAACCTAGCCTATCTCTCTCATTCGAATTCATCTTTTCTTTTACTTAATTACTTTCTAGATTAGTTATTAGTTAAAACTTCTATAATCCTTCACTTGTGTTTTTACTTTTTACAAAGGCAAGAGACTAGATTCTTGAAGTGGCACCAATCCTGTGGAGACGATATCTTTTATACTATAACTTGCGACGTGTATACTTGCACATTTGCGTAGCACTTATTACGCAACAACAAGTTTTTGCGCGCCGTTGCGGGGATTGGCAATAGCGACTTTGTTTTTACTTTCTTGCACATTCTTTTTATTTTTCTTGTTTAAAATTCAAAGGGCTAACAAACTTTGGTTTTGCATTGGTATATGACCAGGGCAAGACCGACTTCACCGTAATATCCCTTTGATCCGTAAATCGAACGAACCTTACAAAGACTTAGACGAAGGATAAGAGAAGCAATGGCAAATCAAGACGGCAATATTAATCAAGATGTTCGAAAGGGGAGGAGGAGTGATTCTTGCACGAAAATGAACTATTCGAGACTATCTTCAAGAAGATCTTGATGGACTTAACCCGAGAGTTGTCGCACCCAAATTGAAGCCGACCACTTTGAGTTGAAACCGGTAATGTTTAATATGATCAACACAATAGGTCAATTTGGCGGCTCAAAGAATCAAGATGCACGACAACATCTGAAATCTTTCCTCGAGATTTGCAACTCGTTCAAGATACACGGAGTTACCCCCGATGTCCTACGATTACGATTATTCCCCTATTCATTGAGGGATAGGGCGAAAGCATGGCTAAATAGCATTCCTGCCGGATCCATAGCATCTTGGACTGATCTTTGTCGTGATTTCCTTGCTAGATTTAATCCTACAAATTTAATCGATAAGCTTCAGAACGACATTACTTCTTTTCGCAGTGGATGATGAATCCATGTACGAGGCTTGGGAGCGATATAGAGAACTTCTACACAAATGCCCTCTACACGGATTCCCGGTGTGGACTCAAGTAACAATGTTTTACAACGCCGTGAATACACCAACAAGGATGATGCTAGATGCCTCGGCAAACGGCATACTCTTAGATAAGTCGCGGAGGAAGCAATGCAAATTTTAAACAGGCTGGCCAAGAATGACTATCAATTCCCATCTACTAGAAGAGGAGGAGTTAGACGCTAAGCCACAATACATGAACTAGGATCATCGATTCAATTTCGCACAATTGGCGCTTTAACCAAGATGGTCCAGAACATGCAAAAACCAAACAACACACATGAAGTCAAGGTAATGGATTCTTTTTGTGAGTTATGTGGTGATAACCATAATTCTTCCGAATGTATGCGAGAATCCGAATCTAGCTTCTATGTGGGGAATTACAATCGGGCAACAACATGATGTCAAATACATACAATCCAGCTTGGAAGAAGCACCCGAATTTTTCATGGAGTAATCCCAACAATGCTTTAAACTGAACAATCAGAATGCACAAGCATCGGGATTCCAGTGAGAATATGCCACGGCAATGTGATGCCGCGGCAACAACCGACAACATCTAGTTCTTTGGAAAATTCTCTAAATGCTTTTATGATGAAAACTGAATCTTATATGGCTGAGAATAGTAATTTCATAAAAAAGAACTGATGCTTTTATTAACAGACCGAGATGAGATTGCGTAACCAAGAGGCGGCAATCAAATCATTGGAAAATCAAGTCGGACAATTTGCTCAAAATCAACACTAGGCCACAAGGAGGTTTACCTAGCGATCTCAAGTCGCAAGAGGAACTGCCCATGAGCAATGTAAGGCAATCACCACCAGTAGTGGCCAACAACTTAGAGAGGTTCAAACCCGCTCAAACAAAACTCCACAAAAAGATCAAGACGAACCTAGCGGCAAAGTCTCGGATGCTGAACCGGGAATTGCCGCGGCAACCGCAATAAACATGCCTCGACAACCGATGACGCCTCGGCGTCTTGTGATAAGCATGCCTCAAAGAACCCTGATTGATAACGCGCGGGCAACTCCGGATATCCCGGCAATGCCGTCAATCAGGTTTCAAACCAATGAAAGGATAGAAGATATCCGACTTCCACCACCATTCCCACAAAGATTGAAGCGACAAAAGCAAGAATACCAATTCAAGAAGTTTCTTGATATCCTAAAGCAAGTCCACATCAACTTGCCATTGGTGGAAGCAATTGAACAAATGCCAAACTATGCCAAGTTTCTTAAAGACATTGTGTCCAAGAGAACAAGGCTAGGAGAGTTTGAAACAGATTGCCGCGACAGAGGGGATGCATGGCAATGTTGCACAATCGCATGCCGCCCAAGTTGAAGGATCCCGAAGTTTCACAATACCGTTCTATTGGAAATCACTATGTCGGGAAAGCACTATGCGACCTAGGGGCTAGCATAAACTTGATGCCTAAATCGGTTTTTCAGAAACTAGGAATCGGGAAGGCAAGACCTACAACAGATTATGCTGCAGCTAGCCGACCAGATCCTATGTGCATCCAGAGGGAAAAATCGAGGACATACTTGGTAAAAGTTGATAAATTCATTTTTCCCGCTGACTTTATTGTTTTGGATTGTGAAGCGGATGAGCATGCACCTATCATTCTCGGAGACCATTCCTAGCGGCAGGGAGAACCTTGATCGACGTTGAAAAGGAGAACTCACAATGAGGGTGAATGACCAGCGGGTAAAACTAAATGTGTTCCAAACACTAAGGCAAGCCGATGATCCGAAGAATGCCAACTACTTCATGCCACGGCGAATTTAACTTCGATGAGGAATTTAGTTGCCTCGGCAACTACATTGCCGATCAAGAGGAACTTGAGGAGTATGAAGAACCGGTCAATGAGGAACAGCCCGAAGAGGCAAATTGGCTAGTCAATCGACCAGGTACATACTTTGAACCACTGGACTACTCGTAAGGAAGGTAAGATCGAAAAACCCTCTATCGAAAATCCACCAATTCTTGAGTTGAAACAATTGCGAGCAAATCAAATATGTATACTTAGGGACTGATAATACGTTACACTGTAATTATTTCTTCTAAGTTACAGCCTGAGCGAGAAAAGAAGCTGATCAACATGTTGAAACTACATAAAAAGGCAATAGGGTGGACAATTGCCGACTTGAAGGGAATTAGCCCGGTGTGCATGCACAAGATCTTGTTGGAAGATGATCACAAACCTTCAATTGAGGCCCGGAGGAGACTGAATCATGCCATGAAAGGGGTTGTAATGAAAGAAATCATCAAGTGGCTTGACGCCGGCATTATATACCCTATCTCCGATAGTACGTGGGTAAGTCCGGTACAATGTGTGCCGAAAAAGGGAGGTATAACAGTGGTGAGTAATGAAAATAATGAACTTATCCCAACCAGACTGTGACCGGTTGGAGGGTTTGTATGGACTATCGAAAGCTAAACGAAGCCACTAGGAAAGATCACTTCCCATTACCCTTTATTGATCAAATGCTTGACCGTCTTGCGGGTAAACCCTTTTACTGTTTTCTTGATGGTTATTCAGGTTACAATCAGATTGCCATAGCACTGTAAGATCAAGAAAAGACAACCTTCACATGCCCCTACGGTACTTATGCCTTCCGAAGGATGCCGTTCGGATTGTGTAACGCCCGCAACCTTCCAAAGATGCATGATGGCGCTCTTTTCAGACATGGTCGAAGACTTCCTTGAGATCTTCATGGATGATTTTTGGTTTTTGGTAATGACTTCGACGGCTGTCTCGGCAATTTAGAGAGGGTGTTGGCAAGATGCGAAGAAACAGATTTAGTCCTCAATTGGGAGAAATGCCACTTTATGGTAGATGAAGGAATAGTGCTCGCCACAAGATTTCATCCAAGGGAATTGAAGTAGACAAAGCCAAGGTGGACGTGATCGAGAGATTACCCCACCAATTTCGGTTAAAGGAATTCAAGTTTTCTCGGACATGCGTGTTTTTACAGAGGTTCATTCATAATTTTTCTAAAATCACTAAACCCTTGTGTAATCTGCTTGAACAGGATAAAGTCTTCGATTTTGATGATTCTTGCACCCAAGCATTCAAAACCCTAAAGAAAAAGCTTGCCTCGCACCCATTGTCGTTCCACCCAGATTGGGCGCTACCTTTGAGCTCATGTGTGATGCAAGTGATTTCGCGGTAGGAGCAGTCCTAGGCCAACGCACAGTAAGACATTCCATGTGATATACTACGCTAGTAAAACTCTTAACGATGCTCAAGTGAATTACACAACAACGGAGAAAGAGTTACTAGTCAGTAGTTTTCGCATTTGACAAGTTCGATCCTATTTAATTGGTACAAAGGTAATTGTTCATACGGACCATTCGGCAATCAAATACTTATTTGCTAAAAAGGATGCTAAACCTCGTTTGATTCGTTGGATATTACTTTTACAAGAATTTGATATTGAAATTAAGGACGAGAAAGGAACAGAAAATCAAGTGGCGATCACTTATCACGTTTGGAACGCAATAGGGAGGAGGACGCGGATCTAGAGATATGTGATGCATTCCCGGATGAACAAATTCTAATCGCCTCGAAACCCTTGACGCCTCGGCAGCCCATGACGCCTCGGCAACCATGGATGCACACGCCTCGGCAACTCTCGACGCCACAGCAGTCTTTGACGCACGCCTCAGCAATTTTGGGAGCGCGACACTACGGCAAAGGACATGCCTCGGCAATACCACGCACGCAGATTTAGTTAACTTCCTTGTTTGTGGTATTTTTCCGTATGGCATTACTCACCAAGGGAAGAAGCGGTTCCGCCATGATGCTAAGCATTACTTTTGGGACGAGCCTCTTTTGTTTAAACAATGTGCAGATCAGGTTATACGCCGATGTGTCCTCAAGAAGAGCAACAGAATGTACTCCGACAATGCCATTCTTCACCCTATGGAGGACATTTTGGAGGAACTCATCATGACCAAAGTCTTGCAATCCGGTTTGTATTGGCCAACATTGTACAAAGATGCCCAAGACTTTTACAAGCAATGTGATCGTTGCGGAGGGACGGGCAATATCTCTAGACGACATGAGATGCCACTCCGAACATCATCGAGTGTAGAACTGCTCGATGTATGGGGATCGATTTTATGGGACCTTTCCCATCGTCATTCGGCAACCTCTACATCTTACTCGCCGTCGACTATGTGTCTAAATGGGTAGAGGCAGCTGCAGTTCCCAACGATGATTCCAAGACCGTGCAACGCTCTGCAAAAAACATATTTACACGGTTTGGGATGCCGAGAGCAATTATCAGCGACGGGGGGCAAGCATTTTGACAATAGACTAATTGCCAAGATGTTGCAACGCTTGGCATATCACACAAGATCGCCACGACATATCACCCACAAACCAACGGGCAAGCAGAAATTTCAACCGGGAGTTGAAGGAATACTCGAGAAAGTTGTAAATCCCTCAAGGAAGGATTGGTCATTAAGACTAGATGACGACTTTGGGCATATCGCACTGCATTCAAAACACCATTAGGTATGTCCCCTTCCGGCTTGTCTATGGTAAAACATGTCATCTACCGGTGGAAATCGAGCACAAGGCGTCTTTGGGCAATCAAGACCGTGAATATGGATTGGGAAAGTGCGGACAAAAGCGCTTGATGGATCTCAATGAGATAGAAGAATTTCGTGCACTCGCCTATAACAATGCACGAATCTACAAGGAGAAAACATAGCGATGGCATGACAAGAAACTATTGCCACGGCAATTCACGCCAGGCAACTAGTTCTCCTATTCAATTCTCGGCTAAAACTTTTCCCCGGAAAGTTGAAATCAAGATGGTCGGGACCATTCAAGTCGTCAAACCATTCTCCCACGGTCTTTGTGATAATCAAGTCCATCTCTGACAACCATGAATTCAAAGTTAATGGACAAAGATTGAAGCACTACAATGGTGCCCATGTGGAACGTAACAAGGAAGTGGTCAATCTAGGAGATGCATGAGCATGCTCTCCCTTTTGATATTTTTATTTTTATTTATTTTTATTTTTGTTTTTGTCGATTATTTAATTATTTATTTTTCATTTTTTTTTTTTTTTTTTTTTTTATTATCTTGCCGATTATTAGTAGTTTTAGGATAGATTTTTTTATTCAAGTCTAAGAATCCTATTACACATCTTTATTTATTTTCTTTATTAGTTTATCTTTAATTTTAATCCTTATTTGATTTGTTTTTGAATTGTAGGAAAGGAAGTTCAAGATAAAGAAGGAATTCTAAACCAAGTAGGAAAACATCTTCAACAAGGAAACTAATGGGTTGAATCTAAGGCTTATATAAAGCCTCCAATTCATCCTAACCAAAACCCTTGTCGACAACTCCTACAAAACCCTAAACCCTTTTTCGTTTTACCTAAAACCCTAACCCCACCCACCTATCGATTCTATACAACCCATCACCCTTAACCTATTCCTACTTTCTATCTTGCAACTTTTTAGTTTCTTTTCTTTTCTTTGTTTTTACTCACAACCAAGATCATACATGGCATCCAAGATTAAACTGTTAGTTCATCCAAGTTCCTCCAAAGAACCAAGATACAAGAAGTTTGCTACACCGGCGGTTCAAGAAAGATTTCAATCCAAGTTTGAAAGCCGGAAGATTCATGAAGAACAAGGCTTTGAATACTCCAGATCTCAAGATTTCGGCCTTGAACCATTCATCTTCAAAAGGATTGCACATCAAAAGTGGCAAATCTTTTGCCATCAACCGAACCGGGTAACATCTCATGGGTAAGAGAATTCTATGCTCACTCACCTAACCCGGATAATCCTTATGTTTTTGTTCGTGACAAGGCCATACTTATAAGTCCCGAAAGCATCAACACCTTTACGGACTTTACATTGAGAAGGACGAGCATCAAGCCTTCGTTGACCAAATCAATCCCAAGCAACTCGACAAGGTGCTTCAAGAACTCACTCAACCAGAACTCATTGGAACGACGGTAAATACAAGGGCACGGTAAATCGCCTTCGGCTAAAACCCGAGGCAAAACTATGGAATAAGTTTGTTAAAACTTCTTTAATGCCCTCCACACACAATACTATCGTTGATATACCACGTCTTTTGCTCATACATTCTATTTTGCATAATCGCATCATTAACATTGGAAAAATTATTTGCGATGAGATTTTTGTATGCAGCTCAAAAGATAAGGGTTATCTTTTCTTCCCTTGCTTAATTTCCAATCTTTGCAAGGAGATGCATGTCCCAGTGAGTCCACCGATGAAAAAGCCCTACCCAGTCTGGTTGGAATCAAGCACTAATCCGGAAGCTAATGGGAGAGGCACCGGAGATTCTTCAAGGCCCCCAATTGTCACGGCAACTCCTGCCGCGCGGCAATCCCTAATGCCCAAGCACCTAACGCCAGGCAACAACTCGGCCATTAATCCGGGACACATTGAAGCACTTTTGCACCCATTGGAAAGCCGCCTAAGGCAAATTGAAGATCGGCAACTAATGTTCATGCGGTACATGAAGGAGCACAACAATGCCATCACCCAAGTCATCCTAGAAAGGTACCGGACAACCGTATGCCGTTCCCAATATTTCCCGCCGATATCCTTGCCACGGCAACCAAGGAAGCTGACGCCACGGCAACCAACCCCGACAACGCCCGGCAACCACTGAAAAAAGCCAAAGGTAAAGCACCTATGCTGAATCAACTCCTACGGAATCATTTTCTGATTTTTCAGATTCGGACGAGTCCTCCATTGAACCAATAAAGACCGCACCAATTGAATCCTCCAAACGAAAAGCCATTGACATTGATGAAGAGGATGATGAGGACAACCCGTCGAGGATCGATTCCACCACCGCAACAAGAAAACAACCATTGCGTTCAAGCAAGAAAATCAAGACGCCAACTAGAAGGAAACTAATCATCTACGATGACGAACTCTCGGAGTAAGTCCTCGTATGCATTTTTATTTTTATTGTTATTTTTCGTTATTTTTATGCATGCATTGAGGACAATGCCTCACTCGAGTTTGGGGGATTGTTATTAGTAATTACCATGTTTAGTTACATTAATCTTAAGCATTACATTTAGGATACATAAATTGCTTGCCATGCCTTTAAATTGGAACAAGAATTGCTTAGATTTGATGAATATTCAATGATGACTTTACCAATGCACTTAATTGATAGAATTTTATTCTAGGATAACCATGAAAAACTTAGAATTGTACTATGATGCTAAATTTGATGAAACACTGTTGTGGTTTGATTGATTTAAGGAGTTCTAGTAAACTTAGGTTGATAATTAACTAATTGGGGATTAGAATAAAAATTGGATGAATGCTAGAGGTGCCCGAAATTGGCTCTAGCATATGCTAAAAAAATTTGATCACTAGAGGTGCCCAAATCGCTCTAGGAGGCGTTAAAATTTTTTCGGTTAACTAGAGGTGCCCAAACCGGCTCTAGTCGATTAAATTAACTTAAGAAAACTAAAAATAAAACACTAGAGGTGCCCAAATTGGCTCTAGTTAAAACATGTTAAAAAGAACCCAATGAAGTAATTTGAAAACCTATTGTTTGCATAGAATCCGAAAAATCAACTTGCACACAACTCCGCACACACTCACAAGCATTATAGTTTGATTAAGTAATTCATCAGTTTCAAAAAATAAAAAGCCAATCATACTTTGTACTTAGGCTCATAATAGTTGCATAGTTAGCCATTCATGCATTAATCCATGATTCCTTCAATTGTTGAGCTTGATTACATAACTTGGTGATTTTTGTGGAAATAGATGCTGCTTTGGTGTGTTTTTGTGTATGTATGTGCAGGATCACTTGCCAAAGCAATGCCGAGCTAGTTGCGGGGCAATGCATGAAGGATATGCAGCTAGTTGCGAGGCAATGCATGAAGGAGGCAGAGCAGAGTTGCCATGGCATTTTGTCGACAAAGACCAAAAGCAATATGGATGTCGAAATTCATGATTTTACAAGCCCAAGATGACATGGAACAAGGTCCAAGCCCAAAGGAATTTGATTGCCATGCAGAGATTAAAGAAGAATTAAATTCAAGAGGATAGGAGAAGTTCTAATAGGAATAAAATTATAATAAAATTTATATTCTTTAAAGATAATTTAATTCCAACTCAAACTCCTCCTCAAAAGAAGGACTTTGGCCTAGCCTATAAATATCAAGGAGATTTCGACAATTCAAAGGGAGAGCAAGAGAGAAATTTGACAAGTCCAAGTAGGGCAAGAGGAGGGAATTTTAGACAAAGCATCATCAAGGGCAAGGAGGATTTACGACAAGCCTCTTCCTTCATCTTTGTTCGATTGGGTTCATGCTAGGGATTAATTATCTTGTGTTTCTTTGGAACCTAGCCATGAACTAAATTTACTTGGCTATGGTTATTGTGTTTTGTGGTTGTGAGAAACTATTGGTTTTTGTTTAGGTAATAAGAGTTTGCACTTTTCTATTTCAAGGTTTATTCATTCTTGATTCTTATTATTGTTTTGCGAGTGAATTGGGAGAGGATCTCGTGATTTCATCCATTTATCTAATATCGGGAGAGTTAGATTCAAAAGCGAATGAATATGATCTTTATTCAATCAATGATGGTGAAGATTAATCCGGCTTAGGAATAAGTTAAGGATTTCAGCGGCTAAGAAGGAGCGCAAGATTGGTTGTTGTTCACCCTTGATTCACGCGGGGATGTATTATCAAGGCATGCACAAGTAGCTAGAGTTTCGACTTAGGGATAAGAAGAAACCATTGAAGAAACGCTCCGCCCGAACCTTGAAGTTGCTGCCCGATCGCCCAAGTAGTTGCCCAACTAGTCGCCCAAGCAACCATCAATTAGTTGCCAAGGCAACCCGTTGTGCAAGTTGCCACGGCAAGCTGAGTTGCCCGTGCACTCTTTTACCAAGACAATCAATCGGCTATCACACCTCAACTCACGATAACCTAGCCTATCTCTCTCATTTGAATTCATCTTTTCTTTTACTTTATTGCTTTCTAGATTAGTTATTAGTTAAAACTTCTATAATCCTTTACTTGTGTTTTTACTTTTTACGATTGCAAGAGACTAGATTCTTGAAGTGGCACCAATCCACAATGAGCGATATCTTTTATACTATAACTTGCGGCGTGTATACTTGCACATTTGCGTAGCACTTATTCTGTAAACAAGTTTTTGGCGCCGTTGCGGGGGATTGGCAATAAGCGACTTTGTTTTTATTTTCTTGCACTTTTTTTTTTTTCTTGTTTAAAATTCAAAGGGCTAACAAACTTTGGTTTTGCATTGGTATATGACGAGGCGAGACCGACTTCACGAAATATCCTTTGATCCAAAATCGAGCGAACCTTACAAAGACTTAGGCGAAGGATAAGAGAAGCAATGGCAAATCAAGGCGGCAATATTAATCAAGATGTTCGGCGGGAGGAGGAGTGATTCTTGCGAAAGCAGAACTATTGAGACTATCTTGAAGAAGATCTTGATGGACTTAACCGAGGGTTTTCGCACCCGAAATTGAAGCCGACCACTTTGAGTTGAAACGGTAATGTTTAATATGATCAACACAATAGGTCAATTTGGCGGCTCGACAAGCGAAGATGCGACAACATCTGAAATCTTTCCTCGAGATTTGCAACTCGTTCAAGATACGCGAGTCACCCCGATGTCTTACGATTAAGATTATTCCCCTATTCAGCGAGGATAGGGGCGAAAGCATGGCTAAATAGCATTCTGCGGATCCATAGCATCTTGGACTGATCTTTGTCGTGATTTCCTTGCTAGATTTAATCCTACAAATTTAAGCGATAAGCCGTAGCGACATTACTTCTTTTGGCGGGCGGATGATGAATCCATGTCTGAGGCTTGGGAGGCGATATAGAGAACTTCTACACAAATGCCCTCTACAGTTCGGTGTGGACTCAAGTAACAATGTTTTACAATGCCGTGAATACACCAACAAGGATGATGCTAGATGCCTCGGCAAGCGGCATACTCTTAGATAAGTCACGGAGGAAGCAATGCAAATTTTAAGCAGGCTGGCCAAGAATGATTATCAATTCCCATCTACTAGAAGAGGAGGTTAGGCGCCAAGCCACAATACATGAACTAGGATCATCATTCAATTTGGCACAATTGGCGCTTTAACCAAGATGGTCGAACATGCAAAAACCAAACAACACACATGAAGTCAAGGTAATGGATTCTTTTTGTGAGTTATGTGGTGATAACCATAATTCTTACGAATGTATGCGAGAATCGGAATCTAGCTTCTATGTGGGGAATTACAATCGGGGCAACAACATGATGTCAAATACATACAATCCGAGCTTGGAAGAAGCACCGAATTTTTCATGGAGTAATCCCAACAATGCTCTAAGCGAACAATCAGAATGCACAAGCATCGGGATTCGGCAAAATATGCCCGCGACAGCGGATGCGCGGCAACAACCGACAACATCTAGTTCTTTGGAAAATTCTCTAAATGCTTTTATGATGGCTGAATCTTATATGGCTGAGAATAGTAATTTCATAAAAAGAACGATGCTTTTATTAACGGGACCGAGATGAGATTGCAAAACCAAGAGCGGCAATCAAATCATTGGAAAATCAAGTCGGACAATTTGCTCAAAATCTGAACACTAGACCACAAGGAGGTTTACCTAGCGATCTTGAAGTCGCAAGAGGGCGGCCATGAGCAATGTAAGGCAATCACCACGAAGTGGCCAACAACAGAGAGGTTCAAACCCGCTCGTCAAACAAAACTCCACAAAAGATCAAGGCGAACCTGGCGGCAAAGTCTCGGATCTTGAACTGCGAAGAAACAGATTTAGTCCTCAATTGGGAGAAATGCCACTTTATGGTAGATGAAGGAATAGTGCTCATCCACAAGATTTCATCCAAGGGAATTGAAGTAGACAAAGCCAAGGTGGACGTGATCGAGATTACCCCACCAATTTCGGTTAAAGGAATTCGAAGTTTTCTCGGACATGCGAGTTTTTTACAGAGGTTCATTCATAATTTTTCTAAAATCACTAAACCCTTGTGTAATCTGCTTGAACAGGATAAAGTCTTCGATTTTGATGATTCTTGCACCCAAGCATTCAAAACCCTAAAGAAAAAGCTTGCCTCGGCACCCATTGTCGTTCCACCAGATTGGGCGCTACCTTTTGAGCTCATGTGTGATGCAAGTGATTTCAGCGGTAGGAGCAGTCCTAGGCCAACGCACAGGTAAGACATTCCATGTGATATACTACGCTAGTAAAACTCTTAACGATGCTCAAGTGAATTACACAACAACGGAGAAAGAGTTACTAGCTGTAGTTTTCGCATTTGACAAGTTCCGATCCTATTTAATTGGTACAAAGGTAATTGTTCATACGGACCATTCGGCAATCAAATACTTATTTGCTAAAAAGGATGCTAAACCTCGTTTGATTCGTTGGATATTACTTTTACAAGAATTTGATATTGAAATTAAGGACAGGAAAGGAACAGAAAATCAAGTGGCCGATCACTTATCACGTTTGGAACGCAATAGGGAGGAGGACGCGGATCTAGAGATATGTGATGCATTCCCGGATGAACAAATTCTAATCGCCTCGGAAACCCTTGACGCCTCGGCAGCCCATGACGCCTCGGCAACCATGGATGCACACGCCTCGGCAACTCTCGACGCCACAGCAGTCTTTGACGCACACGCCTCGGCAATTTTGGGAGCAGACACTACGGCAGCACATGCCTCGGCAATACCCTGGTACGCAGATTTAGTTAACTTCCTTGTTTGTGGTATTTTCCGTATGGCATTACTCACCAAGGGAAGAAGCGGTTCCGCCATGATGCTAAGCATTACTTTTGGGACGAGCCTCTTTTGTTTAAACAATGTGCAGATCAGGTTATACGCCGATGTGTCCTCAAGAAGAGCAATGAATGTACTCCGACAATGCCATTCTTCACCCTATGGAGGACATTTTGGAGGAACTCGTACACGCCCAAAGTCTTGCAATCCGGTTTGTATTGGCCAACATTGTACAAAGATGCCCAAGACTTTTACAAGCAATGTGATCGTTGCCGAGGGCGGGCAATATCTCTAGACGACATGAGATGCCACTCCGAACATCATCGAGGTAGAACTGCTCGATGTATGGGGATCGATTTTATGGGACCTTTCCCATCGTCATTCGGCAACCTCTACATCTTACTCGCCGTCGACTATGTGTCTAAATGGGTAGAGGCAGCTGCAGTTCCCAACGATGATTCCAAGACCGTACAACGTTCTGCGAGAAAAACATATTTACACGGTTTGGGATGCCGAGAGCAATTATCAGCGACGGGGCAAGCATTTTGACAATAGACTAATTGCCAAGATGTTGCAACGCTTGGCATATCACACAAGATCGCCACGACATATCACCCACAAACCAACGGGCAAGCAGAAATTTCCAACCGGGAGTTGAAGGGAATACTCGAGAAAGTTGTAAATCCCTCAAGGAAGGATTGGTCATTAAGACTAGATGACGACTTTGGGCATATCGCACTGCATTCAAAACACCATTAGGTATGTCCCCTTCCGGCTTGTCTATGGTAAAACATGTCATCTACCGGTGGAAATCGAGCACAAGGCGACTTTGGGCAATCAAGACCGTGAATATGGATTGGGAAAGTGCGGACAAAAGCGCTTGATGGATCTCAATGAGATAGAAGAATTTCGTGCACTCGCCTATAACAATGCACGAATCTACAAGGAGAAAACAAAGCGATGGCATGACAAGAAACTATTGCCACGGCAATTCACGCCAGGGCAACTAGTTCTCCTATTCAATTCTCGGCTAAAACTTTTCCCGGGAAAGTTGAAATCAAGATGGTCGGGACCATTCGAAGTCGTCAAACCATTCTCCCACGGTGCTGTGATAATCAAGTCCATCTCTGACAACCATGAATTCAAAGTTAATGGACAAAGATTGAAGCACTACAATGGTGCCCATGTGGAACGTAACAAGGAAGTGGTCAATCTAGGAGATGCATGAGCATGCTCTCCCTTTTGATATTTTTATTTTTATTTATTTTTATTTTTGTTTTTGTCGATTATTTAATTATTTATTTTTCATTTTTTTTTCGATTTTTTTTTATTATCTTGCCGATTATTAGTAGTTTTAGGATAGATTTTTTTATTCAAGTCTAAGAATCCTATTACACATCTTTATTTATTTTCTTTATTAGTTTATCTTTAATTTTAATCCTTATTTGATTTGTTTTTGAATTGTAGGAAAGGAAGTTCAAGATAAAGAAGGAATTCTAAACCAAGTAGGAAAACATCTTCAACAAGGAAACTAATGGGTTGAATCTAAGGCTTATATAAAGCCTCCAATTCATCCTAACCAAAACCCTTGTCGACAACTCCTACAAAACCCTAAACCCTTTTTCGTTTTACCCTAAACCCTAACCCCACCCACCTATCGATTCTATACAACCCATCACCCTTAACCTATTCCTACTTTCTATCTTGCAACTTTTTAGTTTCTTTTCTTTTCTTTGTTTTTACTCACAACCAAGATCATACATGGCATCCAAGATTAAACTGTTAGTTCATCCAAGTTCCTCCAAAGAACCAAGATACAAGAAGTTTGCTACACCGGCGGTTCAAGAAAGATTTCAATCCAAGTTTGAAAGCCGGAAGATTCATGAAGAACAAGGCTTTGAATACTCCAGATCTCAAGATTTCGGCCTTGAACCATTCATCTTCAAAAGGATTGCACATCAAAAGTGGCAAATCTTTTGCCATCAACCGGAACCGGGTAACATCTCATGGGTAAGAGAATTCTATGCTCACTCACCTAACCCGGATAATCCTTATGTTTTTGTTCGTGACAAGGCCATACTTATAAGTCCCGAAAGCATCAACACCTTTACGGACTTTACATTGAGAAGGACGAGCATCAAGCCTTCGTTGACCAAATCAATCCCAAGCAACTCGACAAGGTGCTTCAAGAACTCACTCAACCAGAACTCATTGGAACGACGGTAAATACAAGGGCACGATAAATCGCCTTCGGCTAAAACCCGAGGCAAAACTATGGAATAAGTTTGTTAAAACTTTTTAATGCCCTCCACACACAATACTATCGTTGATATACCACGTCTTTTGCTCATACATTCTATTTTGCATAATCGCATCATTAACATTGGAAAAATTATTTGCGATGAGATTTTTGTATGCAGCTCAAAAGATAAGGGTTATCTTTTCTTCCCTTGCTTAATTTCCAATCTTTGCAAGGAGATGCATGTCCCGAGTGAGTCCACCGATGAAAAGCCCTACCCAGTCTGGTTGGAATCAAGCACTAATCCGGAAGCTAATGGGAGAGGCACCGGAGATTCTTCAAGGCCCCCAATTGTCACGGCAACTCCTGCCGCCAAGGCAATCCCTAATGCCCAAGCACCTAACGCCAGGCAACTCGGCCATTAATCCCGGACACATTGAAGCACTTTTGCACCCATTGGAAAGCCGCCTAAGGCAAATTGAAGATCGGCAACTAATGTTCATGCGGTACATGAAGGAGCACAACAATGCCATCACCCAAGTCATCCTAGAAAGGTACCCGACAACCGTATGCCGTTCCCAATATTTCCCGCCGATATCCTTGCCACTGCAACCAAGGAAGCTGACGCCACGGCAACCAACCCTGACAACGCCCCGGCAACCACTGAAAAAGCCAAAGGTAAAGCACCTATGCCTGAATCAACTCCTACGGAATCATTTTCTGATTTTTCAGATTCGGACGAGTCCTCCATTGAACCAATAAAGACCGCACCAATTGAATCCTCCAAACGAAAAGCCATTGACATTGATGAAGAGGATGATGAGGACAACCCCGTACGAGGATCGATTCCACCACCGGCAACAAGAAAACAACCATTGCGTTCAAGCAAGAAAATCAAGACGCCAACTAGAAGGAAACTAATCATCTACGATGACGAACTCTCGGAGTAAGTCCTCGTATGCATTTTTATTTTTATTGTTATTTTTCGTTATTTTTATGCATGCATTGAGGACAATGCCTCACTCGAGTTTGGGGGGGGATTGTTATTAGTAATTACCATGTTTAGTTACATTAATCTTAAGCATTACATTTAGGATACATAAATTGCTTGCCATGCCTTTAAATTGGAACAAGAATTGCTTAGATTTGATGAATATTCAATGATGACTTTACCAATGCACTTAATTGATAGAATTTTTATTCTAGGATAACCATGAAAAACTTAGAATTGTACTATGATGCTAAATTTGATGAAACACTGTTGTGGTTTGATTGATTTAAGGAGTTCTAGTAAACTTAGGTTGATAATTAACTAATTGGGGGATTAGAATAAAATTGGATGAATGCTAGAGGTGCCCAAATTGGCTCTAGCATATGCTAAAAAATTTGATCACTAGAGGTGCCCAAAACTGGCTCTAGGAGGCGTTAAAATTTTTTCTGTTAACTAGAGGTGCCCAAACCGGCTCTAGTCGATTAAATTAACTTAAGAAAACTAAAAATAAAACACTAGAGGTGCCCAAATTGGCTCTAGTTAAAACATGTTAAAAAGAACCCAATGAAGTAATTTGAAAACCTATTGTTTGCATAGAATCCGAAAAATCAACTTGCACACAACTCCGCACACACTCACAAGCATTATAGTTTGATTCTGAGTAATTCATCGATTTTTCTGAAAAATAAAAAGCCAATCATACTTTGTGCCCTGGTTCGTAGAATTGAAATCAAGTTCAAAGCTAAGTTTGTGAAAATTTGAAGTCTTGGCGCGGTAATTATGAGTTTGCATTGCTTGAGGACAAGCAATAGTTCGAGTTTGGGGGTGTGATAAGTGTTCAAAAGTACTATTTTTCTTACCCTTTTACTCATATTATTGTTAGACTTAGGCTCATAATAGTTGCATAGTTAGCCATTCATGCATTAATCCATGATTCCTTCAATTGTTGAGCTTGATTACATAACTTGGTGATTTTTGGGGAAATAGATGCTGCTTTGGTGTGTTTTTGTGTATGTATGTGCAGGATCACTTGCCAAAGCAATGCCGAGCTAGTTGCCGTGGCAATGCATGAAGGATATGCCGAGCTAGTTGCCGTGGCGTGCATGAAGGAGACGCTGAGCCAGTTGCCATGGCATTTGTCGACAAAGACCAAAAGCAATATGGATGTCGAAATTCATGATTTTACAAGCCCAAGATGACATGGAACAAGGTCCAAGCCCAAAGGAATTTGATTGCCATGCAGAGATTAAAGAAGAATTAAATTCCAAGAGGATAGGAGAAGTTCTAATAGGAATAAAATTATAATAAAGAATTATATTCTTTAAAGATAATTTAATTCCAACTCAAACTCCTCCTCAAAAAGGACTTTGGCCTAGCCCTATAAATATCAAGGAGATTTCGACAATTCAAAGGGAGAGAGAAAGAGGGAATTTCGACAACTCCAAGAGAGGAAGCAAGGGGAATTTTCGCAGCATCTAGGGCAAGGAGGATTTCGACAAGCCTCTTCCTTCATCTTTGTTCGATTGGGTTCATGCTAGGGATTAATTATCTTGTGTTTCTTTGGAACCTAGCCATGAACTAAATTTACTTGGCTATGGTTATTGTGTTTTGAGATTGTGAGAAACTATTGGTTTTTGTTTAGGTAATAAGAGTTTGCACTTTTCTATTTCAAGGTTTATTCATTCTTGATTCTTATTATTGTTTGCAGTGAATTGGGAGAGGATCTCGTGATTTCATCCATTTATCTAATATCGGGAGAGTTAGATTCAAGAAACGAATGAATATGATCTTTATTCAATCCAATGATGGTGAAGATTAATCCGGCTTAGGAATAAGTTAAGGATTTCAACGGCTAAGAGGAGCGCAAGATTGGTTGTTGTTCACCCTTGATTCACGCAGGGATGTATTATCAAGGCATGCACAAATAGCTAGAGTTTCGACTTAGGGATAAGAAGAAACCATTGAAGAACGCTCCGCCGAACCTTGAAGTTGCTGCCCGATCGCCCAAGTAGTTGCCCAACTAGTCGCCCAAGCAACCATCAATTAGTCGCTACGGCAACCCCGTCGTGCAAGTTGCCACGGCAACTGAGTTGCCCGTGCACTCTTTTACCAAGACAATCCAATCGGCTATCACACCTCAACTCACGATAACCTAGCCTATCTCTCTCATTCGAATTCATCTTTTCTTTTACTTAATTACTTTCTAGATTAGTTATTAGTTAAAACTTCTATAATCCTTCACTTGTGTTTTTACTTTTTACAGTGCAAGAGACTAGATTCTTGAAGTGGCACCAATCCCTGTGGAGACGATATCTTTTATACTATAACTTGCGACGTGTATACTTGTACATTTGCGTAGCACTTATTACGCGCAACACTCAATGTAGCAAAACAAAGGCTTAAAAATCCCTAAAAAATTAGGAAAATAAATTAAGACTTGATAATATAAACAAAACTATTGAAGGATACATTTTTATGCATCTTGCTATCTTAGTGAACTAGGTGAGTTCTATTTGCTCCATTTAACTTTCCCTAGTATGAATGATAGTACTAGCAAATAGTGAATAAAAGTCTTCACTAGATGACACTGCTCATAGGGCTTGGGGATGGGCTATTTTCTCCACTCCATTTTTAAGTTCTAGAGAGTTAGTGTTATAAGATGAAGCCCCAAGGATATAGTTTTCAAACACAAAAAGTACAGGGAGTATTAAAAGAATGTGCTAGAAAAAAATGCCAAGGCAACAAAAGAAAGCAACCTTAAGCTTCTCTAAAGCTATTAAGTGATGAACGCATCTAACTAGCACACACTACACCTGTAATAGACTTGATATTTTGAAAAAAAAAAACTGTAAGCTCTAATGCATTGCTTATCATTAACATAGTTGAGGAATGAACTACTACTACAACATAACTTGGAATCACTATAATCATAGCTTAGTGGAACCTTAGGACTTAGGGGTTCTTTACTGTTCTTATTTTCTATTTTTGTTTTCTTTCTTTCATTTTGCATCGCTTGAGGATAAGCAAAAGTTCAAGTTTGGGGGTATTTGATGAGTGCATACATGATCTATTTATTATGCCAATTTTACTTGTCTTTTGCATGTTTTCAAGCTCATATAGTTTGCATTTAAGTTAGATTGTACATATTTGCATGTAGACAGGGAGTTACATCGCTTGTGCTTTAAACAATATATATGTTGGTGCTTTGCACAAGAAAGGTGGTGCTTTGAGGTGTATGTGTAGGATGTTGGTAGATGTTGGAGGATTACTGGAGCAGAAGAGGAGTATAATGCATGGATGGAGCTGACGAGGCATAAGGAGTTGGAGATTATTATACTTTTTCCCACATGGACTTTCTCCTAGATACGCAACATTAAATGAAGCAGGAAACTAATGGCTTTCTTTAATGAAGCTGTACACACTTTAGGGTACTGAAACCCTAGTTTCACTGCCTATATAAGAGAGACTTGGACATAAGGATGGGAATCGGGTGGGACAGGAAAGATTTTGTATTCAACATTCCGTCCCTAATACTTGCGTTTATGATTTAAAGAAATCCCCATTAAATGCTTCAGGGATATTTTTGTCCCCATACGGATCCCCACAGTTTTCGGTGAATCCCAACTCCATAAAAATTAAACAAAATTATTATTTTACTAACCAAAATAAATGATCAATTCAATTTAAATTAAAAAGTTTAGATACTTCGATTGGAAGCATTTACGAAGGTTTTAGTTTATATGTAAAACTAAGATAGAAACATGTTGAGAAACTTGAGTGTGGATAGGTTTGAGAGAAAGTTAAAGCGATAATATTATAGTTAGGATTTTTTATTAAGATATATATTAGTGGCATATAGATAAATAAGTATATTTTTTTAAAAAAATTCTTGTAAAATATTGGGGATCCTTGCGAATAATTTTTTTGGATCCCTGCGGTTATTTATACGGTTACGGTTTGGCTATCCCCATGGTTCGAATATAGCAATCCTCGTCCCCATCCCTATTTAAGCTTTGGTGATAAAACTTCCCTCGTCCCCATCCCCATGGGTGAAGATTTTGGTTATTCCCCATCCCCGTCGGTTCGGATCCCTACAGTTTTCGGATATTACCCATCCAATTCCCACCCCTACTTGGACGCTACTTTAAGAGGACGCGATTACATGCAACGGTCCTAGTCTAAAGCTTGCGGAGAACCACCGAAGTTGAAGCTAGAGAATTCTCCTCATGATAGAGCCATCGAGAGAGGCCGATAGAGTGGGAGATATGCAGCACAGTTGGAAGGCTTGGAGGGAGTTTGTCGAGGACGCTCAACTCTTTTCTTACCTTGCTTGATAAATTGCCATTTTATCATGGATGTTTTACACTCAGACATGAGCGAATTACTTTAAGTTGGGATTATTGCGTCCCAGGATTTTATGTTTTAATTACCTTTTTATAATGATATAGTTGGTTTTCCATTTATCTATTTTGTTCATTGTATTTCATGCGTAGTTATTGTAAGAGCTATCGAAAGAGGCCTTTTAACTATTGATTTGTGGCTTAATATCGAGAGAGTTAGGTTATACAAACATGAACAGTGGGGCTAAATTGTTAACTTAGTTCTAATGTGGCTTAGACATAAGTTTAGGGTTTCAACGAATAAAAGGGAGTTCTTAAACAAACAATAGGGTTGTTAGGGTTCACACAGACATATATTACCTTAACCTCAATGTTATTAACTTCTAGGCATCGAAAGAGTTAGAAGTTCTTTAGAAAATCCTGTCGAGTAGATAAAGATTTTGATGGTTTACGTAGACATGTATTGCTAGTCACTATAGCATTGTAAACAGTGATTAAGCATATATCCTTAGCAATAATCCCAACGTCCATAATTAATTGTTAGTTGTTGCAGTTGTTCGTCTTAGTCATAGCTATCTTTAGTTTAATTGTTTTAGTCAAATCTACAATCATCAATACTTGCAAACACATTCTTAAGTTCGATAACTTCATAGTTATTTATCCAATCCTTGTGGGTTCGACACTCTACTCTTCACTTTATTACTTGATACTACAAGTATACTTGCTCTAAAGTGCATCACTATTCGACAAGCATCAATGCACTATTAGATCATACGCCTCGCAACTATCGGTCTCAATGATCACTTTTGGGTATCCGAGATTCTATGTTGTAGCAAGGCCATCATAGATTCACCACAGTTCTGCCTACAAAATAGTGCACATTCCAATGTCCTTTGCAAAACTGAATCGCCAATTTGTTTCAGAGTCTCGACCAACTCCTGCAAACGTAGCTAATTCTAAATTTGTATTCCTTGCACCATTCGTGTTAACCTTAATCCAATCCATGGGAGAGGTATCCCAAGGGTCTCAAAGTGTACCTGGACTAACGCATTTAACCGGCCAATTTACGACACTGATCAAGTGCAGCCAAACTCTTCTGTAGTCCTCATTCTTCTATGTGAAATACTCTCAGACATAACGTTATCCGGGAAGAAGATCTACGTGTTACGATACATCCAAATAGTCCAAATAATTGTGCCAAAAACAATATCCCAATCATCCCCACAAATAGGAAAAATAATGCGGCTGCTAAATATTGGTAATTAACCATTGTCAGACATCCATCGAAAAAAATTCACCCAATTTCTTAGGATTGATCAATTGAGGCCATAGAACACGGGGCTCAAAACAATCATGTAGTATGTGATAAATATCCTCCTTTAAAACACCAAAAATGCTACGACTTGGATCATCACTCATATGTCTTCGGACACGTTCACTATTTGTTAGAATCTTCCCCAAATAGAGCAACCATATAAACATACAGATCTGAGGTAATTCGCAGTATTTAGAGATAACACTCCAGTTTTGATTAGTCTTAGAGTTTAGCTCCCTAGCACACAAGACATATGCAGACTTAACTGAAAAGTTTTGATGTAACTCCCAACCCCAGCCAATAGAATCTGGAACGACATTCCCAACAGGGGGTTTAATTGCAACAATTGAAAAGAGTACCGAATGGGGTAAATACTCCTAAAATTTCTCCCACTACTAGCCTCTATTTAGCCCTGCCATAAAGGTGACCGATACATGCTCGATCACACCAATATGCTCACCAATGCAAAAATTTACTAGGGGACGAAAATTGTAACGCCCAGTTTTAGGCCCATAAGTTTTTAGGCTGATTAGACGGTCCGGTGGACCGAGATTAGAGATTTGAGTTGGATTCGATATTAAAATCAAAATAAATATTTTCGGTGAGAAAAAAATATGGGAAAATATCTAAAAATTCTTATTTAATATATGGATATTTTTGTTAAAGTTAATTTTGGAAAATAGAATTCGAAAATTGGATATTTTGGCTGGTGACCAAAATGTAAAGAATGAAAACTATTTTTAGTGACTATTTTGAAAAATGGTCAAATCTTAGAATCCTTAAGAATCTATTTTACTTAATGTTTTAATCTGATTTTCCTCTTATTTGGGACAAATTTTAATGAGTTTTAATTAAGGAAATTAAAGGGGAATTAATTAAGGAAGATTGTTATATCCTAAAAATCACTTTTGACGTAACTTCTTTTCTCAAACTTTTCTCTCAACTTCTCTTCAGCCAAACACTTTCTTTTGCATCAAAAATTTGAGGTAATGTTCTTAATTTCTTAAACCTTTGATTTCTAATGTATTCTTCAATTTTGTTTTACAAAATCTCATTGTTTCCTTTTGTTTTCAAGAGCAAAACATCCAATTGAGGGGAAATTCACCCATTAGAGGTAAAGTTTGTTCTTCTCCTCTAATGAATGATTCTTTATTGAAATTCCCAAGTATTTGATCCTTGTTTAATGTTTTCTAATGAGTTTTAATGATTCAATTGTGGAAATTTGTTAAATCAAGGTTTAATTGATGAGGTTAAGTGGTTTTCGTTTCAGATCTATTTTGTTGAGTTCTTGATTGGTTATAATCATGATTTTGATGTTTTATAATCTTAATAAGTTAGTTTTAACATCGGAATCCAGAAACTAGGTGAATCTCTAATTTCTTAGGTTGCTAGTGACATGTTTTTGGCGAGTTATGGGTGTTCAATGAATGTTGGAGGTATAAGGATGATGTTAGGTTGTTTTTTGGATGTTAATGGAAGTAAATTGATGGATTGAAGCTTTAGGTTTTGGCTGGGTTAAGTTTGGAAGGTGTTTGATGTTGTTTTCGGTTGTTGTGGAGGGGTTTCGGTTAAAGTTTGAGGAGGATTTTTGTGAATTGTTGTTGATGGGTTTGTGAATGCATTTTGATGAATTGAATTCTCTGTTTTGTTTGGTTAAATTAGGGGAAGTTGATCCTTAAGCTTGCGGCTCCATTTTGGAAGCTTTGAAGGAGTAGTTTGATAAGTGTTCAAAAGTACTATTTTTCTTACCCTTTTTACTCATATTATTGTTAGACTTAGGCTCATATTAGTAGCATAGTTAGCCATTCATGCATTAATCCATGTTTCCTTCCATCGTTGAGCTTGATTACATAACTTGGTAGTTTTTGTGGAAAAAATGTTGCTTTGGTGTGCTTTGTGTGTGTATGTGCAGGATCACTTGCCAAAGCAATGCCAAGCTAGTTGCCAGGGCAATGCATGAAGGATATGCCAAGCTAGTTGCCAGGGCAATACATGAAGGAGACGCCGAGCCAGTTGCCATGGCAATTGTCGACAAAGAGAAAATGCAATAGGGATGTCGAAATTAATGATTTTACAAGCCCAAGATGACGTGGAGCAAAGCCCAAACCCAAAGGAATTTGATTTCCATGCAGAGATTAAAGAAGAATTAAATTCCAAGAAGATAGGAGAAGTTCTAGTAGGAATACAATTATAATAAAGAATTATATTCTTTAAAGATAATTTAATTCCAACTCAAACTCCTCCTCAAAGAAGGACTTTGGCCTAGCCCTATAAATAGCAAGGAGATTTCGACAAGATGCATAGAGAGAGAGCAAGAGGGAAATTTCGACAAGTCCAAGGGAGAAAGCAAGGGATTTTCGACAAGCTTCATCTTTTCTTTCTTGTTCGATTGGGTTCATGCTAGGGATTGTTTATCTTGTGTTTCTTTGGAACCTAGCTATGAACTAAATTTACTTGGCTATGGTTATTGTGTTTTGTGGTTGTGAGAAACTATTGGTTTTTGTTTAGGTAATAAGAGTTTGCACTTTTCTATTTCAAGGTTTATTCATTCTTGGTTCTTATTCTTGTTTGCGAGTGAATTGGGAGAGGATCTCGTGATTTCATCTATTTATCTAATATCGGGAGAGTTAGATTCAAGAAACGAATGAATATGATCTTTATTCAATCCAATGATGGTGAAGATTAATCCGGCTTAGGAATAAGTTAAGGATTTCAACGGCTAAGAGGAGCGCAAGATTGGTTGTTGTTCACCCTTGATTCACGCAGAGATGTATTATCAAGGCATGCACAAGTAGCTAGAGTTTCGACTTTGGGATAAGAAGAAACCATTGAAGAACGCTCTGCCGAACCTTGAAGGTTGCTGCCCGTAAGCCCAAGTAGTTGCCCAACTAGTCGCCCGTGCAACCATCGATTAGTTGCCAAGGCAACCCGTTGTGTAAGTTGCCACGCGGCAACCGAGTTGCCCGTGCACTCTTTTACCAAGACGATCCAATCGGCTATCACACCTCAACTCACAATAACCTGGCCTATCTCTCTCATTTGAATTCATCTTTTCTTTTACTTTATTTGCTTTCTAAGATTAGTTATTAGTTAAACTTCTATAATCCTTTATTTGTGTTTTTACTTTTTACAGTGCAAGAGACTAGATTCTTGAAGTGGCACCAATCCCCGTGGAGACGATATCTTTTATACTATAACTTGCGGCGTGTATACTTGCACATTTGCGTAGCACTTATTACGCAACAAAGTTTTTGGCGCCGTTGTCGGGATTGGCAATAGCGACTTTGTTTTTATTTTCTTGCACTTTTTTTTTATTTTTCTTGTTTAAAATTCAAAGGGCTAACAAACTTTGGTTTTGCAGTGGTATATGACCAGGGCGAGACCGACTTCACCAGAATATCCCTTTGATCCAGAAATCGAACGAACCTTACAAAGACTTAGACGAAGGATAAGAGAAGCAATGGCAAATCAAGACGGCAATATGAATCAAGATGTTCGAGCAGGAGGAGGAGTGATTCTTGCACGAAATGTAACTATTCGAGACTATCTTGAAGAAGATCTTGATGGACTTAACCCAGGAGTTGTCGCACCTGAAATTGAAGCCGACCACTTTGAGTTGAAACCGGTAATGTTTAATATGATCAACACAATTGGTCAATTTGGCAGCTCAGCAGCTGAAGATGCACGGCAACATCTGAAATCTTTCCTCGAGATTTGCAACTCGTTCAAGATACACGGAGTCACCCCCGATGTCTTACGATTAAGATTATTCCCCTATTCACTGAGGGATAGGGCGAAAGCATGGTTGAATAGCATTCCTGCCGGATCCATAGCATCTTGGACTGATCTTTGTCGAGGTTTCCTTGCTAGATTTAATCCTACAAATTTGACTGATAAGCTTCGTAACGACATTACTTCTTTTCGGTACGCAGATGATGAATCCATGTACGAGGCTTGGGAGCGATATAGAGAACTTCTACACAAATGCCCTTTACACGGATTCCCGGCGTGGACTCAAGTAACAATGTTTTACAACGCCGTGAATACACCAACAAGGATAATGCTAGATGCCTCGGCAAACGGCATACTCCTAGATAAGTCACTGGAAGAAGCAATGCAAATTTTAAACAGGCTGGCCAAGAATGATTATCAATTCCCATCTACTAGAAGAGGAGGAGTTAGACGCCAAACCACAATACATGAACTAGGATCATCAGATTCAATTTCGGTACAATTGGCCACTTTAACCAAGATGGTCCAGAACTTGCAAAAACCAAACAACACACATGAAGTCAAGGTAATGGATTCTTTTTGTGAGTTATGTGGTGATAACCATAATTCTTCTGAATGTATGCAGAATCCGGAATCCAGCTTCTATGTGGGGAATTACAATCGGAGCAATAATGTGATGTCAAATACATACAATCAAGCTTGGAAGAAGCACCCGAATTTTTCATGGAGTAATCCCAACAATGCTTTAAACCAGAACAATCAGAATGCACAAGCATCGGGATTCCAGCAGAATATGCCACGGCAACAGATGCCACAGCAACAACCGACAACATCTAGTTCTTTGGAAAATTCTCTAAATGCTTTTATGATGAAAACTGAATCTTATATGGCTGAGAATAGTAATTTCATAAAAAGAACTGATGCTTTTATTAACAGGACCGAGATGAGATTGCAAAACCAAGAGGCGGCAATCAAATCATTGGAAAATCAAGTCGGACAGTTTGCTCAAAATTTGAACACTAGACCGCAAGGAGGTTTACCTAGCGATACTGAAGTCGCAAGAGGAACTGGCCATGAGCAATGTAAGGCAATCACCACCAAAAGTGGCCAACAACTTAGAGAGGTTCAAACCCGCTCGTCAAACAAAACTCCACAAAAAGATCAGGATGAACCTAGCGGCAAAGCCTCAGATGCTGAACCAGGAATTACCGCAGCAACCGGCAATAAGTATGCCTCGGCAACCGACGATAAAGACGCCTCAGCAACTTGCGATAAGCATACCCCGGCAACCCCAGTGGATAATGCCTCGGCAACTCCAGATGCCCCGGCAATGCCGTCAATCAGGTTTCAAACCAATGAAAGGATCGAAGATATCCGACTTCCACCACCATTCCCACAAAGGTTGAAGCGACAAAAGCAAGAATACCAATTCAAGAAGTTTCTTGATATCCTAAAGCAAGTCCACATCAACTTGCCACTGGTGGAAGCAATTGAACAAATGCCAAACTATGCCAAGTTTCTTAAAGACATTGTGTCCAAAAGAACAAGGCTAGGAGAGTTTGAAACAGTTGCCGCGACGGAGGGATGCATGGCAATGTTGCACAATCGTATGCCACCCAAGTTGAAGGATCCCGGAAGTTTCACAATACCATGTTCCATTGGAAATCACTATGTTGGGAAAATATTATGGGACCTTGGGGCTAGCATAAACTTGATGCCTAAATCGGTTTTCCAGAAACTAGGAATCGGGAAGGCAAGACCTACGACAGTTATGCTACAGCTAGCCGACAGATCCTATGTGCATCCAGAGGGAAAAATCGAAGACATACTAGTAAAAGTCGATAAATTTATTTTTCCCGCTGACTTTATTGTTTTGGATTGTGAAGCAGATGAGCATGCACCTATCATTCTCGGGAGACCATTCCTAGCGACAGGGAGAACCTTGATCGACGTTGAAAAGGGAGAACTCACAATGAGGGTGAATGACCAGCAGGTCAAACTAAATGTGTTCCAAACACTAAGGTATGCTGATGATCCAGAAGAATGCCAACTACTTCATGCCACGGCAGAGTTTAACTTCGATGAGGAATTTAGTTGCCTCGGCAACTACATTGCTGATCAAGAGGAACCTGAGGAGTATGAAGAACCGGTCGATGAGGAACAACAAGAAGAGGTAAATTGGCTAGTCAATCGACCAGGTACATACTTTGAACCACTGGACTACTCAGGTAAGGAAGGTAAGCTCGAAAAACCCTCTATTGAACAACCACCAATTCTTGAGTTGAAACAATTGCCAGAGCAACTAAAATATGCATACTTAGGAACCGATAATACATTGCCTATAATTATTTCTTCTAAGTTACAGCCTGAGCAGGAAAAGAAGCTGATCAAGATGTTGAAGCTACACAAAAAGGCAATAGGGTGGACAATTGCCGACTTAAAGGGAATTAGCCCGGCGGTGTGCATGCACAAGATCTTGTTGGAAGATGATCACAAACCTTCAATTGAGGCCCAGAGGAGACTGAATCATGCCATGAAAGGGGTTGTAATGAAAGAAATCATCAAGTGGCTTGACACCGACATTATATACCCTATCTCCGATAGTACGTAGGTAAGTCCGGTACAATGTGTTCCGAAAAAGGGAGGTATAACAGTGGTAAGCAATGAAAATAATGAACTTATCCCAACCAGGACTGTGACCGGTTGGAGGGTTTGTATGGACTATCGAAAGCTAAACAAAGCCACTAGGAAAGACCACTTCCCATTACCCTTTATTGATCAAATGCTTGACCGTCTTGCAGGTAAACCCTTTTATTGTTTTCTTGATGGATATTCAGGTTACAATCAGATTGCCATAGCACCAGAAGATCAAGAAAAGACAACCTTTACATTCCCATACGGTACTTATGCCTTCCGAAGGATGCCGTTCGGATTGTGTAACGCCCCGGCAACCTTCCAAAGATGCATGATGGCACTCTTTTCAGACATGGTCAAAGACTTCCTTGAGATCTTCATGGATGATTTTTCGGTTTTTGGTAATGACTTCAACGGCTGTCTCGGCAATTTAGAGAGGGTGTTGGCAAGATGCGAAGAAACGGATTTAGTCCTCAATTGGGAGAAATGCCACTTTATGGTAGATGAAGGAATAGTGCTCAGCCACAAGATTTCATCCAAGGGAATTGAAATAGACAAAGCCAAGGTGGACGTGATCGAGGATTACCCCCACCAAATTCGGTTAAAGGAATTCGAAGTTTTCTCAGACATGCAGGTTTTTACAAGAGGTTCATTCATAACTTTTCTAAAATCACTAAACCATTGTGTAATATGCTTGAACAGGATAAAGTCTTCGATTTTGATGATTCTTGCACCCAAGTATTCGAAACCCTAAAGAAAAAGCTTACCTCGGCACCTATTGTCGTTCCACCAGATTGGACGCTACCTTTTGAGCTCATGTGTGATGCAAGTGATTTCGCGGTAGGAGCAGTCCTAGGCCAACGCACAGGTAAGACCTTCCATGTGATATACTACGCTAGTAAAACTCTTAATGGTGCTCAAGTGAATTACACAACAACGGAGAAAGAGTTACTAGTTGTAGTTTTCGCATTTGACAAGTTTTGATCCTATTTAATTGGTACAAAGGTAATTGTTCATACGGACCATTCGGCAATCAAATACTTATTTGCTAAAAAGGATGCTAAACCTCGTTTGATTCGTTGGATATTGCTTTTACAAGAATTTGATATTAAGGACAGGAAAGGAACAGAAAATCAAGTGGCCGATCACTTATCACGTTTGGAACGCAATAGGGAGGAGGATGCAGATCTAGAGATATGTGATGCATTCCCGGATGAACAAATTTTAGTTGCCTCGGCAACCCTAGACGCCTCGGTAACCCTAGATGCCTCGGCAACCCTAGACGCCTCGGCAACCCACGACGCCTTGGCAACCATAGATGCACACGCCTCGGTAACTCTCGATGCCGCAACAACCTTTGACGCGCACGCCTCGGCAATTTTGGGAGCAGTCGCCACGGGCGTACATGCCTCGGCAATACCCTGGTACGCGGATTTAGTTAACTTCCTTGTTTGTGGTATTTTTCCTTATGACATTACTCACCAAGGGAAGAAGCGGTTCCGCCATGATGCTAAGCATTACTTTTGGGACGAGCCTCTTTTGTTTAAACAATGTGCAGATCAGGTTATACGTCGATGTGTCCCTGAAGAAGAGCAACAGAATGTACTCCGACAATGCCATTCTTCACCCTATAGAGGACATTTTGGAGGAACTCGTACCGCAGCCAAAGTTTTGCAATCCGGGTTGTATTGGCCAACATTGTACAAAGATGCCCAAGACTTCTACAAGCAATGTGATCGTTGCCAGAGGACGGGCAATATCTCTAGACGACATGAGATGCCGCTCCAGAACATCATCGAGGTGGAACTGTTCGGTGTATGGGGGATCGATTTTATGGGACCTTTCCCATCTTCATTTGGCAACCTCTACATTCTACTTGCCGTCGACTACGTGTCTAAATGGGTTGAGGCAGTTGCAGTTCCCAACAACGATTCCAAGACCGTGCAACGATTCCTGCAGAAAAACATATTTACACGGTTTGGGATGCCGAGAGCAATTATCAGCTACGAAGGCAAGCATTTTGACAACAAACTAATTGCCAAGATGTTGCAACGCTTCGGCATATCACACAAGATCGCCACGGCATATCACCCACAAACCAACGGGCAAGCAAAAATTTCCAACCGGGAGTTGAAGGGAATACTCGAGAAAGTTGTAAATCCCTCAAGGAAGGATTGGTCATTAAGACTAGATGACGCACTTTGGGCATATCGCACTTCATTCAAAACACCCTTAGGTATGTCCCCCTTCCGACTTGTCTATGGTAAAACATGTCATCTACCGGTGGAAATCGAGCACAAGGCGTACTGGGCAATCAAGACTGTGAATATGGATTGGGAAAGTGCCAGACAAAAGCGTTTGATGGATCTCAATGAGATAGAAGAATTTCGTTCACTCGCCTATAACAATGCACGAATCTACAAGGAGAAAACAAAGCGATGGCACAACAAGAAACTATTGCCACGGCAATTCACGCCAGGGCAACTAGTTCTCTTATTCAATTCTAGGCTAAAACTTTTCCCGGGAAAGCTGAAATCAAGATGGTCGGGACCATTTGAAGTCGTCAAACCATTCTCCCATGGCGCCGTGATAATCAAGTCCATCTCTGACAACCATGAATTCAAAGTTAATGGACAAAGATTGAAGCACTACAATGGTGCCCATGTGGAACGTAACAAGGAAGTGGTCAATTTAGGAGATGCATGAGCATGCTCTCCCTTTTTATATTTTTATTTTTATTTTTTTTGACTATTTAATTATTTTATTTTTTCTGATTTTTTTAAAATTTTTTTTTTATTTTTTTTCGATTATTAGTAGTTTTAGGATAGATTTTTTTATTCAAGTTCAAGAATCCTATTACACATCTTTATTTATTTTCTCTATTAATTTATATTTAATTTTAATCCTTATTTGATTTGTCTTTGAATTGTAGGAAAAGAAGTTCAAGATAAAGAAGGAATTCTAAACCAAGTAGGAAAACATCTTCAACAAGGAAAATTCTAAACCAAGTAGGAAAACATCTTCAACAAGGAAACTAAGGGGCTGAATCTAAAGCTTATATAAAGCCTCCAATTCATCCTAACCAAAACCCCCTTGTCGACAACTCCTACAAAACCCTAACCCCTTTTTCATTTTTTTTCAATCCCACCCACCTATCTTTTCTATAAAACCCATCACCCTTAACCTATTCCTACTTTCTATCTTGCAACTTTTGAGTTTCTTTTCTTTTCTTTGTTTTTACTCACAACCAAGAGCATCCATGGCATCCAAGATTAAACTTTTAGTTCATCCAAGTTCCTCCAAAGAACCAAGATACAAGAAGTTTGCTACACCGGTGGTTCAAGAAAGATTTCAATCCAAGTTTGAAAGCCGGAAGATTCATGAAGAACAAGGTTTTGAATACTCCAACTTTCATCAAGATTTCAGCCTCGAACCATTCATCTTCAAGAGGATTGCACATCAAAAGTGGCAAATCTTTTGCCATCAACCAGAACTGGGTAATATCTCATGGGTAAGAGAATTCTATGCTCACTCACCTAACCCGGATAATCCTTATGTTTTTGTTCGTGACAAGGCCATACTTATAAGTCCCGAAAGCATCAACACCTTTTACGGACTTTACATTGAGAAGGACGAGCATCAAGCCTTCGTTGACCAAATCAATCCCATGCAACTCGACAAGGTGCTTCAAGAACTCACTCAACCGGGAACTCATTGGAACAACGATAAATACAAGGGCACGGTAAATCGCCTTCGGCTTAAACCCGAGGCAAAACTATGGAATAAGTTTGTTAAAACTTCTTTAATGCCCTCCACACACAATACTACCGTTGATATACCACGTCTTTTGCTCATACATTCTATTTTGCATAATCGCATCATTAACATTGGAAAAATTATTTGTGATGAGATTTTTGTATGCAGCTCAAAAGATAAGGGTTATCTTTTCTTCCCTTGCTTAATTTCTAATCTTTGCAAGGAGATGCATGTCCCGAGTGAGTCCACCGATGAAAAGGCCCTACCCAAGTCTGGTTGGAATCAAGCACTAATCCGAAAGCTAATGGGAGAGGCACCGGGAGATTCTTCAAGGCCTCCAATTGCCACGGCAACTCCTACCGCCACGGCAATCCCTAATGCCCAAGCACCTAACGCCAGGGCAACTCGGCCATTAATCCCGGGACACTTTGAAGCACTTTTGCACCCATTGGCAAGACGCCTAAGGCAAAATGAAGATCGGCAACTAATGTTCATGCGGTACATGAAGGAGCACAACAATTCCATCACCCAAGTCATCCTAGAAAAGTACCCGGACAATCGTGTGTCGTTCCCAATCTTTCCCGTCGAGATCCTTGCCCCGGCAACCAATGAAGCAGTCGCCACGGTAACCAAGGAAGCTGACGCCACGGCAACCAACCCTGAAGATGCCACGGCAACCAAAGCTAAAGACATCCCGGCAACCACTGCAAAAGCCAAAGGTAAAGCACCTATGCCCGAATCAACTCCTACGAAATCATTTTCTGATTTTTCAGATTCGGACGAGTCCTCCATTGAACCAATAAAGACCGCACCAATTGAATCCTCCAAGCGAAAAGCCATTGACATTGATGAAGAGGACGATGAGGACAACCCCGTACGAGGATCGATTCCACCACCGGCAACAAGAAAACAACCATCACGTTCAAGCAAGAGAATCAAGACACCGACTAGAAGGAAACTAATCATCTACGATGATGAACTCTCGGAGTAAGTCCTCGTATGCATTTTTATTCTTATTTTTTATTTTTATTTTTTCGGTATTTTTATGCATGCATTGAGGACAATGACTCACTCGAGTTTGGGGGGGATTGTTATTAGTAGTTACCATGTTTAGTTACATTCACTTAAGTATTACATTTAGGATACATAAATTGCTTGCCATGCCTTTAATTGGAACAAGAATTGCTTAGATGTGATGAATATTCGATGATGACTTTGCTAATGCACTTAATTGATAGAATTTTTATTCTAGGATAACCATGGAAAAACTTAGAATTTTACTATGATGCTAAATTTGATGAAACACTGTTGTGGTTTGATTGATTTAAGGAATTCTAGTGAACTTAGGTTGATAATTAACAAATTGGGGGATTAGAATAAAAAATTGGATGAATGCTAGAGGTGCCCGAAATTGGCTCTAGCATGTGCTAAAAAAAATTGATCACTAGAGGTGCCCGAAACTGGCTCTAGGATGTGTTAAATTTTTTTTTAACTAGAGGTGCCCGAAACCGGCTCTAGTCGATTAAATTAACTTAAGAAAACTAAAAACAAAACACTAGAGGTGCCCAAAACTGGCTCTAGTTAAAACATGTTAAATAGAACCCAATGAAGTAATTTGAAAACCTCTTGTTTGCATAGAATCCGAAAAATCAACTTGCACACAACTCCGCACACACTCACAAGCATTATAGTTTGATTCCGAGTAACTCCTAAGTTTTCCGAAAAATAAAAAAGCCAATCATACTTTGTGCCCCGGTTCAGAGAATTGAAATCAAGTTCAAAGCTAAGTTTGTAAAAATTGAAGTCTTGGCAGGTAATTATGAGTTTGCATTGCTTGAGGACAAGCAATAGTTCGAGTTTGGGGGTGTGATAAGTGTTCAAGAGTACTATTTTTCTTACCCTTTTTACTCATATTATTGTTAGACTTAGGCTCATATTAGTAGCATAGTTAGCCATTCATGCATTAATCCATGTTTCCTTCCATCGTTGAGCTTGATTACATAACTTGGTAGTTTTTGTGGAAAAGATGCTGCTTTGGTGTGCTTTGTGTGTGTATGTGCAGGATCACTTGCCAAAGCAATGCCGAGCTAGTTTCCAGGGCAATGCATGAAGGATATGCCGAGTTAGTTGCCAGGGCAATGCATGAAGGAGACGCCGAGCCAGTTGCCATGGCAATTGTCGACAAAGAGAAAATGCAATAGGGATATCGAAATTAATGACTTTACAAGCCCAAGATGACGTGGAGCAAAGCCCAAACCCAAAGGAATTTGATTTCCATGCAGAGATTAAAGAAGAATTAAATTCCAAGAAGATAGGAGAAGTTCTAGTAGGAATACAATTATAATAAAGAATTATATTCTTTAAAGATAATTTAATTCCAACTCAAACTCCTCCTCAAAGAAGGACTTTGGCCTAGCCCTATAAATAGCAAGGAGATTTCGACAAGATGCATAGAGAGAGAGCAAGAGGGAAATTTCGACAAGTCCAAGGGAGAAAGCAAGGGATTTTCGACAAGCTTCATCTTTTCTTTCTTGTTCGATTGGGTTCATGCTAGGGATTGTTTATCTTGTGTTTCTTTGGAACCTAGCTATGAACTAAATTTACTAGGCTATGGTTATTGTGTTTTGTGGTTGTGAGAAACTATTGGTTTTTGTTTAGGTAATAAGAGTTTGCACTTTTCTATTTCAAGGTTTATTCATTCTTGGTTCTTATTCTTGTTTTATGAAGTGAATTGGGAGAGGATCTCGTGATTTCATCTATTTATCTAATATCGGGAGAGTTAGATTCAAGAAACGAATGAATATGATCTTTATTCAATCCAATGATGGTGAAGATTAATCCGGCTTAGGAATAAGTTAAGGATTTCAACGGCTAAGAGGAGCACAAGATTGGTTGTTGTTCACCCTTGATTCACGCAGGGATGTATTATCAAGGCATGCACAAGTAGCTAGAGTTTCGACTTAGGGATAAGAAGAAACCATTGAAGAACGCTCTGCCGAACCTTGAAGGTTGCTGCCCAGAAGCCCAAGTAGTTGCCCAACTAGTCGCCCAGGCAACCATCGATTAGTTGCCAAGGCAACCCCGTTGTGCAAGTTGCCACGGCAACTGAGTTGCCCGTGCACTCTTTTACCAAGACGATCCAATCGGATATCACACCTCAACTCACAATAACCTGGCCTATCTCTCTCATTTGAATTCATCTTTTCTTTTACTTTATTTGCTTTCTAAGATTAGTTATTAGTTAAACTTCTATAATCCTTTATTTGTGTTTTTACTTTTTACAGTGCAAGAGACTAGATTCTTGAAGTGGCACCAATCCCTGTGGAGACGATATCTTTTATACTATAACTTGCGACGTGTATACTTGCACATTTGCGTAGCACTTATTACGCGCAACATAGTTCATAGTCGGCGAGCGAGGTTTTGCGAAGTCGGTGAGTGAGAAAGTGGTTTTATCTTTAAAATGGTTTAAAGGTTATTTTGGGAGTTTAAATTAAGTTTAAAATACTAGTTTAAATTCGGAAGTAAGAACGATGAGATTTCTCTCTCGGTCGTGCTTTGACGAAATTATTTTTATGCACTTGGTTTTGAATTACATTGTACTTACTATTTATGCATAATTTAAATATGTTTTATACTATTTTTGATCATATATTGATGATGGATGCATTTGGTAAATGATCCTTGTAAGTACATGGAATACTTGTAATGTATGGTTTAATGCATTAGAAATGATTTTGATGTTGCATATAAAATCAAAGAGGTACATGGTTAGTAATAAATTATATTGTCAAGTGATGTGGTTTAAAATTTTATCAAATATAGTTGGTCGGCCATAGGATTGATAGTGCACTATAAAAATTCACCTCGCGTGTTGAGGGGTCTATGTGTACCGAATACTGCACCACGAGTACTCTAACGGTTGAGGGGTTATATGGTACCAGAAACTCTCGTTAGTGAATTATACATCTAACTGATGATAGGGGTTGTGATTGTACCGGTTGTGATGGTACCATAATTCTGGTTGAGATTGTATGAAGTGTTGAGAGGGCACTTGTTGAATCTGTGTATCCGATGTAATATTTTGTTGATGGATTATGTTGTATAATGTTGATTTATATATGTTTACTCTTTAAGCCTTGCATATGGGTTGTTATGCATGAGAAAACTTAAATTGAGGGGTTGCAAATGAGAATTTTGTTGTTAATCCATGATGCATGTTGCATATGACTTAATATGCATGTTTTGGAAATGTTAAGTGCATAGTTTGAAAAGCATGATGTTAACTTCATGGGGACGTGTATTAGAGTAACAGTAAAACTCAAAATTTTAAGTGGAATCAATCTTGTATTAGAGTAACAATAAAACTCAATTTCTTTCTCTTTTCTACATCAAATTGTTTTTCATTAATATTTAATGTAGAAAAATGAAGGAGAATTTTAGTTTTATTACTACTGTAATACAATAATGATTCCATTGAAAATATATTTAAGGGATATTAGTATGCTTAGCATAACTAGAAACAGTCGAAGACTTTTCCAATATTTTATAAATATTTTTAAATTTTGATTTCTTTTATATTTATAAATTTGATATTTATAATTTTATGTTTTTACTAATTCTTTCAACAAAAAAATTAATTATGCCTTCGAATTCAATTAAAATAATCTTCCTATGCCACGTCCTCCACCCAACTGCTAACAGCTCTGCGAATACCACAGAGCCCAAGAACAGCCTTCCAAACACTGCAAGTCCCAGAACATTAAAAAAAAATATGATTCCGAGACTCTAAAGCCTCCTCACAAAATACACAAGGACCATCAGTAGCAATCCCCATATGAGCCAAACGATTTTGGTAGGCAATCTATCCCAAATGGGCATCCAAGACAGCATGTTGTGCTTTGGAATGAGAAGGGGAACCATATGAGCTTATTATGCCAAGTCACCTTATTTCTTCTCTCGCGAATCTGATCCCAACACCAACTAGTTAGAACCACGGTCCAGTCAAAGACACTTGAGAAAATAGGTAGAGCAGAATCTCTAAATTTCAATATCTTCCTCAGATTTCAGTCAGAATTTTGTTTGCATTCAAATTTCCAGAAATCTGCATTTTTAAGAACATATTCACAAAACCAGGCAATCCATAAAGAACCTTCCCTAATAAGCAGATTCTTCACTAAAAAGAGCATACAAGCCCTGTTCCACAAAGCCAAATCTCGAATTCCCAAGCCTTCCTCTGATTTGGGAAAACAGATATTAAACCAACTAATACGAGCACCGTGAGCAGCAACATCCCTCCCTCTCCAATAAAACATGGAACACAGTTGCTCTACTCTTTTCAACACAGCAGAAGGCAAAATGTTCTGCCTACACTAGAAATTCAGAATGCTAAAAAGCACAACTTTAATTAGTTGTAGTCTACCAGCATAGGAAAACATTTTACTATACCACAAATCCAATCTAGCCTTCACTTTTTCCAACAAAACAGAACAATCCTTCAAAGACATTTTACGAGTGTTCACAATGCACCAGCCCTTTATGAAAGCTGTTTGATTCAAAGAAACCATATTTGGAAAGAAATCTTCAAGCCTAGTCACCAATATCTTTGTAATAGCTTTATAAATCACTGAGCAGCAAGCTATGGGCCTAAACTCCCTTGCCCTACAAGAGTTAGGAGGTGTAGGAACAAGAACAATGAAGGTGGCATTAAAAGCTAGCAACAATACTAAAGAAATGAAAATGTATTGTATGGTTGCTACCGTATCATGGCCAACAATATCCCAAGAAGATTGGAAAAAGCTAGATGTGTATCCATCAGGATCAGGGGCTTTATCTTTCCCTTGGGAGAAAATGGCTCGCTTCACTTCATCAACAGTAATGCCTCTATTCAACTCCTCCTATAGTGACTGAGGAATGAAAAAATTAATAAGCTCCTTCAAGACATCCACTCCACAACCTTTTACAGCCTCATCAGCTGTGACAATCTGTTTTGTAAAGAAAATGATGAATTCAATGGATATAGAATCAAAAGAATCAAGTCTGCTACCATTCTCATCTTCCAAAACTCTTATGGTGTTCCTTTTCTTCTTGACAGGAACAACATTGTGAACAAATTTAGAACCTTGATCAGCCTCTTGTAACCATCTGACTTTTGCTTTCTGTTGATAAAAACTGGCCTCAACTACCACCAAATCAGCTAATTCTAACTGCAACTTTTTTTTTTAGCTTCCAAATTACAGTGAATAGGACCAGAGAGATTCTGAAGCTGCTGCTGTTCAAACTGATTCTTCTTGTAATACTCATTTTCTGTCCGGGCCTTAAAGCCCAAAATATATTATATTACAACCCTCACAGCCCATACGCCAAATAACCAACATTAAATCTGATAACCTAATTACATATAAACCTAAATAGCCTAGGCCCGATTATCCAATCCATAACCATTATAATTTGATCCAAATCCATAACCTAAACCTAATTACAACTTAACCCTCAAAAAATAATAACCCTAACCCCCTTAAGTCTGCCAGCCGACGCCGCCCCTTGGCTTTCCAATTCCTCACGCGTGGTCGCCACGCGCGGCTCCTCAGTGCCTCGTGGCCACCACGACCATCCCACCGCTGAAGTCTGATGCCATGCCTGCTCCACCGCCCTGCAAAAGAAGAAAAGGGATATCATATCCTGCAAAAGAAAAATTAGATATGAAAGTGGATGTAACCGAATTATTTTTGGTTTTTAAAATACATGTAAATCGGGTATAAAACCCTCGAAAATAGAATGTAAAAGGGACTCTCTTTTTCCAGATTCGAAATAAAAAACAACAAAAAATTTCTCTATCCATTCCACTCAAAGCCAAAACATAGAGCAAAAAATCAGAGAGATTAAGACTAAAAAATCAAAGAAAAAAAGAGGTAAACAATATAAAAACCTTTCGGGTTTTTTTCAGATCTAGGAAAAAAGGGAGATTTTTAAGAAAACTAACATGGGATTCATGTTGAGGTGAAAAGTCGAACCAAACCAACCATTTTTACGAACTCCGGCCACCATGGATGGCAGTGAGCGTTGACGGCGAACGACGGCACGCGGCGGTGCTTCAACGAACGAGGGCGACCGACCACCGAGTGAGGGGGAGAGAAGTTGACAGAGTTTGGGAGAGGGTTGAGGTTTTTTTTTAAACTCAGGGAATAAATGAATTGTTTTGGCAGATTTAGGCTATTTATATGGCTTCAAAAAAGACGTCATTTTGGCATCAGCTCCCAAGCCCAAAACGACGTCATTTTGGCTCTTGTATCCGGATATGCGACCCGACTCGGGAGGATCCGCACGTTTTTAATGGAAATGGGCAAACTACAGATCCAGTCATTCCACTTTCTGTATCCTTACAATTTTGTTCTTTTTCAGTTCTTTTCCTTATAATTTTGTCACGCAATTCATGTTTATTTACATTTTGATCCGCAATTTAATTTTTGTTTACTACTACTACTGTATCCTTACAATTTCGTCCCTTTTCAATTCTTTTCTTTATAATTTTGTCACGCAATTCACGTTTATTTACATTTTGATCCGTAATTTAATTTTTGTCTACTACTACTACTACCACTACCACCACCACTACCACCACTACTTCCACTACTACTACCACCACTACCACTACCACTACCACTACCACTACTACTACCACCACCACCACCACTACCACTACTACCACTACCACTACCACCACCACCACCACCACCACTACCACCACCACCACCACCACTACCACTACTACCACTACTACTACCACTACCACTACCACTACTACCACTACCACTACTACTACTACTACCACTACTGCCACTACTATCACTACCACCACCACCACTACCACTACCACTACCACTACCACTACCACTATACTCGTAATATTTATAATCTAACATATATATATGTATTCGTATATATATCTCGCACATTGTTTTAATCGAATTTTAAATTAAAACCCTTCATTAGGGATTATTGTAAAAAACGTACCTCGAACGTAAGGGGTGCCGCTTTCCATTAGTCTCTATTACAAAATACAATTTCTAATCCTAAATTATAATTTTCAAAATAGATTCTCTTCATTCGGGAATCTAACGGAAATTATGCCCTGAGTGTAGGGGTGTAAATTCCTTTCATACAAAGAAATATTCTTTTAAATATTTTAAGGGATCACAAATTTTAAATTAAATTTGAATTTTTAATTTCCATCATTTAGACAATAGGCATTGTAGGAGTGCTCATCCTTCCTCAGACGTAACTGACTCCTGAACCTATTTTTCTGGTATCGTAGACTAAAACTCATTATTTTAATAAAATGACACAAAAATAGGTTTTATTAAAATAGTCGGGTTTTTAGGTGATTCAATCTCACCTAAATTAAAAAAAGTTGGTGGCGACTCTATTCCAAATATTATTCGTAAAAGTGCGTCAAGCACCATCGCAGGCGGGACCATTGTAATAGCTTGGCGACTCCGCTGTTGAACTTTTTTTAAGAGTGTCGAGCCACCGGTCTATTATTTTTTATCTTAATAAGTGGAAATTATAAATTCGGTTTAATTTATTTTATGATCCCTTTTCCTTCCAAACATTTTACAAAAAAAGGTTTTTCTAAAATTTTGTTTTCCTGGTTTTGCATATCACGAGCTCTGCACCTGAGCTTCGTCCTTTCCAAGTGGAAGTGAGAAGCTACGCCTTCGTGAGGTATCGCTTTCGTGCAGGATAGTGGATCACTTCCATGATACATATGTACATTTGTCTTCGTGAGTTCTTTATCTCCGTGCAGACATGGGGAAATGTATCCTCCCGAATCGATGTCCTAGCGACAGTTCATGTACCGTTACTTTAGAGCCTAAACCGCATGTAGTGAACCATAGCATTCTACCTTATCTAGAGCCATACCGAACCTCTACCCATTAAGAGAGTCACCCTATAAGTGCATAATAAAGAGAGATGTTTTTTTTATTTCATTCAATTATGCTCTTTAATTTTAGTGTTATTTATTATTCTACAATATTTTAATATGTTTATTTATGTAAAACAAGTATGAGGGTAGAAAAGCATGTTTGGGTAGGACCCACCTTTTTTTTCAACATATACGGGTAGAGAGAATGATTGGGTAGGATTTCTCTTATTCAAGTAAAACATATCTAATTATAGGTTCTATATCTTTTTAATTTTTTGCAAATTATTTAATCTGTACTAACTTGTTTTATTCTGTTTTTGCATTTCATTAACATCTCATCTTGCATACATTTATATCACATCATATTGCATAATCATTTCTTGGTCGAGCTTCTAATTCTAAGAGAACTGTGATCGCAGTGATTTTGGGGCATCCAATCCAGCCAAGTTAGCATTGGTTTTTCACTCGAAGCAAGGCTAAAGAAATGGATGGCCGTTTGGAAAAAGGTTGAAAAAGCATACGAAGATATAAAGAATGACATGGAGAAAAACTTGGAAAAGGTGCAACAAGCAACTCGCAACCACATCTCACAGTCACAAGAGGATCTACTGGCCAAGATAGCTATGTTGGCAGGCAAAGATCCTGAAAGGGGAAAAGGATTGGTCATTGACCTCAGTGCTTTACAAAAGTCAAAAAATCTTTTTGACAAGACACATCTGCAAGTGTCATCTTTGGTTGAAAAGCAACAAGGTCCTTAGGCAAAATCTTCGTCGCATAAAGGAATTAATAACCCTAGTGAGCACACTGTCCCAGATCCTAATGGGGTGGGTAAAGCGAAGATCGAACTCCCTAAGCAGTTTGAATATTGATGCCAGCTAGTTGAGGAAAAGTTTACAATTGTAGAAAGGCTGAATGCATTCTACAAGATTGACGCAAGAAAATTGAGTCTGGTCCTTAATCTGGTGTTACCTCTAAAGTTCAAAATGCCAAATTTTGATGGAACAAGCTCTCCATCTGCTCACCTCACCATGTTCTACCGAAAGATGACGGGGCATGTTGATTATGACAAGCTTTTAATTCACTATTTTCAAGACAGTTTAAAAGGGTCTGTTTCCAGGTGGACAATCAGCTTAGCTGGGACATGATACAATCATGGAAGGATTTGGCTAAAGCCTTCATAGAGTAGTACAAACATTAACCTAGACCGTTTAACATTGCAAAACATGAACAAGAGGCCCAACGAGAGCTTTAGGCAGTATGTGCAAAGGTGGAGGGATGTTGCAGCGCAAGTACAACCGCCTCTACTTGAAAAGAAGATAACACCTACTTTTTTTAGAACCCTAGAAGATCCATTCCTAAAGTATATGCTGGGAAATGCAACCAAGAACTTCAAAGACCTTGTGATATCATGTGAACTCATAGAAGAAGCCATTAGACAAGGGAAGATCATAGATTCCAGCAGTGCGATCGTCAGAGGAGGAAGTGGATCAGAGGTTCATATGGCGGGGTCTTATCCATCCAATCGACCTTGGTCCTCGCACCAATCAAACTATTCATACTCACGTCAACCTATGATGTTTCAAAAAATTGTCTATCCAATTCTGGTAACATATACAAAGTTGCTTCCGATGCTTGTTGAGAAAAACTTGTTAGACCCAGTTCAGTCTAAACTAAAAAAGGCTCCTTACATTGAATGCTATGATGTTAATGCTATGTGTGATTATCATCTAGGAAGCATGAGCCATACTACTGAGAATTGTGGAGCCCTGAGAAACAATGTGAAAAATTTGATTGAAAATGGCACTTTAAAATTCAACAATGGAGTTCTTAAGACTATTTGACAATGAGATAGTGTTAGATCTGTCTGATCTGTAGACAACTTTTTAAGACATCTTTGTCGTTTATATCTCTTTTTGTGTAACGCCTGGAACAAACCTTTTGCCTAGGCCCAAAGGCAAAAAGAAATCTTTTGTAAGGGCATGTGTGCGTTTGTTTTTAATGAATGATGCATTTCTACAAATTTTCTTAAAATTTGAACTTATTCATATGTCATGATTTTTCCATACATATATGTATATACATATATATTTTTAGGAGCGACATTGATTCCAATCCGAAGGTTGATTTCGAGCAACTATGTGTCTAGAGGAAATTGAAAGATGTGAAAATGAGGGGGATGTGATCTATCTTCCAATCTACATAGGCCAACAGAAGGGCAACCAAGTGAGATAAGGAGCGATTGAAAGGACCCAAACATAAATTTTGAGTGAATATTTCCTCTCAAGCGTTGTTGTCTAAGATTTTTAAATATCGGGTTAACTCCAAACATCTATCCAACTAAAGACTACCTTTCCTTGATGATATATGTGTATGATATGATATTTTGCCTCTTCCTAGCCAATAATCACCGCTTTCGTAGGGCAAGGGATAAGAAAAGCTTGTTTGAGTGAAAGAACAAAAAGTAAAGAAAAATAGAGGAGTGGATGTGCCAAATAAAAAATTAAGCCTTCAAGGGGTAAACAAGTGTTCAAACAAAAAATAGAGGAGTGCAGAATCTTTCATCCAAAAGAATCCCTACCTAAAAGAGGATTTAGAAGACTACTCATCTACAAAACCGAAGTAGGCATCGATGTTCAACTAGAGTACAAGTTTTCTTAAGCTACAAATTTCCGCAATGGAAAAAAGGAAATGAACTCTAGGGTGAAAACTAAAAAATGGGCAGTCTAGAGCGATCCAAAAAATGAAGAGAAAAACAATAAATCTAAGCATGTTCAAATCAAGCATTGCAGAAATAGCATCTCGTTCATAATTCCAAGCTTTGGCCTACATTGTACGTCTCCCAAGACCATTATGATTATGTATAGATATCTGAAGCGGAAGAGCTTGTCTTCAGACTACATCTCGCTTTATGGTGTTATCCTTTATTCAAAGATGTTGAAACTTCTAATGCTTGATCGGGTTAAGTTCGTGAGGCAAAGAGAGCCACCCTAATCTGGTTAGAAATTAGGCATATAGGAAATGACCTCATCAAAAGTCTAATAGCCTAGAAGGCATTTCACATCTTTAGACATCGACACAACATTCGAAGTCTTCTAGACACAGGCTACACTCGAGATGTCCCTCAGCAAGTGGTTCAAAGATGCCCCTACACAAGATATAGGGGCCCCTATTTTTGAAAAATCAAATTTTAGAAAAAATAATGTTATTTACTCATATAAGCATCATGCATGGTTGAGAAACAAAAGATTTCTTTCATTACTCTTTATAAAGATTTAAAGTGCAGGGACCTACGGTAGGTGTCTACTCAGATTAAAAGTTTGAAGCCTTCAAAGCATCCAATAAAATGATATCCAAGCCCAAGATTAAGTGAGGACATCAAATCAGACTTGAGAAGATTTGACTAATGATAAATTCAATTTCCCTTGAGAAGAAGAAAATAGATGACATCAAGATCATTCAGCTCAAAACTTCGAATTCAGATTGAGAACAACAAAATTTGGGGGGAAAATTTTGAACAAAAATTAAGCTGAGCCAAAAAGAAATGACGTCTGCAAGTATCACATGCATCTTCATTTATCCTGAGGGCATAGATGAAAACATATGCATCGCTGCATCATCAAGCATGTTCATACATCATGACATCTAGCATTGATAACTTGAAGATTCCGACAAGAATTTCATGCATCCCTGCATCATCACAAAAACATATATACATGTCATTTGCATAAATACATTACCGGAAACTAACTTTGTACTTGTTACTCAAAGCAATTTTTTGAAATCAATTCCTTCCATAAGGACATTTTTCTCAAAAATAGGAGTTTCTTAATTCCATCCTTCCATAAGGACATTTTCTCAAAAATAGGAGTTTTTTTAATTTGTCCTTCCATAAGGACATTTTCTCAAAAATTGGAGTTTCTTAACTCTGTCCTTCCATAAGGACATTTTCCTAAAAAATAGGAGTTTCTTAATTCTGTCATTCCATAAGGACATTTTCTCAAAAAACAGGAGCTTTTAATTCCGTCCTTCTATAAGGACATTTTCCTCAAAAACAGAAGTTTCGTAATTCAGTCCTTCTATAAGTACATTTTAATTCCTTAATTCTATCCTTCTATAAGGATATTTTTCCTCAAAACATTAATTTCTTAATTTAATCCTTTCACAAGGATATTTTTTTTTTCTGAAAACAAAATTTCTTAATCAAATCTTTTCTCAAAGGATATTTTCTTAAATCAATCATATCTTTTCTTAAAGGCATTCGATCCTTTCTTAAAGGACCAAAAAATTTACAGGTTTGATATTCTCAAACATGAAGGAGTAGATAGTTGTCAACAGATTCCAGTATCCTTGACACGAAGAAAAGAGGCAAATATTATTTGGCTCCTTCATCCAAGAAAGAACAGACAACCATTAACAAGATCCAACATCCTTGACACAAAAGAGTGAACCAATCAAAGTTCTATCTCACTCATAACATGGTGTAGCAGATCAACAAACTCTTGGATCATGCCTCTTCGTCAGAGCTGTAGCTTGATTAGAATCAAACTCTCAGATCATGCCTCTTTGTCAGAGTTGTAGCTTGATCAGAATTGAACTCTCAGATCCTGCTTCTTTGTTAGTTTTGTAGCGGATCAAATTCTCAAATCGTACCTCTTCGTTAGAGTTGTAGCTTGATCAGAATCAAACTTTTCTCCAGATCATGCATCTTCGCCAGTGGCGTAGCAGATCAAACTTCCAAATCGTGCCTCTTCGTCAGAGTTGTAGCTTGATCAAAATCAAACTTTTCTCTAGATCTTGCCTCTTCGCCAGTCGTGTAGCGGATCAAACTTTCAAACCGTGCCTATTCATCAGAGATATAGCTTGATCAGAATCAAACCCTAGATCATGCCTCTTCGATAGAGTTGGATCTTGATCAGAACTTTCTCCAGATCCTGCCTCTTCGTCAATGTTATAGCGGATCAACCTTTTCAGATTACGCCTCCCTGTCAATGGCAGAGTGAATCACCCAAATTTACAGATTCTACTTCTCCAAAATTGGGCGGAGTGGATGAACCATCTTACCATCACCCTTTTTAATTTTACAACAAAAATTTATCTAAAAGAAAGAAGAAGAAGAAAAATTTTGTCGATCCTGCCTCTTTGTTAGTGTTGCAGCCGGATCAAATGTCAGAACCTTCATCATTCAATCCTGCCTCTTCGTTAGTGTTGTAGCTGGATCAAATATCAGAACCTTCACCATTCAATCCTACCTTTTTGTCAATATTGCAGCTGGATCAAATTGTCGCAGCTAGGTGAAATTTTCTCTAGGTATTGAGACGTCGTCAGAGTCGTAGCAAGCCGAACTAAGTTTTCCTCCAAATGGATCACCCTAATTTGAAGCTTTTGCCTCTCCAACAAATCTCCCAGATTTTTCCCCCAAAAGCTGTGAGAAGATCAAGTGAATCCCAAGAATGAGCGGGGGCCAGAGAAAAGAACCCATGACAGACCAGACAAAAATGGTTATTCTTTTGTCTTTGCTCTATTTTTGTTACATATCAATGAGCAAAGAGGGACAGCTGTAATACCCATTTTCTGTCTGGGCCTTAAAGCCCAAAATATATTATATTACAATCCATAAACCCTCACAAGCCCATACTCCAAATACCCAACATCAAATCAGATAACCCAATTACATATTAAACCTAAATAACCTAGTCCCGATTATTCAATCCATAACCATTACAACTTGACCCAAATCCATAATCTAAACCTAATTACCACTTAACCCTAAAAAATAACCCTAACCCTCCTTAAGTCTGCCAACCACTACCGCCCCTTGGCTTTCCAGTTCCCTGCGCGTGGCTGCCACGCGGGGTGCCTTAGTGTCTCGTGGCTACCATGCGTGCCACCACGACCATCCCACCGCCCAAATTTGACGCCACACCTACTCCACCGCCCTGCAAAAGAAAAAAAGGGATATCATTATCCTGCAAAAGCAAAATCAGATATGAAAGTGGATGTAACTGAATTCTTTTTGGTTTCTAGAATACATTTAAATCGTGTATAAAACCCTAAAAACCGAATGTATAAGGGACTCTCCTTTTCTAGATTCGAAATAAGAAACAACAAAAAATTTCTCTATTCCATTCCACTCAAAGCCAAAACATAGAGCAAAAAATCAGAGAGATTAAGACTAAAAAATCGAAGAAAAAAAGAGGTAAAAAATATAAAAACCTTTCGATTTTTTTCAAATCTAGGGAAAATGGGAGATTTTGAGGAAAAACTAACTTGAGATTTGTGTTGAAGGTGAAAAGTCGAACCAAACCAACCATTTTCACGAACTCCGGCCACCATGGATGGCGGTGACCTTCGCGGGCAAACGGTGGCATGCGGCGGTGCTTCGATGGACGAGAGCGTCCGACCATCGAGTGAGGGGGAGAGAAGTTGAGAGAGTTTGGGAGATGGCTGAGGGTTTTTTTAAAAACTAAGGGAACAAATGAATTTTTTGGTAGATTTGGGCTATTTATATGGCTTCCAAAAAGACATCGTTTTGGCATCAGCTCCCAAGCCCAAAAACGACTTTGTTTTGGCTATTGTATTCGGATATGTGACCCTACCCAAGAGGATCCGCACGTTTTTAATGGAAATGGGCAAATTACTGATCCAGTCATTCCACTTTTTTGTATCCTTACAATTTCATCCATTTTCAGTTCTTTTCTTTATGATTTTGTCACTCAATTCATGTTTATTTACATTTTGATCCGCAATTTAATTTCTGTTTATTATTATTATTATTACTATTAGTATACTCGTAATATTTATAATCTAACATATATATACGTATATATAACCTGTACATTATTTTAATTGAATTTTAAATTAAAACCCTTCATGGATTATTGTGAAAAATGTACCTACGTAAGGGGTGCCGTTTTCCATTAGTCTCTCTTACAAAATACAATTTCTAATCCTAAATTATAACTTTTAAAATAGATTCCCTTAATTCAGGAATCAAACGGAAATTATGCCCCGAGTGTAGGGGTGTAAATTCCATTCATACAAAGAAATATTGTTTTAAATATTTTAAGGGATCATAAATTTTAAATTAAATTCAAATTCTTAATTTTCATCATTTAGACAATATGTAATCGACTAAGTACCAATTTTGAGCATTGTTGGGTGCTCATCCTTCCCCACACGTAACTGACTCCCGAACCTGTTTTTCTGGTTTTGCAGACCAAAACTCGTTTTAATAAAATGACACAAAAATAGGTTTTTATTAAAATAGTTGGGTTTTTAGGTGATCCAATCTCACCTAAATTAAATAAATATTGGTGGCGACTCTATCTTAAATATTTTTTCATAAAAACGCGTCAAGCACTACCACATGCGGAACCGTTGTTACACTTCTTAGCAGTAACTTTACTGGAAATATCAGCAAAATGTTCTTTATTTATCTTCTTTAACACAAGCTTTAGTCTTTTCAACTTGCTAAAGAGAATCTTCATTGGATCACCAAGAGCAGGCTCAACCCAAGATTCTTCCACAACTCTTTTGAAATCAGGATGCAAGAACCAGAAATTAAAGTATTAACATTTAAACTAGCAACCAGGGCACAATGACTCGAATTATGACAAAAGGATGCTAAGAGCACTTTTGGCATACGAACAGATTTTGGCAATTGAAAACCAGCACCCACCTCAATACACACTTTTGCAAACTCTAATCTCTCTTTTGATGTCGTCACCAAATCCATGTACAAAAGGATGCTAAGAGCACTAGCTACACGGCTAAGCCCCTTCTTTGAATACAATTCTAAAGGGACGTTTTATAGTTTAATCCAGATTGGCATACGAGCTAAGTCAAAATCAAGCTTCTGGAGATTCGGCTCCCATTTCCTAAGCACCAACGGGTTTTGCTGGATGTGCCAAGGGCCCTTCTCAAGCATCCAATCCCGTGCAGTAGCATTAGTAAAAGTAAACACATATAAGTTCGATCCACCCAAACTAACCTTAACCATCGAGCTTTTACCCCAAAGAATTTCCCCAATCTTTTGCATTGAGCTGAAATTCAAAATTTGATTTAATTTAATGCTTAAATTTTTATTTTTTAACTTACAATCTAAAATGATAATTTATCTTTTTAAAAATACTATTTGATAGTAATGTTGAACACTCAAATCTTAAATCATACCACTCTTTTTTAAAAACAATATTAAAAACCTAAGCTCAATTATCATGCGACTTTTCAAATTTACCTTCAATTTAATCCAACTAAAAAGACTTAAACCTAAACAAAAATTCCCAATGACATAAAAACAAGAAATCCAAAACAACACCCTTTGGTTGATAATTTCAAGTTTGTTGGTAAAAGATTCATTTTTCTTGAGGTATTTTTTTTCATTTTCTTTAAATAAAACTAAAAATAAACTAAAAGAAACAAAAAAAGTCGATCGATTTTTAACCAAAAAGTGTTGGGTGCATTGGTAAGGCATATTCCACTCTCAAAGAGGGGACGCAAATTTAAACCTTGTAGACGATATTGTTGGGACGAGTAGTCTCGCACCCCGAACAAGGTTTCATGATTCACTTATTATACAAGCTAAATTTGAACATTAAATTTATTTGCAGAAACAAACTTATTTATAAAATGTTTAAAACTCATTGAACAGATTCAATTCATTCAAGCAATGAAGCCAAACAAGAGATTAGTACTGGAAAATCATTTAACCGATTACACCAACCAACTTTGATCAAACTAAATTAATTTAGTCACTTAAAGAATTCAATTTAAGTAGGCTTCAGGATTAAGGGGTATTTTTCTCTCACAGTTCGTATTAAATAATCAACTTAGTCCCCGCGAGAAATGTAACCCTCTAAACTCGGCTTAAAAGAAATGAGCCGAATCTAAAAAGTAACGTTTGAAAACTTGCCCTTAAAGAAATCGATGGTTGAATTAAATATTTTAAAGTATAAAATAACATTAAAAGTACATAACCTCAATATTATAAAATGTAGTCGTATAAACATTGTTCAAATAATTTAGTAAAATGTCCGTAAATATCCT